>OY757946.1:19903692-19910195 GCA_963585895.1 Sepioteuthis lessoniana
TATATATATGATAGTAAGTGAATTGAATAAATCCTTCGTGTAGGTCATATACATGAGTAACACAGTTATCCAATAATTGTGTATCTAAATGAAGAAAAGAGAGACAAAATAAGTCAAACTTTAAAAGAGTATAAAAGAACTCCTAAAAAAAGCCGCAAATTTTAAGATAGCAATCGTTCGCTTTCATATTTCCCACGCTGCAAGATTAAAGATCTGTTTGTGCTCTGAAATCTTAATCACTTGCATCTTTTCTTATATAACATTCTGGGGTTGGAGAAAGAAGAAATAAAAAAAATTCTTCAAATGAATAACGAACTTTGTTCGAATTTAAAAGAAAAATCACAATGTCGTCTTTGATGGTGTAAACATACTAGGAGAGATTGTTTCCCCAACTGTGAGCGGAACGCTTTTTTACGTCACCAGAAGGGTCCACTTCATGAAGATGACCAATTCCTCTATCCCTATTTTGTTGACGTAGTAAAGTAAGAATTTGATGCCACGAACTTTTCTGGCAGCATAAACATAGAATTTTAAAAGTGAGTAGCAAATTTTATGGAATATATGCTATAATGGTTAACAAGCTAGATTAACAGATTATTGTTAGTGAGTTCGATTCTCACTAGGTGCTTCAAACTTCTGGCCTTGTGCCACAGCTAAATTAACCTTAGTAAATAACTATATTTCAAGAAATCTGTTACGAAAGTAATGTGAATATTGGAGTGAATTGTTCGTAACAGAAATAAAGTAGTAAAAGTAAAGTTAGCGACCATAGTTGAGGGTGACCCGAAGGCTCCCTTTTCGATAGCTACTACACCAAGGTGTAGGGGAGGGCGCTACTCCATTCCCTGGATTGCTCCACTTTACCCTTGAACCGTACCTTATAATGCTGAGTGTTAAGCAAGGTGGTATCAAGTTCCATTTTTAAAGTCTTTGGTATGACTCGACCTGGAATTGAACCCAGGTCTCCCGGGCCATTGGCGAACACTCTAACCGCTGGGCCAATGTCCCGGTTTAACAGAAATATCTTACCATAATTATTCACGTATAAGACGCTCTATTTTTGTTTTTTTTAGATTTCTCTACCCAAAAGTTAGAGGTACGTATTATACATGAGAACTATATAATTAACTTTATCCCTGTCTCTTAACTCACCATATTCAGGACAGATTGATTAAAAGTAAATAATATCTATAGTCGAAACTAATGTTTTTTGGCGTTACGGAAAATTATCTACTGGAACGTGTGAGTTGTTTATAATGTTGTTTCTCTAAATGTGAACTTCGTAACTAAATTGGTAACAGCTACGTTCATTGTTGGTGATTAGTAAAGTTGGCAACCTTAGTCGAGGGTGACCCGAAGGCTCCCTTTTCAATAGCTACCACACCGAGGTGTGGGGGAGGGCGCTACTCCATTCTCTGGATTGCTCCACTTTACCCTTGATTACCCTTACCTTATAGTGGTAAGTTGCGAACACTCTACTCACAAGGCCAATGGTTTGATCCATTGGCCTAATAAGTAGAGTGTTCGTCAATGGTCCGGGAGACCGGCGTTCAATCCCAGGTCGAGTCATACCAAAGACTCAAAAAATAGTATTTGATGCTGCCTTGCTTAACATTCAGAATTATAAGGTACGGATCAAGGGGAAAGTGGAGCAATCCAAGGCGAGGAGTAGCGCTCTTCCCTACACCACGGTGTTGTAGCTATTGAAAAGGAAGATTTCGGGTAACCCTCGACTATGGTCGCCAACTTTACTTCGTTGGTGATGTTACATAGCCACAATTAACGCAATGTGCGAAATGGACATATAATGTTCATAACGATAGAACATATAAAGAACCTAGGAATCTCGAAATTCGAAAACACGTAACGACTTCTTGTTCAGATACGAAACCTTTTTATTAACTTTGAGCTAAAGGTTTCGACATAAGGAGGAGAGACACAATCTCGCTATGCCATCTTATTCATTTGGTCCCTATCTCTTGCGGCACCCACGGCGCGCAATTTCGTCTCGCCTCAGCGAGCCCCAAAAGTCGAACCTCCTCGTTCGGCATCTAGTTTTCAACTTTTCTAACTTTCTTTCAATTTTCCACAAACCTCTGCGCGCTTCCGGTGCGTGACGTCACTCGCACTCCGTCACCCTTTTCGTCTCGGACTATTGGGACATCTCTGAGTGACACCTTCGTCCGCCTGCACGCGCCCGCGTTAACACCTGCATCAATGTATGCACCTAACTAACCCATGTGCTAAGCCGAAAGGTTCTCAGCCTAACTAAACCCTAAGGCATGAACCGAAATCCCTCGGCTTTTATATTACAGTGATACTAATACGAAATAGTAAGGAAAGATAATATATAAATCATATATAATATATATATATATATATATATATATATAGATAGATTATAAAGAAAATATAGCGTAGATAATCAGATGAAGATGTAGCTATACGATAACAGATCAGACTTTGCTTTGGCGTTTGGTCGCTGATCGGTAGTGAGGATGTCCATATATTGATTCTAATCCTAATAAGTAAAGTTGGCGACCATAGTCGAGGGTGACCCGAAGGCTCCCTTTTCAATAGCTACTACACCGAGATGTAGCGAAGGGCGCAACTCCTTTCCCTGGATTGCTCCACGTTACCCTTGATACGTACCTTATAATGCTGAGTGTTAAGCAAGGAGGTATCAAGTACTATTTTTTGAGTCTTTGGTATGACTCGATTGGGAATTGAACCCCGGTCTCCACAGCCTTTGGCGAATACTCTACCTATTAGGTCAATGGGCCGGTTATACTAATCCTAATATTTAGGAAAAATATGAACAGAAGAAAGAAAAACTAATCCCACCAGTCTTTTGACTTCAACAAATTAGCGCAAGATCCCTCCCCGCCTAAAAAACAAAACAAAACAAAACAAAACGAACAAACAACGCTAACTATAACATCAAGAAAATAAAAATAAAAATAAAACAAAAACGTCCCGGGTTGCGCTGAGGAAACCTAGAAAGATAAATCACATCACTCTTGATAGCAGTACAGAATAACGTCATAATTACCTATTTCATAATGAAATAGGTAAGATTTGGGGGGGATAGCAAGTGTAGAGAGAAATGAGACAATCAATATTAAACGAATGCAGCAATCTGGATCAGAAGAATTTCAAGCGCAAGCACGACAGGGCGGAGCAAAATAATTCATTGGGAACTGTGCAAATGACTGAATTTTGACCATACAGGAAAATGATATATGCACAGACCTGGAAAATGAGACTACGTTCTCTGGAAATCTTGACAAAAAAATGGATCACTTAATTCAGATTAGAATATCAGATGTTTTTATATTTAGAAAGAAGGAAAGTGGATCAATTATTGGAGTCCGTTGTTCCTGCAGGTAACACTAAAATTAAAAGAAAATGAAAAAATATATGAATAACTGAACCTCACCAGAAAATTGTACTCTCGACCCTACAAAAAAAAAAAAAAGAAAAGAAAAAGCCCAACAAAAACAAAACAACGGTGTAACATAAAAGTGACAGTCATACCAATTATACGGATCGATATGTCGTTAAAATCAATCAATCAATCAATCAATTTACAGTAAATATATGTAAGTATTTTATTTAGTTTCTTGAGTATAAGAGACACTGAGTTTCAAAATTATACGTTGTTTTTCCACGGAAAATAACTAGCTTGATTATATTCCTTAATTTCAATCACTCTTTTCGCTCTTTTATTTTTCAGTCTTCTGTTTCTTCTTTCTCTTGATTGCCCAGTCGGCTGGGGCTGTAGAATACACCGACTGCTTCTCTGCAGAGGGGTAAGACCCCACCCCACAACTAGTGTCCTGGATATGACACTAAACAATCTGATGATGAGGTTCCAGCAGTGCTGGAGCTTTGGGGAATGCGGAGTACCCCTTCATTGCCATCGCTCCCAGGTCCACTCTGGCCGGAGTGGTAGCACCTGATAGGGCCCTATCCATGGGTTAAATAGAACTAACAGCATGCTTATGCTAAAATGAATTGAGTAAACTGAATAGCTTGAAATAGAAACGTTTTTGACAATTAAACCGTACTTACACTTAAACTGCGTGCTTATGGTTAGCTGAATTATTTCAAATTGAACTGTTTTTCGACATTAAAGCTGTATTTACACTTAACTGAATTATTACATATAACTGCTTGAATAGTTTGAAATGGAAATGTTTTTGACAATTAAACTGTGTACTTGTGCTAAACTGAACTGTTTTCAATAGAATTGATTATTTACATAAAAATTGATTTGGCGTTAAATAACCTACAAAGGTTGATATACCATAAAACCAAACAAACCAAACCAAACCTTCTTTCTCTTGAGTTGTTGTTGTTGTTGTTGTTGTTGTTGTTCTTCTTCTTCTTCTTCTTCTTCTTCTTCTTCTTCTTGTTCTTTGCTCACTTTAATATCCTCCTTTTTTTTAATCTGTTCTTCATCTTTTCTTCTTTACATTTAAACAAACTTGTTTATTATCATTTAAATTCACCCTTACATCATCTCTTTTTTCGTGAAACCTGCCTTTCACTTTTCTAATCTTCGTTGCCATTATCTCCCCTTCGTCAATAACTAGTGTCTGTAACCAGAACACAGAGGTTCCCTATTGGGTATCTTTGCTCACAGAACCCATCACCATGACGGCTAACAGGGAAACATGATTCCGAAAAATAGTTTATCACCCTACAGACACGACTGAAAACGAACTTGAAAACAAGCCAACAATTCATGAAAAGGAGAAGGACAAATATTCAATTCATGAATCTAAGAAAAAAAAAAAAAAGAAAAGAAAAATTAAGAAAAGCCCCCAAACAAAACTAAAACAGGAGAATTATTAAATAAACTGCTCCATTCTATACGGAACCATTGGTAATATGATTAATCAAAAATTATATAAAAAACAACTCTCTCTCTCTCTCTCTATATATATATATATATATATATGAGGTTCTTTGAAAAAATTTTAAGCCTTACCTAGAAAGAAGAGTCATCGTTGAAAATTTTTGTTGTGGAAACACACTACCACTTTTAAGAAAACTAGAAAAACTAATTGTTTCTTATCTTACAAGAAGTGGTAGCATTTTACCACAACAAAAATGTTCAGCTATTCTCTTCTTTCAGTGTGAGACTTCAAAATTTCTGAACGATTCTCGAATATATATATATATATATATATATATATAGCGGTGAGTTACTGCTTGGCTCTTTTCATAATTTTTGTATCTTCCGATGATATGATTTTTCTCTTAGGCCACGAACTTCTTTTCAATGATAATATCCAATTTTTAAATAATTTTTGAGGAAAACATCAATTAATGGATGATAGCGACTCGATTTCTTTGTAGTATCATGAAGTGACAGTCAGCAATTATTGTACTGGCTTTCACATCATTAATTTCTTTTGCTGCTGTCCTTGTACTTAATCTTTTTTTACAAGTTGCATGAAATGTAATTTTTTCACCAATCGTTATAAAAGGTGTAAAACAAAGGATAAATGATGAATGTGTTGTATATTGACCTCTGATCCGGCCAATCTGTCAAAATAGGAAATGTACCTGTGTAAATAACAGGTGCATCTGGTCGAAGGTATCATGGGGATAATCTTGACTGTCGACAGGTTGAATTGAGTGGACGTAAAACAATAATATAACTCGGTGCACAGGAAGTTCGAGTTAGTTGGAGATAAGATGCGGTAGAGAGAACCAGCACCCAGCAGAGGGGGCCCTCAGGCCCCGATTGAGCAGTTGCAGTTGGAGAGAAGATGCTGGAATGGGGACCATGTCCCAGAGAGGCTGGGCCCCAGGCCCCCGGTTGAGCAGCCCAGGAGAACGGGAAAGAAACGCTGTTATGGCCATAAGAGTGCGGGTCAATATGTTGCAGTTCTGTCAGTCTCCAATTCACCTCTCACACAGTAAAATCTTTCGTAACCCTTTCGAACCCTTTCAAATAAAGTAAGAGGTATATTTTTCTAAAGAACTGTCTTCGCTCGTCCTTATTGTGTTGAATATGTTTCTGTATGTATATGTGTATGTATAGTGGTCATGGCTTTACAACAAATGTTTCTCTGTTATATATGAATTTAAACAATAAACAATTCAGCAATGATTGGACAATAAATTGTATCAAACTGATCATATAACATGGAGATACAAGTTGCAAAAAATCATCAATGAAAACTCAGTTTGGCAGCTTGCTATCGAGCGAAACGCACAAAACTGTTTCAAACGTTTCAAGAAAGGTGATGCCAACCTCGAACACAAACCAAGGTCAGGGAGGCCTATTGTTGAAGATGAGGTCTTTCCTGAAGTGGTTGAACAACAACCAAGCTCGAGTATTCGTACATCATCGTCAGATCTTGGTTCTCCACAAAACACCATCAATCGAAACCTCCATAAGCATAGCGTTGTGTATTGATTTGATACTCAAATACTTGAAATATTGCAAAACTTTTGACTTTCTCTAGAGTATATCATCAATGTCA
>OY757946.1:19915395-20325395 GCA_963585895.1 Sepioteuthis lessoniana
ACACTCATTGTGGGACAGTCTTACCCTTCCGCAGAGATGCAGTAAGTCTATTCTACAGCCCCAGCCAACTGGGCCACCTACAAACTATGTGTATAAACAAATGACTGATGTTAAATAGTGACTGTTATATAGCAATACTTGTAACCATTTAACTGTGTGCAAAAAATGTGCTCTGGCTTGTTTAAAAATGGAATCAACAAAATGTGTTTACAACTCTGGTATAT
The DNA here is from genome assembly GCA_963585895.1 of Sepioteuthis lessoniana. NCBI lineage: Eukaryota > Metazoa > Mollusca > Cephalopoda > Myopsida > Loliginidae > Sepioteuthis > Sepioteuthis lessoniana. Next base: position 19,915,620 of record OY757946.1, read on the forward strand.
GTATAAACAGGATTTGGCATTAAATAACCTACAATGGTTGATATGCCACAAAACCCAACCCAACCCAACCTTGTTAGTTCTCTCATTCATAATCTGATTTTCATTCAGCAAATGTATATGTATATTATGTCACCAATGCATTTTTTGTTGCTTCTTTTATATCAACTTATTTAAAAACTTTCTTAGCAGCTCTCTAACCATTAGACTACAAAAATGTTTGGTTGTAACTTGGTTACATTGCCAGTACACATGTCATTCTGTAGACGTTGTAGGAACTAGTGATCATCTTCATATTTTCACATTTGTAAGGACCAAGTCTCTAAGTAGGTGGGACCCCAGACTCAGATTAGTTGTTTTTAATTTTGCTGTAAAACTAATATCAAAAAGTATGTATGTTGTATGTATTTAGGCATTTGTAATGGGGCCAGGGAACTAGTAGGGTGGGTCAGGCTGAAAGAGTTTGAGAACCACTGTTCTTGGAGACCATCTTTGTATCTTTTTTGTACTACTGCTCTGAGTGCAGGTGTTTAACAGCGAAGAAGGTAATTAGTCATAACCTTAATGGAATGAGATGGATTGTGTTCACTTGAGAAGAAGTAGTACTCATTAACCTGATAATTATCTTAGCAAGGAAAAAGGTAGAGTCAAAGAATGGAAAAGAGGTGATGAGAGAGGTATGCAGTTGGTAAGGTATAGACTAACCAAGAGATGAAGAGCATATTGAGAAAAGAAGAATGAGTTAAAAGCTGAGAAGGAGAAGAGAAACAATGGCAGTTTGGGATGAGGAAGGGAACTGGTAACAGTAGTACAGGAAGAGGAGGAGTTTCAAATGGTAAGGCAGAGACTAGCTGAGAGAGGAGAAAGATGGACACCATATTGAGAAAGAGAGAACAGATGGAGAGAGAGAGAAAGAGCAAGTAAGTAAAAGTCGTGTTAAAACAAAGAAGGTAAGAGAAAAGTAAGAGTTCAATTGAGAAGGTGTAAAAAAAAAAAAAAGATTGAAGCTAATGATAGGAGAGGGAGGAGTAGAGAGAGGTAAAAGAGAATGAATAAACTGTGCATATAGAAAAGAGTAGGAGAGACCAAAAAAGGGTGAGAAAAGAAAAGTAATGAGGAAGCAAGAGAGAAATTAGAATTGGGAGATGTGATAATTTAAATGGGGTAACAGTAAAGTTGAGAAAGTAATGACCGTTTTTTTTTTTTTTTTTTTTTTTGTTCTCAATTTAGAAAGTAATCAGACTGATATATTTATTCTTCAGGTTGGCAACTTTGATTGAAAATCAGCTGATCAATGTTAATTTATCACCAATTATTCTCTCCATCAGACATCCGTCAGATCCAATGAGTCCTCATTTTTATCACAATTTTCTCCATATATGAAGTAACTGGTTGACCAGACTAGGTTTCATATTTCCTTTGTTACTCAGCTATCTAAAAAGGCCTTGTACCACCCAAAAACCTGTGCCCATGATAGAATCCTATCTCCATAAGCCTGTTTTAATTTGTTGAATATTTTGGTTGCATTTTGTTCAACAGAAAATTTGATTTTGGGTTCATTTTCATGAAGCACTTAAATAAACATACTTGTAGAAAGCGAAAATTACTCAGCTGAACATAAATTCTGAGGAGTCGAGCATGAACTGAATGTTTTCATTTGTGTTCCAGGTCAACATTAATCAGTTGATTTTCAATCAAAGTTGCTACCCTGAAAAAATAAAATAAATCGGTTTCATTACTTTCAAAACAAGTTTCATTAATCCAATTTACAAGTTAAGAGTAAAAATGAATTAAAATATATTCAGAGACAAGTTTCCTTCATTTAAAAAATTTATATCTTTAACAAGGAACATGAGTAATCAGTTGCTGAATACTCATGTTCCTTCTTTCAGTTGGTGTTTTTTTTTTTTCATTTGCTGAGAGGAAGTGTAAAATTAATATTTATATCTTAAATTTCATTTCAAAGTGGTAAACCCCTCTGCCGGTAGGGCTTTGAATATGCAGATTGCATCCTCTGTAGAGGGGCAATACCCTCACCTCCAAGGGGGATGTATTGGGTATAACACTAAACTTCATTTGGTGGTGAGGTTACAGTTCTGGAATTCTGGGGAGTGTGCTGTACTTGTTTTATTGCCATTACTTTCAGGTCGACTCTGACCTGGAGTGGTAGTACATTTTCACAGGTTAAAAATATCTCTTTGAAAATAATTAGTATCGGATAAAAATGCTTGAAACCATATAACTATGTGCATACATTGTTATGAATAGTTGCTTAAAAATTATATAGTCTTTCAGCAACTATTCCTATTGATGATTGCTTGTAAATTATTAGTATTATATTGGAACACTTGACATCATATAACTTGTGGAAACGAATTATTATTATTGACAAATAAAAAAAAAAAGTATGATTGCAATCAAGGGTTGAAAATATGATTATAATCATTTAGAATAATTTAGAAATGAATAAAATTTTGACCTTGAATAACCCTTATACCATTAAATAAACCAAACCAAGGTGCTAAAGATGCTCTTTCAACAGGACTTAGAATATGCTTATTGTATCCTTCACAGAGAAGTAAGTCAAGATGTCCTGAATATGGCACTAAACTGCATCTAATGGTGTGGAGATCTGGGAAGTGTGGAGTACTCCTTCATTGCCTTTACTTTCCGGTCCTTTCTGACTCAGAGTGATGGTACCCATTAATTTAATCTGTTTAAAAAATTATTTGTATTTGATTGGACCGTGTGCAAAAAAATATTCTTAAACTATTACATAAGATGTAAACTTGAATGTAAAATAAATGCAATTCCCTAACCTCTTGACATAAAATAAACCTATACAGATTGACATACTATTAAAATGAATCAAAGTGCCTCCAAAAAAGCTATTTTATAAATCCTAACCTATAATTCCAGCATGCAATTTCCTATATTATCATAATCAAAACTGACTTTGGAGATGCTAATTTAATTCAATTCTGAGTTAGAATCATTCATCATTTCTTCCAGAACCTTCTTCGTATGAAGTGACTAATATTGTTTACCCCATCAGTTTCCATTGCAAGGAATGAAAAAATGGCAAAAATTGTTAAATTTGGTACCAAAATATGTAGAAACTTCTCTGTAAAATTTTCCCTTGGAAAATACGGACCAGTAAACAAAACAGTATGAAATTTGTGTATATGCACATGGCATGATATAAGAAATTTGACACTCATTGTATATTGCATGACACTTGAAATTCAGTTTTAGTTGCACACGGGAGTAAAAGTATTAATGATGTTCAGTTCATTTAACAAACATTAAAATTTCATGACCTACAAACCTTCATAATTTAGCTTTTTGCTTTGTTGATTGGAGGAAGTGTAATATTCTTTTTGCTCTCTGGCTTGTGAAGTCAACAAGCCTTCCTTGTCCATAGACACCAGTTCTTTGTAACTTCCTGTCTGTCAATGATATGGTTTATCCTCCTGCCATGACAATTTGACCTCCTCAATTTAATTCACAGGGTATGGACTTTCAATGTTTGGGAAATTTTTCACTCTTCACTTAACAGCAAAGATATGCAGTGGTTATCTTGCATTACTTTAACCCTTAGAACTTGAGTCATTGCTATTTGTGTCACTATCTAGAAGCACACATGCCTGGCCAGCTTGAATTCTGATCAGAGAATTCCCATTTCTATATTGCTATTGCCAACAAGATGTAATCTTTTAACATTCTTTAATTCTGTTAGCACATTTTGCATTTTCAGCCAGAAACCCAGCATATGGATTACAGAGGATACAGTGAGCCTTGTGCCAGACATTGGCTATTTTTGAAGATTGTTAGTGTATATGTGCATATTCTTAATATTGAATTTTGACCCAAACACTTTTAAAAAATTTTATTTCTATCATTTTTTGTTGAAAAATTATGGTGTTTTAAAGTTGAGTTTTATCAGAAAATTAATGGTAAAATTTGTGCATGCAAATTTATCATTGGAATTGTAGTGCAGCCTTTGAATAGGCTAGCAGACCATTGTTAGTGAGTTTGTTTCTCACAGAGTGCTCGATACTTTAAGGTAAGGTAAAAAAGATAAGAGGCACTATGCTTTGTGTATTTAGACCTAGACTTGAACATTACTAGTTAGTTTGATGCTTATTGGGTGCCTCATATTTTTGGCCTTGTGTCAAACTAATCTAAATTTAGTAAATAACTAGTATATCAATGGAAAATAGAAGTGTAATATTCTGAACATGTGTTTCTCTTGACTCAAGATTAAACATGTTATCTTGCTAGATTACAGTAAATGATCTTACATGCTTATCAATATCTTTACCGGTTCCAAAATAAGGGGTGTATCAATATATTTATGAGCCATATATCTACCTCAGCTGTTAACAAAATTTAAACAAAATAGAATTGAAATAACTCAGTTGGCTGGGTCTGTTAGAATATGCTGATTACATCTTTGCAGTAGGGTATTACTGCCCAAATGAGTGTCCTGGCAATTACACTAAACTGCATCTGGTGGTGAGGCTTCAGTCCTGGAAGTTTGGGGAATGTGGAATATTCCTTCATTGTCGTTAGTCCCTGTCCCTCCTATGGGTCAAATAGAACTATTCTATCATTTACTATATTTGAAAACATTTAACTGTGTGCTCATAAATGACATGTTAAATTGAATTACATAGCAATACTTGAAACGATTTAACTGTGTGGAAATGAATGAATTATTAATGTTGAATAGCAGTACTTGAAATCAGTTGGCTATGTCCAAACAAATAATTAGTATTAAATTAGGACAACTTGATAAATAACATTCCTAATGTTAAATACCAACACTTGAAACCATTTAACTGTACAAACAAATGAGTTATGGCTCATTTAAAAATGTTACCACAAGCTATTTGTTGGCCTAGAGGTTAGAGTGTTCGCCAATGGCCCGGGAGACTTGGGTTCAATCCCAGGTCGAGTCATACCAAAGACTCAAAAAATGGTACTTGATGCCTCCTTGCTTAACACTCAGCATTATAATGTACGGATCAAGGGTAAAGTAGAGCAATCCAGGGAAGGAGTAGCGCCCCCCCTACACATTGTTGTAGTAGCTATCGAAAAGGGAGCCTTCGGGTTACCCTCGACTATGGTCGCCAACTTACTTATATATATTTGTGGTGCATTCAATAAGTTTCCAGACTTTTTTCATATGGGCATTTAAAATTGTCGTAGACTCTTGAAAATTCAGTATGTTATTGCTATACATCTTATGAGATGACTGACCAGTTTTTATGATTTCAGGTTGAAATGAACAGCTACAGCAGGAATTGGAATATACCCTATTAAAGCCTGATTATCACAGCTGGTGAATTTCAAAAATGCAATCTGGACGTGAGGACACTTTAGAAGAATGATATGCAATGAAATTTTGTTTTAAACTTGGAAAAAATGCCACAGAAACATATGGAATGCATCAGACTGCTTTTGGAGAATCTTGCATGAATCGAGGATCAGTTTTTGAGTGGCATAAGAGATTCAAGGAAGGCAGGGAGTCTGTGAGGGATGATGAGAGGTGTGGGAGTAGTAAGGAAGTCATTAAACCAGAGTTGATTGGCCAAAGGGTTAGGGTTACTATGTTGAGGTTTTAAGGGAGTTCAGGAAGAGATTCTGTCGGAAGAGGCCAGCACTCTTCAAATCGGCTCAGTGGCATTTCCGCCAGGACAATACACCAGTCTACAACTCCATCCTTGTCACAGACTATTTGACCAAGATGGGCATCAAGACAGTTCCTCAGCCTCCCTATAGTCCAGATGTTGCTCCCTGTGACTTTTGCTTATTCCCTAAGCTCAGAGGCTGTCATTATGAGACAACTGAGGAGATGAAAGAGGCTGTGACGAAGGTCATTGACACGCTCACACAAGAGGACTTCGATGGGGCCTCCCAGAAGTTGTTGGAACAGTACAAGTGCATTGCAGCTGGAGGAGATTACTTCGAAGGGGACTAGAGTTTCATGTGTGTACTATCAATAAAAGTGCCCATACAAAAAAAGTCTGGAAACTATTGGCATTAAATAACCAACAAGAGTTGATATGCAATAAAACACAACCAACCAAATCAGACCTATTTCCTTATCTTTTCTTTATCAAAATGTTTTGGGTGATGTACTCATTGAAGCCTCTTATGTGTAATTTGATCTGGAAAGGGGGAAGGTATGTTTTCCTTATTTTCTATTACTTTCAGTGTCCTCTCTATGGAATTTCAGAACTTATCAATTTTGCAGTTTCTACACACACACACACACACACACACACACACACACACACACACAGCTGCTGTTTCTGTTTGTTTTTTTTCATTCTACATAAGGTTTTGTTGGCTAACAATCATTTCTTCCTGTCTCAAATAATGATTTTTATAGTATGTCTACCCATCTAGATTATTTTATACCTAGAGGTTAGGGAATCACATTTATTGTACATTATATTTACAGTTTTTGCTGATGGTTTTATCAAAATGAATAATTTTTTAATCAGATCTATTTGACCCCAGAGATAAGATACTAACAAGTACTATCACTCTGGTTTAGAGTGAATCTGGGAGTAAAAGCAATGAAGAGGTCCTTTGCATTTCCCATATTTCCAGAACTCTAGCCTTAATATCAAATGCAGATTAGTTTCATATTCAGGATGGTCCTTTTTTGTGGGGTTGGTGAGTCTTACTCTGCAGGTTAATACAATCACCCTATTCTAAGCCGTGTTGATGATGTTGATTTTTTTTTTTTGTTGATAGGTTTTATAATTATTCTCCACTGTGAAAGTGTTATCAACCTTCATCTTTTCATAAACCAGTAAAATCAGCTCTATCAAAAATCAAATTACCCACCTTAAAAGTGAATTTTTTTCAGAAAAATATTTACCAAAAAAAAAAGCTATTTCCTTCACGAACCTGATTCTCCTCTTTTTCATGAATTTTTTTTTTTTTTTTGTAAAGGTCATATTTATATTTCAGTGATTTTTGTTAGGTGTGTACATTATTAACAATTCATCAAATTTCAAGAATAATTGACCATGGTTTAGTGATGTTATGCATGGTTTAAATTTGGGCAATTTTTATGCATGTTTTCTATGGAATTTCTACACTACAGCTAGTAAAAATATGAAAAGAGACTGATTGCAGAAGATATGGGGTATGTGAAAATAGTTGACTGGTCATTATATTGCCCTATGAAATCCGGTGTCTCTTGGTAATTATTTTTTAATAATTTGATAGACATTAAAACTTCCTGGCCTACTAACACTGCATGTTGGTAATATATTGTTTCCATGCATTGGTAGAAGGAAATGTAATATTCTTAATGTAATTGTCTGACTGTTTTCCTCTTTGCTTTCTGCAGTCAATGTGGCTTTGTCTTGAACAGTGGGTGAGTGGGGAGTTTTCATAGACGTCAGTTCCATCTAACTTCCTGTCTCTCCCTTTCTCCACAGGTTTTTGCACTAAAAGTTTACCATTCAAACATTTTTAAATGGAAAAAACTCATCTATTATATATACTCTTGTTTATGACACCAAGTCATTCACTACAACCCCTCATTTTTAGCCTCAAAAGTCTTTTTTTTAATCATATATTGTAAGTGATGAATGACTCCTAACTTTTGGCTAAGCTAGCCTTCAAAAATATTTCAACATCCAATAAGAAAACAGTCAAACACTTATTTATACTATCAAAACAACTGTAATACAATCAAAACCAATGCAATGCTGTAAATAAACAATGTAAATATGGAGGGAGTGTCTGTGATGTAGTGATTAATGTACTTTTGGACTAATACCCTTGGGGAAAGGTATGAATCCCTTTATCCTCTCAGCTATGGGTAAAATAGTACCACTACTCTCCTTCTATAAGGATGGCTTTAGCATTAAATAATCTATAAAGTTTGATATGCCATTAAACAAAGAAACCAAACCTTGATGTATCCTACCTTGTTTACTCAATGTCATACCAAAGACTCAGAAAAAGGTACTTGATGCTTCCTTGCTTAACACTCAGCAATATAAGGTAGGGATCAAGGGTAAAATAGAGCAATCTAGGGAAAGGAGTAGCACCCTCCCCTACACCTCAGTGTAGTAGCTATTAAAAAGGGAGCCTTCAGGTCACCCTTGACTAATGTCACCAACTTTACTTACTTATTCAGGTGTTTCAAATGTACTAAAACCCTAACCTTCACCACTGATACACAATCACATTGATAATATAATAATTACGTATGTAATTTAAGTATGCTTGGGGGCATTATTTATCCTTTTTTTTTGTCTTCTTTAATAAACAAAATAGTCTAATGCCTTAACAAAGGCCTTTCGTCAAAATTTACTTTTGATAATGTGAAGTAAATCTTTATTATCTTAGCCTGTATCTAAGAAAAGGCTATTAGTTATATGGGGACAGTTTGGATGGAAGTTGCTGTAAAGTTAGAAACAAGGTAAGTTTTGACCTTTTAAAAACATCTTGTGTAATGAATGACCCCTTGTTTTTAAAATTAAAAATTGGTCTTAAAAAGTTGTTCATTACAACTGTATATAACTTTGTTGAAGTTAATGTTCATTTATGTGTGCATGAATGGAAAGGACTGATTTTTTTTTTTTACCAGGTTATTGACTTAATCTCAGCTTTCAATATTAGCTCAGAGTGTCTTTGAGTTCAACTACAAATTCATTTTAAGCCACTGGAGGTCACCAGGTAGTAAAATATGTCACTTCTGGCCAAATAAGATTGAAATTTTGATATGAAGTAAAATCATAGCTTCAAGTTACAATTCTTTGTTTTTTTGACTTCATGAATGGCCAGCTATATGCTAGATTTTATGATAAACATGCTCAATAACTTTACTACCTATTTATATATCAATAAGTTCACAGTATGAAATTTAAGTTGAATTTTAATCTGAAGTTCACACTGTATAATGTTTGATTCTAGATTAATAATCCGTACTAAATAAAGGTCACACATAAAATGATCTTGATAAGTAGATATTTCTTTTGTCTCAAATAAATGCTATTTTCTTCATGCATTTGAAATTTTCAGTATAAAGAAAATGTGCTTGATATCTATGACAGAGCATATCCTAGATAAAAGAATGTGTTTAATCCAATACTTACCACATTGTGAATGATTCTTCCAAAGATGAAAGAAATTATTTTAAAAATGAATGTTGGTTGGTTGTCAATCCTTGTTGAAATCAATTTTTTTAAGCAATTATATTTTAAGTAACCTATGATCATAATCATTTGAAAACAATTATAACTTCAAGTTACAATTCTTTATTATCTCAGTTATATGGTTTCAAGCATTCATATCCAATACAAATAATTTGCACAGAGTTATATGGTTTCATGATTTCAAAAAAGTTAGATATTTCAAGTAATTAACAACACTTATCCTTTATAAACAATTATTGCTTCAAGTAACTATTCTTTATACAAAAAAATTGCACATGGTTATATAGTTTCAAATATTCCTAACTAAATAATTTTCTCTGATGTATTTGACCCATAGATGAGACCCTAACAGGTATTACCACTCTGTCAGAGTGGACCTAGGAGTAATGGCAATGAATGAGTAACTCCTCAGCTGTACCCCTAGGCTTCCTTAGGTGTCTCTCAGAAAAAGGTTGCGCAGCTTGTGGTTTATGAATTTGGTCAGAAAGTCTTAAGTATTTTCTGACTTTTGCATTTAACATTTTCAACAAACTTTAGGGAATCAAATATCAAGGTTCCTATTTAGAACCAATTATTGTTGTTGATTTGCATCTCCTGGCATAAGATGATCCCCACTCCCTACTATAATCAACCTGCAATTGGTTGTATTCTGCATAACTATCAAACAAATCACTCAATCCTTATTCACATCTTGTTGGCAGTGCATAGAATACATTGCTCTTATTTGTATTTGATTGAACCATGTGTAAAAAAAACAAGCAAAAAAACCCCTCTTAAGAGAGAGCTACACAAAAAATGTAAAGATGAACACAATGCCCTCGTCTTTTGTCATAAAATAGCCATAGACAGCGTGTCATGCCATTAAAATAAATCGGTCATTATTTTTATATAATTTTTTCATTTTTTTTTCTTTCAGGAATTATTGGCTCAAGCGTCACTGGAAACAGATAAGCGGGACTTGATGGCAGAAGTGACGAGTTTAAAAATTAAATTAACGTCTGCAGAACGAGACAGACATGAACTTGAGGACCAGCTAAAAACAGCTCAGGTAAAAAAAGAAAAAAAACATTTTTTTTTCCAAAGATTTTTATTTAAATGAACTAATCTCCCTTATTTTTGTATTTGGATCATGTTACCAAGACAGGATGAGAGATAGCAAAAAAGAATATGTGTAAGAATAATGTAATTGTGTGATATAAAATATATCCAGCTATCTTGGAACAGTTCTTTCATGAAGTTAAATTGAAAACTTGAAGGTATTTTTTTTTATCTTAAGTGGACTGAGAACTAATTTCTACCTTCAGGAGATTTACTACTATTTTATATCTACACAATACTTGTATGTAGTCAACCCTATTTGCCACAGACATAATGTGACACAAGGTCAATTTTTAAGTGAAGTACAGCTGGTTTGAAATCAAATATTTTTCCTTCTCTTAGACCAGTTGCTATACAAAGACTCAAGAGCTCAGTCTCTCCAACTAGAAAAGATGGATAAATGACTTCACCAATAGCAAATTGAAATGCAGACAGCCATGTCTGCAATTTTAAATTGTTGGTGATTTTGATGTACCCTCCTCACAAAAAAATTCTTAAAGCTCATCTTAGTATTAAGTTGGATTGTGCTATGTGGGAGTTTATAGATGAATTTAAATCTGATTATAACTCAAACCACTGTTGCAATTTATTACAACTTTATCCTGATTCAGTTATATTTACCTACCTGTTAGCAAGGCTTAGAATATATTGTGCCTCCCACCACCACTTAAAAGAAAGGGATGTTCTGGGTATGACACTAAACTGCATTAGATGGAGCTCTGGGTTGTGCAGAGGACCCCTTCATTGTCATTACTCCAGGTCCACTCTGGCCCTGGAGTGGTGGTACCTGTTAGGGTCCCATCTATGGGTTAAATAGATCTTTTTTAAAATTATTCATAGTTAGTTGAACTGTGTGCCAAAAAATTCAAAAAGTTCTTAAACAATCACACAAAAAATGTAAGTCTACAGTGGATGCAATTCTCTAACTTCTAGGCATAAAAAAACCCTAGACGAGTTGACATGCTGTTAAAATTAATCAATCAGTTATATTTGCAATATATTTTGCATGTTTTTATTGTTAAAACCAGATATTTGAATAAAAATGTCTCCTCGTGTACTTGAATTAAAATGTCTCCTCCACATATCCTTTGAATCAGCAGGCATTCTTGGTTTAATGGTTATCATTATTGGAAATGAACATGGTGACATGATTTCAAATCCTCAATGAGGCTATTTGTATTTCACATACTGCTAATTGCCTTAAGAAAGGTATGAATCCAATTATTCTCTTACTTCTTAGGAATATATACCATGGCTATGCATAATTCGTCTTGATTATATTTGACAGAGAGAGGGTTAACTTGTGTAAATAGCTCACAAATTGAAATAAAAAATTTGAGTTCCATGAAAACTGGTGAAATTTAGAAGTAAATTAAGTCTGGGAAAAGTTTTTTAAAAAATAGTCAAGAACCCATAGATCATATTAAAATCAATAAAATAAAGAATTAAGATTAGAATTGGAAGATAGGCATGGTTGCTGTTTTTTTACAAGGATAGTTGTATGGATTTATTTAGTAACTACTTTTTTTTAAAATTCAGAGTAAATGATTATAGAATTTTGCTTATCTAGGCGGAGGCATCTTTTAAGTATAAGTGATATATGATACTTTTACTTCTAATAAAAGTTTTCAAATAATAGCAACCATAGATATCTGTGCAGTGATATGTGTGGGTGTGTACAGGTTATCATAATGAAAAGAAAAAGAATCAAATTAAGCAACTTACAGTAGAGGTGAACCAAAATGTAGGTTCCCAATGCCACAGTTACCTCCCCCTGTTATCTTGGCTATAAGCCGAAAAAATAAACAGGTCCAGATGATTAGGGTTCCTTTGCCAACCATTATTATTTTTTTAATTTTTTTCCTTTCTAAATATGAATGTCTGGTAGATTTATGCTGATGTAGTTGATACAAGGCTAAAATTGGGTGTCTTGTGTGGTCTAATGATTAGCAAGTGAGGCTAGCGAATCGTTGTTAGTAGGATTTTCACTGTTTTGTGCCAAACTAATCTAAGATTAGTAAATGGCTAGGTACTTCACATATTGTAATGGTTAATAAACTTTTTAAGCAGTTCATTCCTATTACATTTAAGTTTCATTCCCCCCCCTCTCTCTCTCTCTCTCTCTCTCACACACACGCTTCTGCCTTAGCACCAAACTGAGCTGAGCTTTGTAAATGTTATAAGTAGGCTGGGCCTTCAGCATTAGTATTCCTCACTCTGTACTTAGTCTTGAACATGTACCACTGGCATCAAAGCAGATTCCACATATATATTCTGGTACTCTGATATGAATACTGATGGCACTTGATGAAAAAGGAAAACTTTGCACTGCTTGTCATTGGATTCTAACTGTGGATACTTAGAGAATGGTATGTGTGTAGCACAAACACAGCTGCCATGATTTTTCTGTGCAGATATCTTTTCAAAGTCCTGTGTCAATTGTCTAGGATAAAAAGTCATTTGTGCATAGATGGTTGTGCAGTTGTAAATGAAGAGATAGCAATCTTTTGACAAAAAGGAGCGATCATTATATATATTTTTATCATTTAGTGTATTTGGAGAATTGTCTTCATCTTTGCTATATTTACAAAGTTTAGACTGATGCTTCTTCAGGTGTTTCACATCAAACTCAGAAGACTATACAGAACTTTGAACCAAACAGGTAAAAGTGTTAAGCTATAGTAAGTATTCCTTGTTATTTATTTGTATTAAGGATTGAACCTGCAACCTCCAGATGATTTCACTTAGAAGTTCTTTAACCAAACGTCTATATCTATTATGCCATATGTCCTGCTTGACAATTCAGAGCAAATTTTTGGCACTTATAAACCTAATGTCTTTATTAATTGGTTTGATACTAATTATTACTATTAATTATGATTTTTACCTTAGCTTATATTGCATTGTTTATAACAATAAAGATGAAGACAATAGTCTGAATACTCTAAATGATAAAAATATCAAGCTTCATCTTAGAAATCTAGACGAATAACACATGTATAATGTACATGTTATATTATGCTCCCCTACTACCACCTTTGACATTCTGATATGGCGTATATGTTCAGATATTTGCATAAGACTAATTTAAAAGGGATAGGTCAGTGGCTCGGTCCTTACTGAGACAGTCATGGGGAAACAGTTGCAGGTCATGTGGGCACTCAATTTTTGGCTATGGGTGGTTGCATGACATCTAAAAGTTTTGTTAGATTCAAGCAGTTAGTTGACAGAGAGACTCAAAGATGATTGTCAACTAATATCAGGCTTAAGCTAAACCACCATCCTCTTTATGGTATGGGAGAATGTCTTCTAAAAGAAAGAATGACTTTCCCCTTCATCGACTTAAGATAAACTCGCTACATGTTCCTGGTCCATAGAAATCATCAAGTCTTGCTGATAGCACAGATTTCCCTGACTTTCTCCATCCATCCTGGCAGTTTCTCTAAACCACATACAGTGTCTGTATAGTAAGTTCTTGCTGGTCAGCCAACACTGGCTTGTCCATGTGTAGGGGTCCACAGAAGAACATCTCTTATGAGTTTGGTCTTGCTTCTCCAACAGTGTCCCACATGTTTTATTCATCTTGCTTGAATGGTTGGGGAAATGGGAGGTAAGTGGCTGTACAGCTGCTGTTTTGTAGGGTGTTGCTTCCAGGATTTGTTCAAAACAGCATGTAGCATTCTTGTGTGATTCTTATCAAGCCTTTTTTCCATGAATCCTGTTAGTGTCCAAGTTGTGCATCCATACAGCTTGGAAAAAATCCCATTTAATTTTATTGGATAGAGCAGACTTTTATATGATCAATAACCTATCAATAGTAGTCTGTACTTTGCTGGGTGTATTTTGACATCACTTTCAGTAGGTGAGATATTGCTGACAATGTATGTTTAAAACACATACTCTATTTTATTTGCATTCATGTGAATACCAATGCATAGGGGGATATATCTTGTGCTGGTGTATTTGCAAGAAGTGCTAGATCATCTACATAGTCTGCGTAGTTTAGGCAGATTATAAAAAAATATGGTGTTAATATACTCCTTACAAAACTCCGGCAACAATACAAAAGAAGTCTGTGTTTCCATCAGGTAAGCAAATCAATGATTTTGTGTTTTTATAAAGTATTATTATACCTGTAATCGTTTCCTTTGGAGACTATGTCTTAGAAGTATTTTCCCTGAATCAAATGGGTTGTATAAATCTATGAACACTAGTGTTGTCTCAATATTTTTTTCACATATTCCTTTGATTATTTAACAGATTATCAGAACTTATGAAGTTCTGGATCGATTTCTTCAAAAACTATTCCGATTTTTCCTAAGAATTTTCTCAATTTCAGTTTTCATACAATTGAGAAGTAGAGCATTATAAACCTTTGCAATTATAGAAGTAAGAGTTTTGCCTCTGTAGTTTTGAGTAATTCCTTAGTCACATTTCTTGAGGAAGAGGAGGCTCTATTGTATTGTGTGTTTATAAACATCATTGCATAATTAAAGAAGTATGTCATCAAATTTCCTTGTCTTCCATATTTCTGGGGGTATTTTCTCTAGGCCTGCAACTTTTCAGCTTTTAATTTTTCTCAGTACTATGTTAAGTTCTTCCTCTGTAAATTGACCTAGTTTTATGTCTAGTTGGCTATTAATAATTTTTATGATAGGTTTATCAGTGACTTTAGGAGAGTTTCCAAGCAGATTCTTGAAATGTTCCTTCCACTTCTGTATTCTTTCTTCTTGGCTAGCAACTTTTGGTTTTACTCTCGAGATGCTCTTCTTTTTGTTCACTTCATTTATTGTCTGCCATACTATTTATAATTATCTATCTTCTACTGAGTGTCTGATTTTATTGATTTGGCCTTGAATGTATTCTTGTTCTTTTTGGCATGTGTGAGTTTTCTCTGGACTTTCTTAATCCATAGAAATATGACATCAAAATTTACTGGAATCTATTTTCAAGACACACCATGTTTGTCATTCCCTTGATGTTAGGAGAGTCAAATGACAACCTTGAAGACTAATCACAATATAACATATATAGTTCGTACCTGTTATTGACTCATTAATCCAAACTTATATACATATTCTATCAACCTGTCCACTGCAACACAGCAATTTCCCAAGATCTGTCAAGCGTGGGTATTAATAGGTCTTATCTTGCCATATTGGCTAATGATGTATTAGTAGTTTGAAATCAGTATTTTCTTTCTCTTAAATCAATTGTTCAGCCAAGGCACTCATGGCATAGAGGTTATTGTCATAGTAAATATAAAGTCCAAGTTTTTCTGTTTAAAATGTTCCTTAATTTTCACTTGATAAATTGTTTTTTTTTTTGTTTTTTTTTTTCTGTTTTCACTTTTGGAAATTCCTTTTTTCATTTATTTTTATTCTATGAGAAGATTGCAATAGAATATGCTAAAATCATTATTAAAACTAAACAAAAACAAAATTCAAAGTTTTATTAAGAGCAGATATCTTCAACAAAATTGTTTTTGAAATTTCAAAATTCAAACCAAGAAACACATGTAAAAAGAAAAAAAAAAAAAATGAAACCTGACTTGATAATAAAACTATGTAATGTTATAGTGCATTATTATTTTTGAGATAAAATTATCAATCAGATTCCTTTTTTAAGAACAAATATTCAGGTTGTTAAGCATCTGAAAAATAACTTTTTATAATAATTTTTATACTAAAAGACTCAGATTCAATTTATCTATAATCATTGATTCACAATATTAAAATCAACACAAAAATCACAAATTTAAAGAATCGACAACAAATAACTTGAATCTCAATTATAATTTTGACTAAAATTTTGCAAAACAGTAATTAAACGATAATAATTAAATCATTGTAATAAAAAACCCCAAATGTATTAAATCAAATTTTATTGATTAAAACAACTTAAAATACTGTCCAAATTTGTTAAAAGATTGAATATTTTTTTTAATTAAAAATAAGCTATCTTCAAATCTCTTTTCTAAATCTTCATTGCAATACAATATTGTAAGTAACTTGGTGTTCTCTAGGATAAAACTTACACAGTGCTTATTGAGTAAATGTTTATGCTGAGAAAAATGAATGTTCAGCATCTACACAGGTAACATGCATCCATATGACCTTATTGGCAATCTGTTCCAAAAGAAGAAATCTGCTCTTATTTGCATTCCCAAATGCTGTGATGTTAAAAGAATTTGGTAAGTCATCTTAGTAATTTACATAAATTTGGAATTCTTCAAGATCAGTAGAATGATCTTGCAAATCTGCAAAATATCAATATCAAGGCTTCTACAGGGTAGCGGTTCAGGATCAAACAGATAAGTTGCCTTGTAAAAGGGGTGGACATCCAGGTAATTGTTCAGCTTCAAAAAAGATGTGCTGAAAAAATCTTGGAAATTTGTGATGACCTTCTCCTTCTGCTTTCTCGTTTAGGCAGAAGATAGTCAGTTTCTTGACCAAATGTTGATTTTGATGTACCAGTATACAAATACTGTTTTATATCCTCCATGTTATATGCAACACAAGCTAGTGTCTCCTTTGAACTTGTCAAAACTTTTATTAAATGGGTGCAGTTCTCATTTATAAAATGCACATTCATGTGCAAATTATGGAAGGATGCATGATGTATTTGACTATCATCTACTAATTCTAGAATCCTGTCTGCTGTAATGCCATGACTCTTTTCCTGCTTAAAGAATCCTTCATAAAACTGTAGATAAAATGAGTGATATTTGGTGGCTGCATTAAACCAGAAATTCCATTTGGTTGCCACTGGCACTGGAGACAGTTTCACTTATTCTTTAGGAAAAGAGCTTTCCAGCTATTTTAAGTATTGCTGTTTTTGGCTAGTCTTTTTTAAAAAGGATGACTTGATCAAAATATTGAGCTGGCTAACATTATCAAATGCTGGCCAGTGTTAAAATACTTTACCAATAAGATTTAAAATGTGTGCTCAGTATAATACATGGTAACTGTTAACACATTTTATAAAACTTCTCTTGGAGCCTTTTTACTATAAGTTGCTGAATCTGTTACTAATGCAATATCAACATGAGTTACAGCCTGGATGCATACCTGACTTACAGTTTGATGATTACATTCTATTAGGATTACAGGATCAATAAGAAATGACTCCCCATGAATGCTTCAATCACATTCAAAATGCTGTGGTCATGACAGTTATTTTGTCTACAATAATTCTAACAGATTAATTTAATTAGCAAGCTTGTTTTTAGGGCAGCAAAGTGACAAACAATTTGGGCAGATGAAGTTGCCTAATACAATTGGCATTTGGAATAACACCACCTTCCTTGCATGGCTTTCAAGTAGTTTTTCATATTTTTCAAGGATTTTTTTTTTTTGTAATATCAAAACCAGTTG
Organism: Sepioteuthis lessoniana; assembly: GCA_963585895.1. Classification (NCBI taxonomy): domain Eukaryota; kingdom Metazoa; phylum Mollusca; class Cephalopoda; order Myopsida; family Loliginidae; genus Sepioteuthis; species Sepioteuthis lessoniana. The sequence continues at coordinate 19,933,285 of OY757946.1, forward strand.
AATGAATAAGCAACAGACTGCCAAGATGGGCAAATCTAGTCAATATGAATGGCTTCATTTTATCAATTTTATGTAAGGAGATATCAAAGGGCACACTTTTAAAAAAACAAAGCCAAAATCATCTCATACCTCTTTAAACTTCAAAGTTGTGATTGTCTTGTGTTTCAGTTGAGATGACTTTTTGGAAGACTTTTTTGTTAAATGGATTTTTACTTTGATATGATCTTTGATTTTGTCAATCCTAAAAGTGTTAACAGAATTTTCAAAATAACACATTTTCTTCTGTATAAAAATCATCAGGACATTTTTCTACTCTGATTTTAGCACAACTCTTAAATACTGGGGTCATTTTTATTTTTTAATAGAGGAGCAGGTTCCAGCTTTTGAGGCTGAGGTCATAGGTTATTCATTATATTGACTACATTTGCCCATCTTGACAGTCTGTTGCTTATTCATTCAACTGGTTTTGATATTACAAAAAAAAAATCCTTGAAAAATATGGAAAAATACTTTATATTAATAAGTTGGTGACCCTAGTCAAGGGTGACCTGAAGGCTCTTTTTTCAATAGCTACTATACTAAGGTGTTGGGAAGAGTGCTACTCCATTTCCTGGATTGCTCCTCTTTACTCTTGTTCCATACCTTACAATGCTGAATGTTAAGCAAGGCGACATCAAGTACCATTTTTTTGAGTCTTTGGTATGACTCGACCTGAGATTGAACCCAAGTCTCCCAGACCATTGGCAAATGCTCTACACATTATACCAATGACCTGATAAATTATGAATCTGTGTGGTGGAATCTAATAACACAGTCCATCTTTATAATAGACTAGTAATTTTGTAAAATTTAGCCTCTAATCAGTTATCGGTAACAATAACAGTAATTCCTCTCACTGAATTATGAATTCAAAAAGTTTTTATTGTTTTTGGCTCTCTCAATACATCATTTGAGCCAATCGTTTTTCTTTAAGTGTGTTTGAAATTTGTCTTTACTGAGTTATCTCTTACCTTGGGCTGACTACAAACTCACCTTTAACCTTCTTACTGACTTCTTCAATTCTATTCAATGATTCTCTTTGTGTGTATGTAATGTAATGTAATATATATATATATATATATATATATATATATATATATATAATGACTCTATTTCTCATCATCAGAATTATTTTTACATGCTTAACTTTTCAATGCCAACAAATCTTTGCATTAAGTGACTTTGCAGACAGTTAATGTAATTGCAAACTTCATCATCATCATCATCATGTCATGCTGGTAGCACGGATATCCCTGACCCTCTCTCACCACTTTTCCCTATCGTTCATCGCCTCTGGCAGGTCTTCTGGACTACATCCCGTATCCTCACATAGTTGCTGAATGTATGTTCGTGCTGGTCATCCTGCTTTTGCTCGGCCATATGTGGGCGTCCATAGGAGTACATCACTAATGAGTCCGTCCCTGCTTCTCCAGCAGCGTCCTGCGTGTCTGGTTCGTCTAACTTGGATAGTTTTCGTGATAGGAGGCAGGTGGCCGTACAGTTGGTGTCTTGTGGGGTGTTATCGCCAGGATTTGTTCAAGATTGCTTGCAGCATTCTTGTATAATTGCCGTCTAGCTTCTTCTCCAGCCGTTTTGTTAGAGTCTATGTAGTGCATCCATATAGCAGTATCGATGCGACCGCTGCCTGGAAGAAACTGCATTTCATTTTATCAGTTAGGTCTGATTTCCATATAATTGATAGCCGTCCATGCCTTCGTTAACCTCGTGTCGATGTCCTTTTTGGTTGATGAGATGCTGCTTCCTAGGTAAGTGAATTTGTCTACTAGTTTAAGAGGGGTCCGTCTAGTGTGGAGATGTCACCTGTTTGATTATAGCACCTATATTCCGTTTTGTGTGCATTGACATAGAGGCCTATACCTGCGGCTGCTAGTTGCAAACTATGCAGTAGTGTTTAGGCTTGATTGGGTGTATTTGCCAGTATCGCCATGTCATCGGCGTAGTCGGCGTCGGTAATTGTTTTTGCGTGGTACCTTCTGCTTCTTTTCTTTGTCAGCTCGAAGCTGTTCTCTCTGATTTTATCAATCGCTGTTCTAAGTACAGTCTAGACAAATGATAAAGAGGTATGGAGCTAGCGTGTCCCCTTGTAGTACTCCTGCTACAATGTCAAAGTATTTTGTGTCTTCATCTGGTGATCGTACTTTCACTTTGGTGTTTCTATAGAGAATTGTTATTGCTGCTACGGTTTCTTTAGGTAGGCCGTATGCTAGTAGGATTTGTTCCATCTTTCCTCTGTGAATGGAATTGAAGGCCTTGGTAAAATCAACAAATAGTAATGTCGCTTGTATGTTTTTTGGCCGTACACCTTCAAGGATTCTACGGATAGTTAATATTTGTGAGGTCATGGATCTATTTTTTCGGAAGCCATTTTGGTTTTTCCTAAGCATGTTGTCGATTTTGGGTTCTATGCAGTTTCGTATTGGAAAGCACTGCAGACTAAAGCTGTGGACTCTTTCTCGATCACAACAAAAGCATATAGATAACACCTCACATTCTACAATGAGGAGTTTTCATTCTTGCAGCCTCTACATGACTTTAATAGACAGTAGTTCCTTCACTTGCCTCAATAGCCAGGCACAAATAACACTTAGAGCATGTCCCTTTAGGACTGAGCCACTTTGCTTCATATACACACTAAAGGATAGTCCAAAGCAAGTTATCTATGTATTTACTGTCAACTCAACACCACAGAACAGACATTCAACAACTTACATTCTATGTGATCTCTCTGAAATAATATAAGGGAAAAGAACCCTGTTTCTAGATTTCTGTATATAAATTCCCTCAAAATTGTTGATTCTATTTTTGTTTTTTTTTCTTTTCTTCCACCTTTATTATCAAGCAGCTAGTACAACATCTTGATCAGTAAGTTGCCCCTCTTCCACTTTCTTTTTTTCTTACCCCTCTACATTACCACACTAGAATATAACACCTTTATTTTGCATAAATGTTAAGGTTTTGTTGATAATTTTTCTTTTTTTTTTTCTATTAACAGAAACGTATCACAGAACTTGAGACAAAACTCATCCACAAAGATGCAGAAGTTTTAGAATTGAAACAGCGGATTACGAAGAATGGCACCATTTTGCCTTCAGAGAGTGCAGGTATGTTTTTATTTATATATGTGTATATATATATATATATATATATATATATATACACGCTCACACATTGCTTAACGCACACCTTGCTCCTGTTAATTGTATCTTAATTAATGATTGATTGTTCATTGGTTTTGATATTTTTTTACCTTTCAGGTATATTGATCGAGGGCATGGATAACAAACATCCATCAGGACGTTTCTTCAAAGCAAGAATAATAATTACTGTCCCCAATAATGCTAATTCTATTATAATGTGATATAAGATTTTATGGATGTTATGAGAAGGGCTACCTGGTTTTGTTCAGTTGAAGTGAAAGAATATCATCATATATAATATAGGTTTTTGGTAATAAAATGAAGTGACTTTAAAAAATATATTTCTACAAATATTTTTCTAAAATAAAAACAAAGTTTTTCTGATTAAAAAAATTTTTTTTCTAGTTTTAATGAATTTTTCTTTTTACAATTCAGAGTAGATTTTATACAAGAAAGAGTAATGCTTTACAAAATAGTTTTCATTATTTAAATTTGCTGAGGTATGAAATGAAAAGTAACAAAGTTTTAAAAAATATTTCTCTAAAGTTTTTCTAACAAAATAATTGCATTCATTACTGAATAGATTCTGAAAATGAAAAAATTTGCTGAAATTAATAAGAAAATACAAATGATTAGAAATAATTATGTAATTATTAAGAAAGTGAAATATAACCAAATTTTTAAAATCATTGACAGTTTGCAAAAAACAAAAATTCAAAAATTAGTTTAATCCTCCCATTTTTTTTTTTTTTTTTTTACATTGAAAATGACTTATGCAAAATGGGAATAATAATCATTATTTTATAATCATTTTTTTTTTTTTTTTAAAGTTCTTTTTGCCTGATCTATCATCCTTTTAGTAATATATTATTAATGTACAATTTTCTTCTTTTGGTATTGATTTGATTTCAAAAGTGAAAGGCAAGGAAAATAATATTAGTAGTGTTTGTAAAATCTAAAAATTTTTCAAGTTGGGATACCCCAAAAAGTACCCATAATTCAGCTCTCGGCAGCTTAATCAACTTAAAAACCACTTTCAATTTTATTGCCAGGTAAATTGATGGGTACCTTTGTTTGCAAACTGATGAAGAGATTCAATATTATAATAGATTTCTGCTATTATGTCAATAATTGGTATGATGTCATTAATATAAGTAAAAAGAGAGACATGGATTGTCTTTTAACTGAATGATATTGCTAAGCATCCAAGTCAATCATCTTAAGATTTCAAGTTGGTCTTGATTGTGTAAAGCTCTATCTCTTAATATTGAGCAATTTTTGTTTTGTCCTGCAGGTGGAAACATTTTTTCTGTGGCCAATACTATCAAATCACTAACTCTATATCTAAAATATTAGTTATCTACTAATAAAATATAAATCAAACTCATCAGTTGTGTAATGTCAGCTATGCACATGGGAGTATATATAAGATCTTGTATATTGACTTTGCACTTGAATTTCATGGAAATTCTGTTCTTATTCACATTCAGTATAATCTGTTATCTTATCAGTTAATTCAAATCTTACATCATTGAAGTAACACTTTGTTGCTGGAAAGTTGTGAATGAAACAAAGAATTATACAAAGTTGCTACATCTTGATCTGGTATTCCTATGATGTGACAGGAAACCAATAAAGTCTGGTGGTACTGTATGATACCATTAGGGTACTCTTGATTTTTTTTTTTTTTTTTTTTTTTTTTTCGGCCTCAAACCATGCCTTACTCCAGAGTCATCATCTGATGAAGTTTTTTTTTTTTTTTTTTTTTTTTTTTTTGCAGCATGTGTATATATTTTTCAGTTATACAGAAGACTATTTTTGAATAATTCACAAAATGCTGTATATCAGTAATCTCAATGTGTATAAAATATTTGATTACATTTGTGTGTGTGTGTGTATATATATATATATATATATATATATATATATATATATATATATATATATTATTCGGTCCAGTTAAACCAGAGTTGGGAGTAATTCCTTCAGGACACCTTAATCTCTTCCCCCTCCCCCTCACGTGTCTATCTGTTTTATTTATCCATTGGATCTGAAGAAGTCCTGTTATATTTTTCTTTGTGTTTTTGGTTTACACCAGAAACTGAAAAACAGGATGGAAATAAATTTATAATCCTAAACCGGTCTTTGGTTTTTTTCTTAAAGAGATATATATCACTCAACCTAGTTTAACTATGAGAAATTTTATTATGGTAACATGAAACATTTCTTGACCTACCATAATTATATGAATATATGGTGTGTAGTGTCTTTTTTTTATTTAAAAAAAAATCATCTTCAAATTTTTTTTCCAGGGGTAATAACTAAATAACTTGGGTGACTCTACTATTATTCCTCTCTTCTCTGAGCACTTTAACTTTCTGTAAACCATTTTTCTCTTTTCTCTGTGTCAGTGTGTTCTTTCTTTCTGGATTTCTATTTTTTTTCATGGCTCTAATGGCAGAGCTTAGAATGTGCTGACTGTATCATCTAGAGAGGGGTAAGACACCCCTTAGTGAAATCCTGGGTATAACATTAAACTGCATTTAGGGATGAGGCTCCAGTTCTCAAGAGTGTGGAATACCCTTTCACTGCTATCATTCCCAAGTCCACTCTGATTCAGAGTGATAGTACCTGTTTGGGTCACATCTCTGGGTCAAATAAACTGGTTTGATAATTAACACATCACTCAATAAGTCCTGAGCCTGACATATAGATGGCACCACGAATAAAAGAATCCATATGATTTTTATAAAGTACCAACTTTCAAATGGCACATGTCAAAATTTGAGCCCAATAGAATTATTAGTTTTCAAATTACAGCTTTTCAAGTTAAGCTAGTGTTGCAAATTTTCAAAACATTGGAAAAATCTGAATCTGTTGGTAAAAAATTTCTTTCTGATGGGGAAAAAATGCTGTTCAAGCAAAGCAATGGCTTGATAAGTGTTATTTGGACTCTACTGTCAGAAACAACGGTTAAGAGGTATTATGCTGACATTAAATATGGTCATACAGACACAAATGATACTGAACACTCAGGGCGCCCAAATTCGGCAGGTGTCCCAGAAAATACCAAAAACTCCATATACTCGTTTTGGTCAATTGTAAATTGAAGTTGTGTAAGATAGCAGAGGAGTTGAAGACATCAGAAGGCAGTGTATTCGCTATTTTGCATGAACAATATGTCAATGAGAAAGCTGTGTTCAAAGTGGGTGCCGTGTTTGCTCACAGTCAATCAAAAACAATGTGTTGACGATTCAGAGCGTTGTTTGCTACTGTTTCAATGCAACAAAAATGTTTTGTGTAAATACGTGACAGTGGATAAAACATGAATCCACCACTTCACTTCAGGGTCATATCGACAGTCAGCTGAGTGGACAGCAGCAGGTGAAAGCTGTTCAAAGCAACCAAAGATGCGAACATCAGCAGGCAATATTTTGGCTTCTGTATTTTGGGATGTGCAAGGTATTTTGTTCATCGATTAGCTTGAGAAAGGAAGAACCATCAATAGCAAATATCATATAGCATTATTGGTGCACCTTCCTTCGTACTTGTTATAGATCATATATATTTGATCACAGACAAAATTTGATTGCCTAAGATTGCAGGGGCCACTAAATGCTTTGAACTGAGGAGGGTTCTTCCAAATAAAAATGTGAGTTTATCTGTTCAATCTCCCTGATGGATCCTGAAAAAGATTTTAAAAGAATAGAGATCTTTCTAAAAACATTGATTTTCAGGATGTAAATCTTTTGAAGTAATCTATATGATCATACTGGAAAAGAAAAACTTAACCATGTCTTTGATACTGGATTTGCCAAAATATGCAATGCAAATTTATCATATTTGTTGAAGGATTGAGCAAAAGGAATGGCAGATATTGAGTTGTATAAACAAAACCCCCAGGGGTAGTGATTTTACTTCGGAGGGGTTACATTTGGTTTGTTAATTTTCCCAAATCCACCTTTTCATCCCTACCATATTTGTTGATTTAACTCTCATCAAGTACAGACGGATGTTCATACATAGGTTTTTAATTAGTTGTATACCTGGTTTTACCTTTGAGGCCCTAGGGTTCAGCACCTTCTAAATCTCTAGAGTCTATATATGTTCCTTACCTTAATAATCTAAATATATCACCTTTTGGGGGTGGAAGTAGAGAGACTCTTACTGACTTTACAGATGAGTTGTTTGTTTTCATGATATTTTCATATTTTAAGTACTGTAAACAGTATCAGTTTACTCTGTGTGTGTGTGTGTGTATATATATATATATATATATATATATATATATATATATATATATATATATATATATACACTTGCTCAGTCAGTTGGGACTGTAGAATACACCGATTTCATCTCTGCTGAGGAGTAAGACTTCCCCTATGAATGTCCCGTATATGACACTAAACAATGGGATGGTGAGGTTCCAATGATGCTGGGACTTTGGGGATTGTGGAGCACCCCTTCATTGCCATCACTCCTAGGTCCACCCTGGCTCAGAGTGATAGCACCTGATAGGGCTCTATCAATGGGTTAAATAGAACTATTCTGTGTACTTATGCTAAACTGAATTGTTTGATATAGAACTGTTTTTGACATTGAAACTGTACTTATGCTAAACTGAATTGTTTGAATTAGAACTGTTTGACTAAACTCAATAGTTTGAAATAGAAATGTTTTTGACCAACTGTGTATTCATGCTAAACTGAATTGTTTGAAATGGAACTGATTATTCATATAAAAATGGATTTGGCATTAAATAACATACAAAGGTTGATATGCCATAAAACCCAACCAACATACACACTCACACACTAGTTATTACCTCTGAAAAAAATTCACAGATCTATTTTGAATTTCTATGAGATAATTTTTTAAGAAAATTTTTAAAAATATTATATAGATAAATTTTTTCAAAATTGTAATCTCTTCATTTTCATATCCCTGTTGGTGGTGCGGAGAACACACTGACTGCATCCCCTTCTTAAAGGGTAAGCCCCAAACCAAAAAAAAAAAAAATGTGTGTCTTGGGTATGATACTATACTGCATCCAGTGTTAAGTCTCCAGTTCTGGAGCTCTGGTAGGTGTGAACTATCCTTCCATTACTCCTTGGTCCACTTTAATTCTGTAGTAATTGTTAGGGTTCCATCTATGGGTCAAAAAGATCTGTTTGAAAATTATTAGGATTGGATAGGAATGCTTGAAACCATATAACTATGCAAATTATTTGGATCAAATTATGTTGTTAAATAACTCATAAGGGGTTGATACAATAAACCAAACCATCATGTTCAATTGGAAAAATCATGAAAAAAATAACTTTTTTCAAAAACTTTATTTCCTGCCTTTCTTTCTTCCTTATTTTCTTCTCTCTTTCTCACAACTTTAATTGACAAACATTTAAATTTTCTCATCTTTTTTTTCTCCCTTATCTTTCTCTGCTGACAATTTTACCTTGTTGACAGGACTTACAATACACTGACTGTATCACCTGCAGAGGTGTTAAACCCCTCTCCAAAAGTTGTGTCCTGGGTATAATACTAAACTGCATCTAATGGTGAGGCTCTATTTCTGGAGCTCTGATGGGTGTGAAGTATCTTTGCCTTTACTCCTTGGTTCACTCTAACTTGGAGTGGTAGTATCTATCAGGTTCCCATGTAGTGGACAAATCATCTTGTTTAAAAATTATACATGTTTGATTGGACTGTGTGTTTTTTTTTGTTTTTTTTTTAAGAAAAAATGTTGAAGAATCAGCTGTGCAATGGATATAAATATGAACATACAATGAACATTATTTCCTTTACCTAGGCATGAAATAACATTCAATGGGTTGACATGCCATTAAAATAATTTAGAACTCTTTGAATTGCTCCACTAGGCAATGCTGTATAACTTTATGGCAATGCTGCATCTTTTTAATGTTTCCACTTGTGTTTCCTTATGTAACCCACTTATTTATTTGCTTAATCATGCTATCACTCATTCACTGTATCTTTCTTTCTTTCACTCACTCATTTTTGAATGGACATAATTTCTGTCTCTCAATTTTAGTTTATTCTTAATTTCTTTAATTTTTTTTTCTTAGTTCTGTTTGTCCACATGAAATTCATAATACTTTTTTGTTTGCTTCCTAAACAATTTGAAAACCAATTATTTGATACCCTATGTCTCTTGTGATCAGTCTCTTATGTTCTCATGGCACAAGTAAAACCTGACTGAAACAACACTGAAAAATAATTAGAGCATCCCCATCCTCATAAATCAAAGAAAAGGACTGATACATGTATAATTACTTTGTGGTGGTGTTTTACTATAGAAATGCATTACAAATAACAAAGAAAGGGATTGTCAGTGGTCAGGAACTGTATCAAGTATTAGTGATAAAATTGGGATTTTATATGTATAATTATTTTGTAGCTGTGTTTTACTATAGAAATGCATTGCAATTGAAGAAAGAAGAGATTTTGAGTGGTCAGGAATTAATGCATTATACCATTACTGAGAGAACAGGGTTATTTAAGTGCAAGAATTTTATTTTCAGATGGTGTCTTGCTTTTTTTTATTCATGTGTATTAATTTTTTTTTTGTTTTCAGCTTTTTATTAAATAATCTATTCATTAAATATAAGTTCTTTGTCTGTAACCAAAAAAAAAACTCCTGTGTTCTTCCTACTTTCTACTTTTTTTAATTGGATGGTGATATAGCTTTTAATTTTAAAGCCTAAAAAATATCTTCTTACTTAACATTTTATATATATATATATATATACACACACACACACACACACACACACACAGAGTATTTGAAAGCATATAAGATACGCATCTAACTTGAAAATAATTTCATGTCAGTATATGACACTGACATAGTATCAAAGTATTAAGTGACTAGACGCTTATTTACTGAAGTTTGGAATTGACAAACTATAGGGCTTAGAGGGTTTGCTGTGACTGGTAGTTCCCCGAATACTTCTGTAAATCATTAGTCTCATGTACTTATATATCATAATCATGTCGTGCTGCTTGTGCAGATTTTCCTAACTCTTTCTCGCCATCTGTCTCTATCATCCATCGCTTATGACAGGTCTTCCAGTATACATCCTGTGTCCGTACAGAGCTGTTGTAGATAAGTTTTAATTGGTGGTCTTACGCTTGCGTATCCATGTAAAGGGATCCGTAGGAGAACATCACTTATGAGTTTGTCCTTGCTCCTCCAGCAGTGTCCCACATACCTTGTTCATCTAATTTGGATAGTCCGATAGCCTATTGATAGCTGTCCATGCCTTCACTCATTGCGTATTGATGTCATTTTCAGTAGATGAGACACTGCTTCCAAGGTAGGTGAACTTGTCTTCTAGTTTCACAGAGCCACCATTTAGTGTGGAGATATCACCATTTTGATTAAAGTACATGTACTGCATTTTATCTGTGTTCGCATAGAAGCCTATGCCACCTGCTGCCCACTCCAGACTATACAGCAGGGATTCTACCTGGGCTTGTGTATTTGCCACAAGTGCTATGTCATCATCATAGTCTGCATCTGTAGTAGTTTGTGCAGGGTATCATCTGCTTCTTGCCCTTTTCCAGTGTAAAGCCATTTTCTTTCATTAAATCTATCAACTTCCAAAGTACATAGTCTAGGCAGATTATGAACAGGTATGGTGCTAATCTGTCTCCTTGCAGTACACTTGTGACAATGTCAAAGAAGTTTGTTTTTGTGAGCATACTTTTCTGTTTTTATAGAGCATCATGATGGCTGCAATGGTCTCCCTGAGTAGACCGTAGGCTAGAAGTATTTGCTCTATCTTCCCTCTGTGTATGGTGTCAAATGTCTTGGAGAAATGTACAAATAGGAATGTAGCTTTGAGGTTTTTTACACAAACATCTAAAATTCAGCAGATTGTCAGAATTTGTGATGTTGTCCAACTGATTCCTACAAAAACCATTTTGGTTTTTCTTAAGAATTTTCTCAATTTCAGGTTTAATGGGGTTGACTAGCAGAGCATTGTAAATCTTAGCTGCTTTGGGAGTAAGGGTTATACCCCAGTAGTTCTTAGCAATTTTGAGGTCACCTTTCTTGGGGAAAGGGAGGATGCAGCCATTTGTCCATCTGTCTCTTGTGTTCTGATTATATATGGTGTTGTAGTATTGGAGCAGTATGTCATCAAATTTCCTTGTCTTCCATACTTCTGGAGGTATTTCACTGAGACCAGCAGCTTTCCTGTTTTTAATTTTTGTTAGTACAACATCAAGTTCTCCTTCAGTAAACCATCCTAGTTTGATATCTAGTTGATTATCAATAATTTTCATTATAGGTTTATCCATAACTTTAGGGTACTTTTAAAGCAAATTCTTAAAATGTTCTTTCCACAAAATCTTTCATTTTTTTTTTCTTTTTTACACCCACAAATTAAACATTTGAAGCCATGGGAAGCAGCATGGTGGATGTGAAGCACACCAGATGAACCCAGAATCGAGTCAACAGTGTGCTTCACCAGATGCTAGACAGATGAACTCCGCAGGTCAATGGCCAGGTTCACATACTTCAGTCTGGAAACTACTGCTACTCATCTTTAAGGGTGGTGACTACTGATGAGGTTAAAATATGGCCATCAAAAGATTACCATGACTCTCATTCAAACAATGTATCTAAACTGCATTGCCCTTTGTGTAGGTAAAAACGGGGTGCATTCTGCTGAGGTTGGACCTCTGGCTGTAGTGTTTGAAATATCAGCTACAGAACACAAACAAAAATTACTTAAATGCAAAAACACTACAAATAGCGACATTTAATGTTAGAACTTTAGATAGAATAGGCCAACGACTGGAGTTGACAGTGTCTGTAGTAAAGCATAACAAAGACATAGTATACATACAAGAACACCGATACCATCACAGTGAAGTTGAAATAAAATAATGAATAATGAAATAAAATACCACAATACTGGCAATTGATGGATGTTTGTTTCAGCATCTGCATGGAAAAACTCTGTCAACACAGTGATTGGTAGTGTAGGAATGCTTCTCAGTCCATGCACCCTAAAATCACTTTACAGCATCGAGAAAATACAACCCACAATAATGGTAGCTACATTCAATAGCAATCCTGACACAATGATCATTTCCTGCTACAGCCATACCAATGCTAGTGATGAAACAGACCTAGACACCTTCTATAATGAGCTATCCTCCTTTAGTCATAGCATCCCTAAACACAATGTTCTCATCTGAGGAGGAGATGTGAATCCCAAAAGAAGTAAAAATGTAAACAACAAATTCAACTTACACAACTTGTCAAATAGAAATGGGGAACACCTAACAGAATTCATACTAGAAAATAGACTAACATGCTTTAATACTAAATTTCAGAAAAGGTAGGGAAAACTTTGGACCTACACATATGCAAATAATACTAAAGCACAGATAGATTATATTCTTATGAATAAGAAATGGACAAACAACACTTTGAATTGTAAGGCAGATTGCTCTTTTGAAGGAGTGTCTTCCAACCATATATATATATATATATATATATATATATATATATATATATATATATATATATATATATATATATAATTACTAAAAGTACTAAAAATGTAAAAGAATATGAAACTTTTAGTGAATTTGTTTTTTAAAATCAGATTTTACTTATCACTATACTCTCTCTTGATATGGAGCACTTTTTGATACTGACAATTTCTACTAATAACAATGTGTGTGTGTGTGTGTATTATTATTTTTTTTTTCAAAATAAAAGTAGATATACTATAAAAAAAAGTGCTTAATGCTCCAATGGCAGAGCAGGGCTAATATCCAAATTGTGTGTTCATTGAGTCTGTTTCTTAGTTTCATGTAGATCACACAATCATCAAATGAAAAGAGCCAATTGAGTTGATTTACAATTGAATCTAATTATACCAATTAGTAATGGAGATTATACACTTCATAAATTTGTTTAAATCTGTTTCAAATTTAAATTCAAATTACTTTAAAACTAGTAAAATTAATAGATTAAGTCTAGAAAGAGTTAATCCTTTGAATCCAATAGCACTATTAACAACACCATAATGAGATTATGATATTTCAGGCTCAGGGACTAATTAGAAGAGGCTTAATATAAGGACTATTCATGACATTTCTTTTAAGGTAATGATAAAGGGAGCTTTAGATTGAAAAAATTGTGGAAATCACAGGGGAAGGCGAACAAGAAGCTGGCAAATGGCTATAAATGGCTTACCTTTGTTGTTGCCATGGGCAACATGCACAAATGCAAATGAGCATCTCTTGCACCAATCAGCCGTCCTCCAAAGTGCCAATATAAGGCAGACATCCAGCCCGATATGCTAGGTCCCCATTGGTGTGACTGCTAAGGTTTTATCTGTGCTTCATGATGAAATTGTAGAAAACTGGATTGTTCATCTCCCTCTTTACAAGTTATGTTTGGCAATGACAGCAGCAGCTGCAAGACACTACAAGAAGAAGAAACAACATTGATGATGAAACTGATTTCATGCCTTGATTTACAAAAATGCCAGCCAAATTGAGTGAAATTTGAATGTGCTTTTTGCTAAAAATTCATAGATGATACTTTTGACTCTTTGCTCCTTCATCTTCAGAGACCTGTGCCTGAGCTTGCAAAATTCATTTAAAAAAAAATGGAATACAAACATATTTAAACTTGGCTCCATTGTAAGATTAAAGCTATCCTAGTGTTCTATTAAAAAGGAAGTTTGTGAAAGATTGATATATGAAACCTTGTATCTGATATCTCTTTAAGTCCAAAATATATGTAAAATAGAGCTCAGTTTAAAGAATCTATCGAGCTCTCATTGAATAGTAAAACAGCACCCAGCTAGAAATACATATTGGGCTTATGGTGTATAGTAAAATAGTGCCCAAGCTGAAATATCTTATCAAGCTTTACAGAGTATCAGAAAATAGCACTCAGTCCTAATATTGGGCTTATGATTCCCAAACCAGAGAACTGTTGATAGTCAGACCTTTTTTCAGAAGTAATACATTGTTCTTGAATTTTCAAATTAGTTAATCATTTTCCTAATATTTTTTTTATTTAAATGAAATAAAAATGTTACTGCATGCTAGTAATGAATGCAGAATTTTTAATAAATTTCTTTTTTTGTTTTTTAGATTTTTCTTCAACCAGAAAATTCTTAGATTTGACATTATTTCAATGTTTGCATATTGGATTTATTTTGACATTTTAAAAATATTTCTTTTTATAAATTCAAAAAATGAAAGATTCTTTTATTTTTTAAAGATTTTTAACTTGATACAGACTTTTCAAATTTTAAAAACCTGCATTTTTATTTTAATCCTTTTTTTTTTTTTTTTTACAGCTTTGTAAAATGATTTATTTTTTCATATTTTTCTTTAAGAAAAAAATTTACTGGTGTTTTTCTTTTTTTTTTTTTTTTAAACTTTCCTTTATTTTCTGCTGTTATTTTAAATACATTTTCTGCAATATAAAAAGATATATATTTCATTGATGTTTAAAAAAAAAAAAAAGACTATTTGAATTGAAAAAAAATTAAATTTGAATTAATATAAATTATTGAATTTAAAAAAATCTTTTCAATTTTTATTTTTATGAATTTTTTGTTGAATTAAAAACATTTTCACATTTTTTAAAAGAAATTCAACTCCCTCTTTTTTTTTCTTTATAAATTTTACTCTACAAATTCTTTTTTTTTTTTTTTTCATTTTTGACTTTAAATGAAAATTTAAAAAAGATTAATTTGTGAATTTTAGGAAACAGTTATGACTGTTTTGATAGCATCAAGTTTTGAGTTTGTTTTCTCCACCATTCTCTTCTGCCTATCAGCATGGCTTTCTCCTTCAAAACCAGCTCAGTTAGCAGAGCTTAGAATATGTTGACTGCATCTTCTGCAGAAGAATAAGACCCTCCTAAAATGGGTATCCTGGAAATGACACTTAACATCCAATGAAGGGCTCTATTTCTGGAGTTCTGGGGTGTGTGGTGTAGCCTGTCATTACTGTTAGTACCAGATCCACTTTGACCTGTTAGGTTCTCTTGTACAAATAGATTTCTTTTAAAATTATTAGTATTAGGTAGGAATACTTAAAACTATAAAACCAAACTGTGCAAACAAATCATTATTACTATTATCAAATTGTTAGTTGAAACCATATAATTGTGTATAAATAGATATTTAGGAACACTTGAAATCATTAACTGCATGTAAAATATTACATGGAATTACTTGATATGTATAACTGTGCAAAAAATGATTATTATAGACAAATAAAGTGATTTAAAAAGAATGGAACATTGAAAATATAGTTATGATTCTAATCAAACATTTCCAAATGTATAAAATTTTGGCATTAAATAATCCATACAGAGTTAAATAAACCAAACCTAAATTATCAGTAATAGTTAGGAATACTTAAAGAAAAAAAATTAAACCAAGTGTGATTACATGAAAAGAGAAATTTAATATTAGTTAATATAAACTATATAATTGCTTGAAATACTTGAAACCATATGACTATGCAAATTATTAGTCTTATATCAGAATACTTGAAACTATATAACTACAAATTATTTGTATTGAATAAGAATATTTGTGATATCATATAACTGTGTGCTAACAAGTATTTATAAACAAATAAAAAAAGTGTAATACAACATTGAAAATACAGTTATGATTATGATTAAACATTTATAAATCCATCAAATTTTGGCATTAAATAACACTTTAGGAGTTGATATACCAAACTAAACAAATGATCTGAATAATAGTGCCTTATGTCAATTAAGGTCAATTTTTAAGTAGCTGGTTTAAATTCATTTTTTCCTTCTCTTAGATTGATTGTAGTACCAAAACTAAAGAACCAAGTCTGTCTCATAGCTGGTTGAAGAAGAGATGAATTCATGCCTTTCTTTGTTTTCAGAAGAAAAAAATGGTGGAAGACAGATAAGTCTAACATCAGTTAGAAAAAGTTTGGGAAAGGATTGATAGAGCAGTTAAACAAACCAGGCAAAGGGCTGCTCAAAAATCAGTTGCATCAAAATGAGACCACAACTGTAACATTAAACTTTTCATTGATCTTATTTTAATTTGAAAATTATATATTAAAGCTAGAATTTTAAAAATGTTATTGAATTAACTTTTCATTGCCTTGATTTTTTTAAATTCAGTTTTCCCATCCATTTTTGTTTAATTAATTTACTTATTGTCTACAAATCTTATTTTTCAAAAAAAAAAAAAACACTTGAAAGAAAAAGGATAAAAGAAAAATGATCTTGAAGTTGATTGGCCTGTTATTTGTTCTGTTTCAGGGGATGTCAGCACCAACCGCCCTCTTGAAAGAGAGCGAACTTTAGATAGACTTAAGAAAAAACGTAAGAATTATCTCCTCTTGCAGCTGCTGCTGCTGCTAGCATTTAATTAATCAAAACAATTAACAGTAACTTTTAGAACCCCCGCCCTTTTTTTTTTTTTTTTTGTTTTATACATTTTTTCCTCTTCCCCCTTATTACTACTAATCCATCATTGCCTTCACCTGTGTTAACTCGTGTTGTTTGATTTTTTGATCAAATTATTGTCTGCTTGAAAAGGTGTATGAAGTGTTTATTTCGTTTGAGTGTAGTAAATAGAACAATTCACTTTAAAAATGAAATTTCTTTTAAGTTCTCTCTTCCTTTCTCTGATTTCACAGTTATCCCCCTCTCTCACTCATGCTTTTCAGAGGAACAGTTACAATAAGATGTTAATTCCCAAACCATAGAGAACTGTTGATAGTCTGCCCTTCTTTCAGAATTGCTTTTCATCCCAGCATGGGAAACAGGTCCAGATAAAAAAAAAGAACTTTTGCTATTTTTACCTATCGCAGGAAAGAGAAGATAGAATCCTACTTTCCCCAAGGGGTTTAGTGCAAATGTCCAGAACATACTTTGATACTTTTACAAGTTCTTGGTCCTCTTATCTAGGTAGTGAATTGAAAATTCTAAATATTTCATTGATAGTGATTAAGCCAGTGTCATATCTAGGTAAGAAGACTTTAGGGGCTGCAACCCAAAGTCTTCTCTTGGTAGGGGTGCTCCAGAGATTAAATAAGTTATTTCATTTTAATTGCAGAATCAAAGTATTAATATTGCAAGCTTCTGAAGTTTACACTTTCGTAGTAAACAGATTAACGTCTACATTTCCTAATGTTGAAATAACACTACAGATTTACTTGTGTTTAATGGTAACTGGAGAAAAGAGTTTTTCCAAAATTAAACATCTAAAGAACACTCACAGATCAACAATGGCACAAGAAGCACTAAACAGACTTGGTGATGCATTCAATAAGTTTCCAGACATTTTTGTGCAGGCATTTAAAATTGTTGTAGACTCTTGAAAATTCACTAGGTTATTACTATACATCTTATGAGATGACTGACCAGTTTTTATGATTTCAGCTTCAAATGAACAGCTACAGAAGCAATTGGAATACACCCTACTAAAGCCTGATTGTCACCGTTGGTGAATTTCAAAAATGCAACTGGACGTGAGGACACTTTAGAAGAACGATATGCAATAAAATTCTGTTTTAAACTTGGAAAAAATGCCACAGAAACGTATGGAATGCTTCAGACTGCTTTTGGAGCATCTTGCATGAATCGAGCATCAGTTTTTGAGTGGCATAAGAGATTCAAGGAAGGCAGGGAGTCTGTGAGGGATGATGAGAGGTGTGGGAGGAGTAAGGAAGTCAATACACCAGAGTTGATTGGCCAAAGGGTTAAGGTTAGGGTTACTATGTTGAGGTTTTATGGGAGTTCAGGAAGAGATTCCGTCAGAAGGGGCCAGCACTCTTCAAATCAGGTCAGTGGCATTTCCACCAGGACAATACATCAGTCCACAACTCCATCCTTGTTACAAACTATTTGACCAAGATGGGCATCAAGACAGCTCCTCACTCTCCCTCTAGTCCAGACGTTGCTCCCTGTGACTTTTGGTTATTCCCTAAGCTCTGAGGCTGTCGTTATGAGTCAATTGAGGAGATGAAAGAGGCTGTGATGAAGGTCATTGACACGCTCACACAAGAGGACTTCCATGAGGCCTTCCAGAAGTTGTTGGAATGGTACAACAAGTGCAAATCAGCCGGAGGAGATTACTTTGAAGGGGACGAGAGTTTCATGTGTGTGCTATCAATAAAAGTGCCCATACGAAAAAAACATCTGGAAACTTATCTAATGATCCTCATAAGTCTCATGGCATAGAAATTATAAAAGGCAAATGTTTGAATTTTAATTGTGGTTAGCATTGTAAAAATGAATAATTTTTAAAACTTATTTTCTTTTGGGAAATATCACTCAGGGTCTCAAAATATCTGTAGCTATGGAGCCTAAAAAGTTTTAATCTAGTTCTGATCAAAGCTATGATTGGACCAGCCAATGAATATTTTTCCAATATGGCTTCTCAATATTGATTTTGATTATATATAGTTTCTATAACTTCAGAGAGTGAAAGTTATATTGTTCACAAAAAATTTCAGCAAGAGAGGGAAGGTTCCTTATTGGTGTCAAAAATGGTAAAAGTAAAATAGAAAAAAAGTCAAGTGACTAATTGAGATTTAATGCTGAAATTTTGCCAAGTTTGTTATCACTATCAGACATGTTGGACAAAGCCTATACGTGTTGAAAATGTATATGAGAAGTGATATCTCAAACATGTGACCCATAAGTCACTTATGGCTCTTCTATTGGAGTTTTTTTTCCCAAAATGTTTACTGCATCTTAAATTCTGGCTATATTTTGAAGTATATATCTTAGTACATTTTTTGTCTTTTTTTCCAAAAATGAAAATAAATATGTATTACACTTAAGACTTATAGGTGAACATTTACAATTTCTTGTGATTTGAAGCCAAGCATAAAATCTTGATTGCTGCCAAAAACCATTTTCAACATGAACTGTGTGTGATCAAATGAAGGCAATAAGAACTCTTGAAAAAATGTTTCTATTTTATTTTTATTAAATTTTTGTACAAGTTCACATATCTCAAAGCATTTATTTTCATGTTGACATTTATTTCAATAGATAAAGGGTACCTTTAGCAGTCATTTAGCTAAAGGGTACCTTTAGCAGTCATTTAGCCAAAAGCAGATGAGTGATGCTGGAGTTATAATTTTTGCTGGACTAAAAAGTCCAGCAAAAATTATAACTCCAGCATCACTCATCTGCTTTTGGCTATTGTGCTTCTTTCCTAGGGCACAATGTTTTTTTTCTTGAATTTGTAGATAAGTGTAGTTGAGTATAGGATATATATTCAAATTTTTTATTTTTTTTATTTACAATTAGCAATAGTCAAATCCTGGTTAAGTAGGGTATTATCATAGAGTGTGCTGTGATGTCACATGGCATGCATTTCCTTTAAAAAAATCGTAACTGTTCCTTTGCTTAAAATTTTGGGATACTTTTTCATTTTCCTTGCTGTTTTTTTCCTCAAAAACCTAATTTTAAAAAATTCTAACATAGCTTGTTGACTTTATTGTAGAAGCCGCATCCTGATGTAGTAAAGAATTGGTGTGCTTGTTACATAATTTTTTTTTTTTTTTTTTTTTTTTTTTGCAAATGGACAAATTCTGTCTTGATTACAAATATTTTAACCACAAATATTGTACTAGCTTCATGTACCTGTCTATTACTGGCTGGTAAAAGATTAAAACTTGGATTTTGGTTATGGCAAAACTAACTGACAAGTGT
This sequence comes from Sepioteuthis lessoniana, assembly GCA_963585895.1. Taxonomy (NCBI): domain Eukaryota; kingdom Metazoa; phylum Mollusca; class Cephalopoda; order Myopsida; family Loliginidae; genus Sepioteuthis; species Sepioteuthis lessoniana. The sequence continues at coordinate 19,953,223 of OY757946.1, forward strand.
CAAAAAATTCCTTCTATATATGAAGATTATTCCATAAATAAGGTGAAATATTGCCTAAGGAGTTTACAGTTGTACTTTTTTAAAAGTGAGGGGTCCTTTCATGTCCCAAAAGACCATTAGCATATTCTTGTGATTAAAATAGTTTTTGCCATAAACCAATTCCAAACAATGCTGACTTTACATTAATGGAAAAAAATTCTTTAAAAAAAAAAAAAAAAAGAATTCTCCTTATCTATTGAATGACCTCATATTTCATTTTTCAGTACTTGTCTATAATATCAAGTGAGTAAATGTCTGCAGTAATTTACAAAAATATATAGAAATGTAATATTTACACTGATCATCTAAATAAGAATAAGTTTTAGTAGTCCCTCTTTTTTTTTTTTTTTTTTTTTTTTTTTTGCTAAACATTTATGAATTAAAAAAACTATGTCTTCCCACTGGTTACAATTTGCCTACCTTCTTTCCTTCCTACATCCACTAAAAAGATGTTGACTTACTAATATATACTTTTTAGGCTGAAAATGTTGAGTTAAGAATATGAAAGAAATGATGGAAACATACTCTTGGGAATGTAAATATTACATTTCTATATAGTTTTTTGTTTATTACCTCAGACATTTTCTCAGCAGGATAGTGGAGCATTTTGGACAAGTACGCATTTTTCTAAACAATGTAAATTTTTTACAATCATTGTTGACAATTAAAAATTTACTCTGAATGGTTACAAAAAGTAATTATTTTGAGAAAAGATACGTCCACATAAAAAAAACATTTACAAATTATGTTTTATATTATAGAATTAATATAAAAACTTCAATTTTATTTCTCTGTTCTCTATAGATAGTGAAACGGTTTGATTTAGAGGTACCAAATTTGAATACTTACTCATTGCTTGAGAAGGGTTTTAAAAAAAAATTCATTCCATAAGAGGAAAGAGGATCTTATATCCAAAGGGAGCAATAATAAGTGAGAAGCCATGTTGCTGAAAGTGAACTAATCATGCAAAATTAAATTTCTAAACTTCAAAAGAAAAAATATAATGAATTCCCTTAGTTGAAAAATTATTCCCATTTCATTAAATATTATTATATTAGGCTTATAGGTAGCTTTTCAAGGTCAATGTGTAAAATAATTATGTGGTATTCTGCTTTGTTAAGACTTACAATCTGGACAAATAACCAAAATGTTTAGATTGATAAATCACTTTAAATAATTATCATATTGTGTATAATATCAATGTATAATAACAGAAATTAAAAAAACAAAACCAATTGGAATAACATTTTAAAAATGTTTTAGTTTATTTATTTAGCACATTTTTAAGAATTTTATTTTATCTATATATTTGTATTTTGTTGTTGGTTCATTTACCTTTCATTAAAGCAGAATTTAACTCTTAACTATTGGCTTGAACCCGAGACCACATACAAAAAAAGACAAAAAATGGAGCACAAAAACATTTACAAGCTTGAATTAAGGCCCAGACATCTTTGTTTAAAGCTTGGATTAAAGCTTTTTATTCCACTTAGCCTGAAATATTTGGCTTATGGTATATTGTGATAGTAAAATGATACCCAAAATATTGAGCTTACAGGTTCATAGGATTAATGGCCTGTTAACCATCACCTCAGTCCCAGACAGCAATTCTACTGGAACACCAAAGATTGAATTTACTGAGAGTACAAACAAACTTGGTTCCAATATGTATTGCTGATAAATGAAATCCCAATACTTTGAAGCAAAATATTAAATTTGACCTGGGTACAATATGTACTTAAAGTCCAAGCACTCTTGATATGTTCATTATTTTGGGATCTGTACACTGATTAATTTGTAAATATAATTATTTGATGTAAACTAGCTGTGTTACCTGTATGCATAATCTAGAGTATTCAGAGTATTATACACACACACACACACACACAAGTTATATAACTTGTGTGTGTGTTGTTTTATCTGGCCATTTGACCACTGGTAGGATTTAAAGCATTATATAGGTTTGATCTTTTTTGGATATATTATTGAAGCTTCATGATTAAAATTGACTTTGGAATTGAACTTTCTTTCCTCACTATAAAAAGCTTCAAGCTCAGACATTTCTTGATAATGACCATCAATGGATGCCATCTGAATGGACTTTTACAACTCCTCTATATCTGTCTCTATTGACCATTGCACCTACTATCCACACAGAGCTAATGATTGTAAGCTTTTGCTGGTTGCTCATTACTAGTGTGTCCATGTGTAGGAGTCCATTGGAGAATATCACTTATGAATTTGCCCTGCTAAACCTTCTTGGATGGTTTTTTAAGATGCAGGGTAAATAGCCTTGGGACTACCACATATCATGGATATATTATACAATGACCTTACTCGAATTTGAAAGGGCAGCCATTATATAAGTAAAGTTGGCGACCTTAATCAAGGGTGACCTGAACACTTCTTTTTCAATAGCTACTACGCTGAGGTGTAGACAAGTGTGCTATTCAATTCCCTGGATTTCTCCACTTTACTCTTAATCCTTACCTTATAATGCTGAGTGTTAAGCAAAGTGGCATCAAGTACTATTTTTTGAGTCTTTGGTATGACTCCATCTGGGATTGAACCCCAGTCTCCCTGGCCATTGGCAAACACTCTACTCATTAGGCCATTGGCCATTTTTTATATATATATATATATATATATATATATATATATATATATATCATCATCATCATGTTGCGCTATCAGCACGGATATTTCTAACCCTCTCTCGCTACACCTCCTTATTGTCCATTGCTTCCGGCAGGTCATTAAGGCTACATCCCGTATCGGCACAGAGCTACTGTATGTAGGTTCGGGTTGCCTTTGCTCGTCCATGTGAAGGGGGCACAATATTGTGAGATTTTTATTAGAGCAATACATTAGAAATGGTAATTTTATTAAGTTCTCTGTTTTTGATATATATTTTGATCATGCAAATTCTCTATATAACAAATAATTATAAAATGCTAATCAGAATCTTTCATTCCTTTCTAAATAGAAGCATCAGTATCATCCCTCACTGTTTCATGAGTTGCTGAGATGAATATTATTAAGCATTTCGAAGTCTCTATTATTAAAAATAGAAATATCAATTTTTATTTTCTTTCTTTTTTTTCTGTTAGTCTGTATTAATCTCATTCTCATGTTTTTTGAGGAATTTTTAGTTGAATTATCTCCCTTGATATTTTTATTTATTTAGTCATTCATTTTTTTTCCTTGTCAGTTTGCTGTTGTCTGTCTGCTGTTTGTAATAGTCATTCTATTTGGCCTTGATTCCTTTTTATTTCTCTTAAGTAACCAATTAATAAGATGCATGACAACTAACTGAAGAAAAAAAAACAAAGAAAGGCTGCATGGAAACCTTTCTGATCTGGCATTTAAAAAAATAAAGTTTTTCTAGTTTTTATTTGTCTTTATGATTTTTAAAAACAAAGAAAATAGTGACAGTTCCAACAACTCACCTTCCTTTGTTCACATTCTCTTAAAGAAAGTTTTTAATGTGCATATTATGAGGGTTAGTCAAAGGTTTTGCAATATTTTGGTATCGTGAGGTACAATTTGGCAGCCTTGGATACTTTTGCTGAGTTTTTGGAGATGATGCTGAACTCACCTGACACTCTCCAAGTTCTGCTAACTGGATTTGCCTCTATGGCTTTGAGCATGGCCTTGGAATTGATGATTTTAGGCCTAATTGACATTGCCTGATCATTGTGGTTCTTGCAACCTGAGCAAAATTTCTCAAATCAAATAGTTACTATACTGTGATCAATTTCACCATTCACACAACAAATGTTTTCCTTGCTTCTGTGGCATTATGACCCAAGAATTTGTAAAACATGAATTCCTGAAAAAGACTTCATTGCAGGCTCATCTGTGCAGCTTTCAAATCATATACAGTGAAGCAATGAACAACATGTCAGCACACCAACTATCGTAATACTACCAACCACAGAAGTTACCTCCCATGCATTAGTCATGTGATATATTCCCCATAAACTGGCACAAACCAAAATATTGCTAAACTTTTGCCTCACATTAATAATGATGTGCATAAAGTATGTATGTTCAAAATTTAGCAAGACAAATATACAATGTTAATTTTCATCAAAACAGTTGCTCTGGCATTTAGCACACTCATTCCATTGAGTTTTCAACCTCTGAAATTCCTCTTTTGATATAGTATGAAACTTTACTATCATTTTTGAATTCATGTCTTGTCAGTGTGAGGCAGTTACTGCACTTGCACAAACCTATGTTTCACCAAAAATATTTTTCTGTGTCGAGTTGAAAAAAAAATTATAAAGCCATTTTTTATGGCTTTATAATTTTTTTCAAATTGGCACTGACTCATCTAGACATTGTCTAGACTCCATTTTATCATATAATTTGCTTTCCATCATTTCATTGGGGTTTTTTCTCTTAGTTTTTTAAATAAAAAAAAAAAAGAATGAAAGTTTCAATCTTGATAATTTTTCATCACTCACACATGCACATATATAAGCAGGCAGGAGTACCCTGGGGTTATTTAGGGTGGTAAAATATAAGAGACAGTGTTTTAATGAAAAATTCTGATTTTAGCAGAATTTTATTTATACCAAACTATGAGCATAACATAAATATAACAAAAAGTAGTTTAAACACAAAGAAAAATTTTGATTAGTCTCTCAGAGCCTCTTTGGAGACCATATTTTTTGTTCTTTTATCTTTTTCAAATTGGGAGAATATTTTTAACTACTTATAACATAATCATACAGATTTTAGATCTGAAACTTCAGAAGAAAAAAAGGTTTTACTCTGACCTGGAATGGTAGTACTTGTTAGGGTAATGATCTATGGGTCAAATAGATGTTTAAAAATCATTCATATTTTATAGGAACATGTGCAAAAAACCCTCTTAAGAAACAATTACACAAAAAATGTAAATATGAATGTACAATGAATGTGATTCCCTAACCACTAGGCATAAAAACTTAGATGGGTTGACTTGCTGTTAAAATTATTCAAAGGAAAATTATTTTCCTAAAATGATTATTCACATTTAATTAAACATTACTAATTAAGTTTATAGGTTGTCCTTGGAGGTGTAAAAATAATTACATAACTTGATTTAAGAGTATCATTCAAGAAAAAACAAAAAAAAATGTTTTAATCAATAAATTTAAGTGTTACTTAATTGACATAAAAATTCTTTACAAACTCCATGAATTTTTTACAGAACAATTTTAACTTCTTGAGATAAAAAATATAATAAATAGATTTTCAATTATGTAAATTCTCCTTTAAAGTGACAATTACTTAGTGTAACCACTTGGTGTTAATTAGTACCAACCAAGATTATAAAATAACCAATAGTGATCCAAGTCTTTAACACTTACCCTGTGTAGACAGGTATTAATATTGAAATATTCTCTCATTGTTATTCTTTCTGTTGGTGCAAAGTTGGTGAAAGTTAATTTTTAAATACATTCTAAGAATACATTCTAAATGGGTATCCATGTTGAATATCATATATATATATATATATATAAGTAGATTTATTGCAGCCATTTTGGTAGAAAAAATAATCTGTTTAAAAAAAATTATATTCTTTAAAGATTGAAGAAAATATCTTAAATTTGATATGAAAAATATTAGCAATAAAACAATGTGTGCCTGTAAAGTACCTATACTGAATAACCATGCTGTTGAAAACTTAACAATCTATACATGCCATGACCTTTTTCGGTTATGGTGGTTCGCTTCCATGGCATCTCTCTAAGCAATAAGAGAATTGGTGTTGCCCATCTCCTCTCTTAGAAATATGTGACAGGTTGTATTGGGTTACATGATACCAGAAACAAGGAATGATCACAGACCTGACATTTACTGCTGCTTTTGAATTTAGAATATTTCCTTCTCCTAGATTGGTTGTTCTAGCAAGGCTAGAAAGCCCATTCTACCCCATTGTTTTACTGTTAGATGGCAAACAAAAAAATGGATTTATACCTTTCTCATAGGCATTAGTGCAAAGTGAAATGCAAACTGACTTGTTCAGGATTTGGCTCACCAAATCCATTTTTTATTATGATAAACATACTCTTTCAAATACTGGTTTATAGAATGGTAATACTACAAATAATATGAGAGTAGTTGTGATTCAGTTTTGCATCTGCTTTGCCTGGAGGATTATTAAAAATAAGACACAAGTTGTTGGGAAGGATATTTTACCTGGCATATGCATTACCTGTATTTATGCATGACAATGCTCCTTCTCATCTATAAAAACACACCTGGAAATTCTTTGAGCATAAAAGATTCACTGAAGTGAAGATAATGGAATAGCCACCATTAAGTCCTAATCGGAATCCAATTGAAAATCTATGATCAGTTGGAAAGAATAAATTATATGATTGTGGCAAACTGTAAAACAGCAAAGCAGACCTATGGGAAACAATTAAAAATATCATGAAATCAAAAAATATTAACGAAATCAATGGATGATATATTACTGGGTGTTATTTCGAAAAAGGTACAATATATTAAAATATAAATGATTCAAAGCCTTATCATATGTATTTATTTGTTCTATTAAAGGTGTTGATCAGTTTTTGATTTTATTACTTTTTTTTAAAAGTAAAATGCGATTATTTGGTTTTACCTAATAATTTCAGACTGTAGTTTTTTTTAGAATACATCAAATAACTTCAATAAAACATTGATACTTGCTAAAATTTTGACTCAGGCTTTCTTTTGACATCTAAAATGATTGTTTAAAATCTGACAATTCATTTAAACCAAATTTGAATTATTGAAGTTGGTGATTTACTTCAGACAAGGTGTAGTGTATCTATGTATGCATGCCTATGTATGTGTGTGTGTGTGTGTGTGTGTATATATATATATATGTGTGTGTGTGTGTGTAATAGCATATGTTTTATATCTCTAGACCATTTCCTTTTTGGTCAGGCCAATAACCTTTCAGCTTATTGTATGATCTAAAATCTGCGGGATAAATAAGTGAATATAAGAAGAGATGTTGGATAAAAATGAAAAATGCACAGTATTTTTTACTCTTTAAACCATAACTGAAATCACAAAATTCACTAGAAAATAAATATAAAAGGCATTCTGAGTGTTGTCCTTTTGGTAGAGTTTAGAATAAGCCAACTATAATTAGAAATGAATTTACTATGATTATAATTAAACATTTACAAAATTTGGCATTCAATAACCCATAAGGGTGTTGATAAACCATTAAATAAACTATAAAAAAACATTGACTGTTCTATGGCAAAGCCATCTTTGTTTAAAAGGCTGGAAATGATCACACTCTAATTTTTTACCTATAGTATTGTGAGAAAAAAACAATAATATGCAGAGAAAAAGTTAAATAGAAATAATTTTTTTACTCTAAATAATTGGAAGAAAAAAAACAAAAAACATTTGAAACAAAAAGTTTTTTTTACAAAAAAACCCAGATAGTCACTTCTGCAACTTAATTTGACTCCAATAGTGCAAAGTAATAAAAATGTTATTTGTATAATAGAGCTGGGCTATAATGCTTTTTTTTATGTGAGTTTTTTTTTTTTTTTATTCTGATGAAACAAATCTCATCAGTTGCAAGAAAAGACACGAGTTACAAGCATAAAGTATATAGAAATCCATTCAAAATATTTGATATTAGAAAGTCTCATAGCTTACTCTGACCTGTAATGGTAGAACATATTAAGCTCTCATCTATGTGTCAAATAGGTTTATTTGAAAATTATTAGTATTAGATAGGAATACTTGATACCATATAACTGTGAATATTATTTGTAGTCCCCCTTGCAAAAATTATGGATTCGGCATACTGTTTAAAAATTCTTTGTGTTTGATTGGAATTCTTGATATCATGTAAGTGTAAATTATTTGTATTAAGAATAATTGTTTGAAGTTATTATTTATCAAGGATTATTAGTTGCTTGAAAACATGTTGACAAACTGATCATTGATTAATCAGAAATCGTTACTTGAAACAATATAATTATTAGTATTTGATAGATGTATAGTAAAATACACTCTTATGGTTTGAAAGGGTTGATACAGTTATTTTCTTTATGTTGCTAAACATTTTAGAATTACCAGACCTCTTTATCCAGTCTTCAAGCTTGGTATTCAAATTTAATATTAAGACATAGTGCCATATCCTTTTCTTTGGACTGGACTGGGCAAAACTTAAGGTTAGCCTGAGTTAGGGAAGTTCAACTCTATGGCAGCTCCTCCCTTATTGCATCAAAGGGGTTGGATCTGTGTAGTCTGATACCAGTGTAATAGTTGCCATGAGAACTTGTACTGTTTTTGAAGCACATGGGAACCATGTGTTGAAATATTGAAGCCTAGAGGGATGCAGTTAAATAAGGGGCATGATTTTGAAATACTTAGCAAATCAAAGTTCTGCTTGGAAAAGGAAGGATAAGAATTTCACAAATAAAATTTCAAAAGGAATTGTTTCTCTCTTTTGCCAAAAACTGCGGCTCAGAACCAATTGAAGTCAGTAAGTCTAAAAATCTTTCCTTTATCTTTCTTCCCTTCACCATCCTCCCACTTAACATGATTCCTCTCTTTTCCTCATTGTCATCTCTCTTTTCTTCTTGCTCCTCTGTGATTCTCAATTCTTGGTGTCTCTTTCCATTCCAAGAGTTATTCTCATTACTTATATTGCCTTTGTTGTTAGTCTCTTCTTCAGGTGTACAAATAGTTTATTTCCTCTGTTACCTCCACCTACCACAGGGATTCATCATACACATTTTCTGTCTACAAACCAGAAAATGATGGTGAGCAGAAGCAAAGCAAAAAAGAATTTGTTTAATTGTCTGAATAACTTTTGGAATGATGGTAGTGACATCTGAAAATTACTAACTCTTCCCTTTTCTCTTTTGTTTTCTTTTCTCTTTCTCCTTTTTTCCTATTTCTCTGTCTTTCCCTCTCTTCCATTTTTTTCCTATTATCTTTCTCTTCTATCTCTCTTTCTTCCTTTCTTTCCCTCTTTCCTGTTTTTCTTTTTACCTCTTTCTTTTTCTCTTTGTTCCTCTTGCCCTCTTTTTCATTTCACTTCTCTATTTGTTTTTCCTCCTCTTTCTCCCATCCATCATTACTCTTTTTGTTTTCCTGTCATTTTGAAATACTCAGAATTATTTTGTAGAGAAGGATGAAAAAGGTTTAATTTCCTTTTTAAAGTTTTATTTTTTTTTTCCCCAAAATTCTTCATACACTCTTCAGTCAGACACTGCTTATTCACCATTCAAAATCCCTGCCCTTAAATCACCATGGCGATACTTTTATCTGGCTATTTTTTTTCTTTTTTACTTTCAGCAATTCAATTTGTTCTTTTCAAACAGGTGATATCTTTAGTTACCAAATGGTCTCTTACTCAGACTTTCTACAAATGAAGATTTCTTGGATATTGGTTGATACCAAACTACTAAAATTTTCACAAATCCATTTAGGAAAAAAAAAAAAAAAAAAAAAAACAGCAAAAAAACCCTAAACTATCAAAAAAAATTTCTTTTTATTCCAAAATAACACAGAGGCCTGTTCTTTTGGTCACCAGTTATATACTGGTGTGCCAGGTCATTAACTCTTTGAGCCCAGAGTTCCTGAGCCTAAATTTACCTTCTACGATTTGAGTTTGATCTTTATTTTGTAAAACTGGTGCTATATTGGTGGAGGGAGTACCGCTTGTGTTATGGACTTCAAAGGGTTAAAAGCAAATTATAACATTTAAAAAAAGAGATTAAAAAGAAAAAAAATTTTTCAAAAACAATAGTTATTCAATAAAACTGCTTTCAGGCTCTAGGATGGCTTTGATGCAACTTCAGAAGCAAACCTCTACCCAAATCAAGTGTTTCTTATTCTGGTTGACCATCAGATTTATAGTGAAAGCTTTCCACAAGTCTTAGACATTGTGGAGTTGCTGGTTGATCTCTTCAATTATGTCCCTGATATATTTTAGGAGATTCACCTTTGGGTGAGTTAAAAGATAACACATATGACATGATTTTTAAAATGTCTAACCAGCTAGTCTTGGCTCATTTGGATCATGTAGGCCACCCCTTCAATCCAGAATTTAACACAAAAGATGATTTTAAAAAATGGGACCACAACTTTACTATTGTGCGCAATCCATTAAAAAATGGGTAGTAGACTTCAGCCAGCTATAAGATATAGGCCCTATTAAACTGCATGCACACATGTATGTGTGTACTCTACTAGGAGGAGTGACCCATCACCCTTTTCAAAATGACTAAGTCCATATTTAATTGTAGAAAAAGAAAATTAACTCATGAATTCTTGTTTGTATACGTGTAATTACAAACATAGTCTAAAGTGACATAGCTGCTGAAAAGACCTGATACTATATAGTTGTCCTTTATAAAGTTTAACTTACTTGTTTCATAAAACAAGAAGCAATAGGGCTCCTAGTGAGAATCAAACTCATTAATAGTTTGCTAGCCTAGCTTGATAACCATTATATAACATATAGTTGTAAAGATACTCCAGTTGATTTTTAAAATAAAAAAACTGTTGTCATAGTGATTGCTTTCCTAAGCTTTTTGCTTTAAAGCTAACATTGTAGACCCTAAAGTAAACACATGGTCAGTTGCACTTACAAGCCCTTGCCCACTTTGCTGTCCAGATTCCATCATGGCTATTTGCACTAATGCCTTCAAGCTGATTGTTTTTATTTGTTATTTTCATCATTTTTTTTCTTTTTGGTTTCTTTTCATTGAGATGATAAACTGGAATAGATTTTGATTTCAGATCTTGTGACATCTTCTCTGTAATATTTAAGATATTCAAAATTTAAATCCATCCTAGGTAATTATTAATTCTGTTAATTCAAGTGTTTGAACCTAGTGATGATCAAACTCACTTCAACAGTTATAGTCTGAGATACTAAATTGCTAATAAGTACCTCTATTGTAAGGCCTAGTGTGGCACAAAGCCACAATGTACAGTACCCGGTTAAGAAAAAAAAATCATGTACTCAATATATAATACATATAATGATGATATCTATATTTTAAAAGATGACAGCCATCTTTACCAGCAAAATTACAATTCAAATATCCTGCTTATTTGCTAATTCAATTTGTAAAAAAAATATACAGGATGCAAAAAATGATGCGGTAGTAAGAGATCTGTATGTTGTTGGATTATTGTGGCATACATTTGTGACACTTTTGCCACCCTCTGTGTCTACATAGCTCTGGGAGATAACTGGTGTCTATGCAAACTCCTTCTAGCAGCAGATCCTGCTGCCAAGCTGGCTACAAACATAAAACTCTGTTTTTCATTGAACTTGTTAGTGTGGCCAATAGGGAGACCCTGTTCATGGGTTAGAAGGGGGTCCAGTTTAATGACAAAGCTGTGGTAAAGGCAACTCTTCTCGAAGTTAACTCAAAAATCAAATCTGTAAAAGGAGATTTTTGTTGACTTGTAAGATGTATCCTTTGACAGGAAAAGTTTAAAAGTGTATATGTGTACATATCCTGGTGAATAAAGTCAATATATATGTAATTGAGATGTAGCTAAGTTGTCTCTATGATTAGAACTTATTTAACCAACCAGTCTTTTAAAATATCTTTTCCAATTATAGGTTAATTCCATTTAAAATAATCACACAAATTTATCATGATACAAATGTTTGTGGATGAGGCAATCATAATTCTGAAATTCACTGCATGTTTACTCATTTGGATAATCCATTTCAATGAAATTTCAAAATATAGAAAGTCAAAGGAAGATAACTCTATTACCTGAGGGTTGTCATGAAAATTGCATCTGATGGTGAGGCTCTAGTTTCCTAACCTGGAATGTTAGTATCTTATAGGGTCCTATGTATGGGTTAAATAGATCTATTTTAAAATTATTTGTATTTGCTAGGACCATATGCAAAAAAAAGTGAAAATCTCTTAAGAAACCACTAAATAAAAAAAATGTAAATATGAACATATAATGAATGTGATTCCCTAATATCTAGGCATAAAATAACTCTAGAAAGTAGTCATCCTATTAAAATCAATCAATCAACATGTTTTAACTGAATAGTATTTTTTAAAATTCAATATCATTAACAATTACATCAGTTTGTGAGTGTAAATATAGTTTATTTTTTAAATTTATTCTAACGAATTTATAATGTAAAACGTTTCAATGACCTGAAATGAATATTTTTTAAAGATTATCAAAGAATTACCAATTCAAAAAATATCTTAAAAATTTTTTTTCTCATTAAAGTACATCTTTGTAATCTTCAAACAACTTTTTTGTTTTTTTGTTTTTCTTTTTGTGGTAAGTTTGAAATATTTTACTAATTTGCTGCTTTTTGTGTGAGTGTTGTTTTTTTCCTCCTTTTTTGTTTTTGCTAAATTTCTTTTTACTATTTTCTGCATTTAAAATCTTTTTAGCTTATTTTTATTTGAATCACTTGGGAATAGCTATTGAGATATTTGGAGAGAAATTGATTTGCCCTGAGAATTTTTATCTCTTTAATGAATCCAATAGAGATTCAAATTGATCAGTAGATTGTAATGACAGCAGCAAAAGCAATGATAATAAAGCAGCATCTGACAGAGTATATCACAAAACAAAATTTCTTGTTCTTGTTGGTGTGGCTTTGAATACACTAATAGCATTCTCTACAAAAGAAGTTATACCTCTCTCAAAAGGAGTGTTATGACACTAAACTGCATCTGGTGGTGAAGTTCCAGTTCTAGAGTCTACAGAGTATGGATTACTCTTTCATTGCCATTACTCTCAGGTCCCCTCTGACTTGGAGGGATAGTACCTGTTAAGGTCCCATCTATGATTGCCCAGTTGGATGGGGCTGTAGAATATACTGACTGCACCTCTACTGTGGGTTAAGACTCCCCAACAAGTGTCCTGGATATGACAGTTAACAATCTGATGGTGAGGTTCCAGTGATGCTGGGGCTTTGGGGAATGCAGAGCACCCCTTCATTGCCATTGCTCCCTGGGCTACTCTGGCCCAGAATGGTAGCACCTGATAGGGCCCTATCTATGGGTTAAATAGAACTTAACTGCATACTTATGCTAAACTGAATAGCTTGAAATAGAAATGTTTTCGACAATTAAACTGTGTACTTATACTAAACTGAATTGTTTGAAATGGAACTGATTTTGACATTGAAACTGTACTTAGGCTAAACTGAATTGTTTGATATAGAACTCTTTTGACATTTAACTGTGTGTAAACAAAATCTATTCTCATAATAAACTGAATTGGCTAAATTAGAACTGTTTGAATAAACTGAATTGCTTGAAATAGAAATGTTTTTGACGATTAAACTGTGTGCTCATGCTAAGCTGAATTGTTTGAAATAGAACTGATTGGATTTAAAATGGATTTAAATAGAACTAAAATGTGTACTTATGCTGAACTGAACTGCTTTGACATTGAAACTGTGTACTTAAGCTGAACTGAATTGTTTGAAATAGAACTGTTTGACTAACTTGAATAGCTTGAAATAGAAATGTTTTGACAATTAAACTGTGTACTCATGTTAAACAGAATTGTTTGAAATAAAACTGAATATTTGCATAAAAATGGATTTGGCATTAAATAACCTACAAAGGTTGATATGCCATAAAACCAACCAACCAACCAATCTATGAGTTAAATAGATCTGTTTGAAAATTATTAGTGTTGGATAGGAATGCTTGAAACTATATAACTTTGTGCAAACAAATTTTTATTATCAAATAGGAATAGTTACTTAAAACCCTATGACTGTGTGTATCTCCAGGTCAGATTTGACCTGGGAGTAATGGAAATAAAGAGGTATTCCCCACTCTCCAGAGCCTCAGAACTGGATGCAGTCTAGTATCATACTTAGGACATCTCCTTTGTGGCAGAGAAGCCTAACCCCCTCTGCAGAAGATGCAGTTGTATTTTAAGCTCTACCAGTAAGATAATAATTATCCTGGTTTGGTTTCTTTGTTTTAATGACATATCAACCTTCCTGGGTTATTCAATGCCAAAGCCATCCTTGTCGAAGAACATAGCTGGGAGGATAAGGGGGTTTATACCTTTCCCAAGGGCATTAGTCCAAAAGTGAATGTAATAACACAAGTTTGAACTTACTATGATGTTGCCATTCAGCATTTTAGCCTCTACACCACATGGACCCCCCCATCTATCCTCGAGTGGCTAACAAGGCGAATGACATCACATATTAACAAGTTCACTTACTGTTTATGCTATACTGTAAATAATACAGTTTATTTTTCCTGTTTTTATAAACTTTAATTCTCTATATTTGCACAATGTGATTTAAGCAACACCAAATAAGGGAACACTCTTTTTAAAAAGAGAAATATAATAACACTTGTAAAGAAAACTTTTGCAGATACTTAAATATATTTCATTGTTTTCTTACAAGTTCTGTATGTTTTTATGCTATCAGTAAGTTGAGATTGAGATGACGCTTAAAAACAGTAAAATGTCTTTGTTTTAGATCTTTTTACAAAATGAACCTCATCTGGATGAATTTATTTAAAAACTTTTAATCTTGTCTTATCTTAATATTTCATCTGGATATGATGGCATAATACAAATATGTATAAATTTAGAAAAGGCTTAGTTTTGGTGTATAACACTTGCCAGCAATCAAGAAAATCTGCTGCTGAATGTCAACTAAACTAGGCTTTTTTCTATATTTTTGTATTATATCATCATATCCTGATGAAATACTACTTTCCTAATTTATCTTGTTGGGATGACAACTTTTACTTTAACATTGAAGTAGATAGCACTTAAACACAACTTATAGATTGTGATGAAGGCAGTGAAAGTGATGATTGACTCGGAGTAGTTGAGATATTTTGCTTGAATCTCATTGCATAGAAATATCTTGGTCCCAAGTGGTTAATTATTTTTGTTCTTTTTGTTAATATTTTCTTTTACATTTTTATCTTTTTAACCTGTTGTTTTTTTGGGTTTTTTTTTCTTTTGCTTTTTTGTTGTTTTTTTTCTCTCCAAAGCTTGCTATCTTAATTTTGCTTGCTTTTGCTTTTTTGTTTTTATTTTTATTTTCTAATGTTCTTTCTTTGTTTTGTTTTCTTCCTTTTTTTTTTTGCTCTTTTTTTATTTTTAAATTTTGGGGATTTTGTCTTATTTATAAACTAACAAAAAGTTGGATAATTTTGATTTAAAGATTAAAAAACCCCCAAAGAAACACAAACTGGTTACAATATAGTCTTCTATATGAAAACCAGACCAAATCTGTTGTTGATGTTTACTAAACTTTTCTTGCCTGCCATTACAAAATGGTCCCCTATCTCAACAATAGGAACTGGCTCATTACAATTTCAGTCATTTGAAGCTTGTTTATTAAGTTGCTGACCAGGATTGTTTTTACCTATGCAAATTTGATTATTTTTGATAAATTTTTATACTCATTTTTATATTCCTTTTTATTTTGTGTTTTGTTTATTGTTTAACTGTTTTAACTTTGATTTTCTTTTTTAGTTTGTTGTTGCTTACTAAACTTTTTCTGTCATATAGACCTCAAATTGCTTATAAGTACATACTGTTATCAAGTGGTCACCCATCTAATTACTGAACTGGCTCATTGTTACTTCATTTCAAATTTGTTCATATCACTTATTTCTGTATTCTCTAAAATAAATTTGTTTATTCTCTTATTCTGGAATCCCATTCATTCTCTTATTCTCTGTACTTTTTTTAAATAGTATACTCTCTTGTTCTTTCATTATTTATATCTACCCTCCATCGAACTCTACTAACCCCACTTTCACAATCATGATTCTCTAGGGTGTAAGTTGGATGTTGTGTATGTATATGTTCATAATTAAAGCAATTATAAAATAAAGAACTAACAAACCTTGTGTTTTTACTATGAACTGTTTATTCCTCTTCCTTTTTTTTTTTTTTTTTTTTTTAAGTTTAAAGGAAACAAGGGTTTTAATGTCTTTTTTTTTAATGTCTGTCATCTTATTCTGTTTAGGCATAATATCAGAAGTAAGTTTATGATTATAATAGAAAAAGTAGTTGTGGCCAAGCTCATGTCAGCATTGTACCAAGTTGGGGAAAGACCAATTGTAAAAGTTGTACTTAATTCAGGACCCATTTATGTGGATTCCTTAAAAACAACTCCAAGCATAATATGTTGGGAAGTGAAGAGATTTAGTTTATCCTATTTTCCCAGAATTCTTTCAGATTGGGGCTAATTTAGTTTCCATAATCAAATCACTTTTTATATAATTAACTTGTTTGTACTTGTCCTTCCTTTGACTCTAGTCCCCCCAGTTATCTTACTTGTTTGGGGGTGCCCCCTCTTTTTGCTCTCCTCTTCCTCCCTATTCCTTTCCTCTCCCTCTCTGTCTCTCCCCCATTTTTTTTCTTCTCCCTTTCTGTCCTTTTTGCTTCTCTTCTCCTTTGTCTCCCCTCTGTCCTTTTTGCTTCACTCTCTACCTCCCCCTACATCCTTTTTACTTCACTCTCTCTCCTCTATGTTTTTTTGCCCCTGTCTCTCTGTCCCCACACCAGTTCTTTTTGTTCCTGTCTGTCTATCTTCCCACCTATGTCATTTCTTTGTTGCTTGGTTTTTATTTATAAGTTTATTTGTTCATTTGTTGTAATAGTTTAGAACACTTATTTTCACTTTCTCAAATTTCTTTTTCTCTCCCCTCCTCTATTTCACATTGTTATAGTATGTACTTTTCTGTTGTTAATTAACAATTGTCCTCCATTTTGTTTTTCCTTTGCCTTCTTCCATTTTATTTCTTTCTATTTTCTTATTTTCATTTTTTTCTCTCGGCTTTGAGTTCTATTTCCTTTTATTTTTTCAGTTATCTGTATTCTTTCAAATTTATATTCTCTCTTAATTTTAATTTATTTTCCAATTTTTTTCCTTCTATTCTATCTGCTCTAGATTTATAAGCCTTTTCTAATTTTCATTTTCTGATTGAAACCCACATTCATTACCCATCCTTCAGTATATGTTAACAGAAAACTGTGTTCTTAGTATTTCCCCAAAAAGTTTTAAAGAATCTTGTCGATGACTTTGTTTTTTTTTTCTTCTATTTTCTTGTTATAGAATACAAGTTTATCCTTGACCGGCTTTTAAGGGAAATTGGCATCATTTCAAGCATGAACATGAATCAAGTGGAAAGGTTCATTGCTTAAGTTTTAAGATTTTGATTGATTAGATTTTTTTCAGTTCTCTCCCCTGCCCCCATCTTTAATCCTCCTCTTTTTTTGTTTATTTTATCTTTTTCTTCTGAGGTTAATTTGTAGACTGTTTTTGCTTTTAGTGTCCATAACAAATTTTGCATCTCAGGCATTGAATTACCTTCAAAGATTTTATATATATATATATATATATATATATATATATACATATATATATATATATAGTCAGATAGAAACTCAAACTTGGTTAAGTCGTCATTATAAATTTATTTCAGTGGAGAATATTACTATACTCTCCGTCTCGTCAGATGACTTTTTACATGTTTTTCTTGAAGTTGCATAACAGCAACAAGAAGTAGGATAATTTTGATTATCTTTGGACGCTGACTGGATATTATATATATATATATATATATATATAATGACTACCACATTTTGACAAATGATAGCCATCTTTACCACTAAAATTGCAACTCAAACCCAATATGATTAATAATTAATTCAACTTGTGAAAAATACACAAGATGCATAAGATGATGTTGTAAGACATCTGTATATTGTTGGATTATAGTAACCATAGGTTTGTCTAACACTTCTGGCACTACACAGCTATAGCCCAGTGACAAGCATTGAAAGATAACTGGTGTCTATACAAAATGCAGGTTTTATTTCAGAGTACCTTTCTGTTAAAAGTCAGCAGAATTTTTATTTTGTAGTTTACATTTTCTAGAAGTCACTATGGCTTTGTCATTAGACTGAAATGCCCCTTCTAGTATATATATATATATATATATATATATATATATATATATATATATATATATATATGTATAAATGAAAGAATAAGATCAATAAGTTTGATCATACTATGATAAAAGGTAAGTGGTCCACATTAAGGAAGAGTGGCAATATATATATATATATATATATATATATATATATATATATATATATATATATATATATATGATATATATATATATTTGGAGGTATCTGTGGTGTAATGGTTAGCACTCAAGTTCAAATCCTTGATGAGGCTCTTTCCATTTCAAATAGCTCTAATACCCTTGGGGAAAGTATGAATCCCAATTATTCTTACTCAAGGTATAAGTAAATAGCAGGGTAGACTGGGCTCTTTAACCTTAGTATGGCAACCAGGCTTGGAGAAGAAAAACTCTGAATTCAAACTGGTTAAATTACCTTGTGTCACACATCCTTTTCATGGGGAAGGTTTAGATGAATAAATAATTATATATACTTTGTTTTGTGAGTTTGATTCTCACTAGGTGTCTTGCTATTGTGGTTTTGTGCTATGCTAAGCTCAGTTAGCCTTCATGAATTAGTAGGTACTCGATAAATGATAAATCCAATAGATTCCTTTTGTAACAGTGGTCCATAATGATATTGATGCTTTTATTTAGGAAGGAGTGAAAATTTTCATTAGCATTTATTAGTTTTATTGAGAATTTGTATAGTTAAAGAATGATGTTTGAGATTGTTTTAAAGTATTTTTCAAATAAAATCCTCATTTTGCTGGGTCATTTTGGATTTGTGTTTAAAAAATATTGAGCCAAAATTTGTTTTCAGAGACAGAAATGAAGAATGAATCAAACATTAACACATCACTCAATAAGTCCTGGGTCTAACTAATAAAACAACAACTTTTAGGCCAAATTCAACTTTATTTATCTACATAGTCTCCTTTTAGGGTGATACACTGATTCCAATTCTTCTCTAACAATTTGATGCCTTTTTTGTAGAATGATGTGTCTTTGGCCTCAAAACATGCTTCAGTTTCTGATATCACTTTTTCATTGGAGCCAAATCTCTTTCCCTGGAGTATTCTTTTGAGGTCTGCAAACAGTCAGTAGTCACTGGGGGCCAGATCTGGAGAATAAGGTTGGTGCAGAAGCAATTCGAAGCGTAATTCATGTAGTTTTACGATTGACTGTGACACGGTGCATTGTCTTGGTGAAAGAGCACTTTTTTCTTCATTTGTGGCTATTTTTTGGTGATTTCTTCTTTCAAATGCACCAATAATGTTATATAGTATTTGCTATTGATGGTTCTTCCTTTTTCAAGGTGACCAATGAACAAAATACCTTGCGCAGCTAAAATTTTGCCTGGTGATGTTTGCATCAGCTGACTGCTGATTTGACTATAGAGTGAAGTGGTGGATCTATGTCTTATCTGTTAACACATATTTATGCAAAAATTCCTTTTTGTAGCGTTGAAACAGTTGCAAACACCACTCTGAATTGTCAACATGTTGTTTTTGATTGACTGTAAGCAAACACAGCATCCACTTTGAACACAGCTTTCTCATTGCCAAATGTTTATGCAAAATGGTAAATACACTGCCTTCTGATATCTTCAACTTCACACAACTTCAATTTATGATTGGCCAAAACAAGTTTGTGGAGTTTTTTGGTGTTTTCCAGAACAACTGCTGACTTTGGGCAACCTGAGTGTTCAGCATCATTTGTGTCTGTACGAACATGTTTAAAGTCAGCATAGCACCTCTTAACTGTTGTTTCCTACAGAGCAGAGTCTGAATAACACTTATCAAGCCATTGCTTTGCTTGAACAGTATTTTTTTCCCATCAGAAAGCAATGATTTATCAACACATGAAATTTAGATTTTTCCATTGTTTTGAAAATTTGCAACAGTTACTTCACTGAACTGTAATTTGTAAACTAATAATCCGATTGGGCTCAAATTTTGACAAGTACCATTTGTAGGTTAGTAATTTATAAAAATCATATGGATTTTTTTATTAGTGGCACCATTAATATGTCAGGCCTGGGACTTAGAGTGATGTGTTAGTTTTCTTCAAAATGACAACTTCTGTCATTCAACATATTCCAGTGAATATTCCTTTAGTCAAAGGATCTTTGATATCTTGTCATTGTATTTCATTAAATGTCTTTCATATCCTTAATTTTTACACTTTAGATGAATCTTCAGTTTAGGAAACAAGAAATATCTTAAAAATCTGCTTGGTCTGTAGTGTGTGAAGAGTGTTTCAATTGCGCATTACTACATTCCATTAAAAACTGCCAAACAGGACTCAGAATATGTTGACTGTATCCCCTGCTGAAGGGAAAGAACCTCCCTCCTATAAAAGAGGTGAGGTGTTTTGAATATAATACTAAACTGTATCTGATGGTGAGGCTTC
This sequence comes from Sepioteuthis lessoniana, assembly GCA_963585895.1. Classification (NCBI taxonomy): domain Eukaryota; kingdom Metazoa; phylum Mollusca; class Cephalopoda; order Myopsida; family Loliginidae; genus Sepioteuthis; species Sepioteuthis lessoniana. The sequence goes on from OY757946.1 coordinate 19,973,628, forward strand.
AGTTCTAGAGATCTGGGGATTGTAGAATATCCTTGATTTCCAATACTCCTTTGTCCACTCTGACCAGGAGTACATGTTAATGTCTCATCTATTCAAAAATTATTTATATTCAATATGACCATTTAAAAAAAAATCCTCTTAAGAAACAATATACGGGGTGCAAAAGCAAAATTAGGAATCTTCTTGTATAATAATAAAATATTATAAGACAAGATTAATTTTAATATAAAATATTAACAACAAAATAAGAAAATAGACACCAAACAGTAAATTTAGTTAAAATGGCTTCTTTTTTTTTTTAAATTATTGTATCAACATGCCTTCAAAATGATTTGCATGCCTTCAAAATAAATTCTTCAGGCATTTTATTCTATTCCTCCTTCATAGCTGTGTTAAGCAAACCAATATTTTGATGGGAAGTTGCATTTGTTTTGTTTTCTAAAATGCCCCATATAGCGTAGTCAGTAGGCTACAGCCTGGGTTTAAATCTTGTTAGATTGCTGTCCTCATAGTTTTATTGTGGACTTTCAATTCATTAATGTGCTTTCTTATTGACATTGTGGAGTTCTTCTTAATCGCTGTAGTGAGAACAGTTAAAAAAAAACACCTTCTTTTCATTTTTTGTTTAATCCTCCACACCCACTTTTCTTTTGATAGTTCTTTTTCTGTAAGACAAATTTTTCTTTGCTTTGTATACAGTAGACAAAGAAACTTTGGCTTGGTTTTGGCGGTAAGCAAATCATAGATTTTTTGTTGTTTCTTTTTTTGCTGACTCATATTGAACTGAATTTAAAAAAAAAAAAAATGCTTGAATAATAGAGCTAATTGTGAAAATTTAGATTTATCATGTTTTTTTTTCTTTTTTCAAAAACTGGACTAATCAGATTAAAAAATCATTTTAAAAATTATTCCATATTTTACATCGGCACCCTGTACAAATGGAGATATGAACTTATAATGAATGAGATTCCTTCATCTCTGGATGTAAAATAACCTTAGGCTGGTTGACATGCCATTAAAATAAAAATAAAAAAAGCATTGCAATCTATCAAACTTGATTGATCTGAGTTTTTATCACAATCAACATAAAATTTAAGTACATATTCTAAATAACAAACATCATAATTAACATGAAATCCCTAAAAGATCACAAATTCTTGAAGCCATCTTTAAAAAAACAAAAAAATGATTTAGAATAAATCGCATTCTGAATTTTTTAGACAAAGTTTGTTGATTTTTATCGTTCAGGGTTTTTAGACTTGGTCTACTTGACAGGTCACTGTAGCCCAAAATATGTGCTGACTCCTTAAGGCGTCTAATTCTCCAGTGTTCATCTCTATACATTATTCATCTCATAAGGGCAGATGGTTTCCCTTTTTTTTTCCATATATCATATTTACCAACCCCTCCGCTCGGGCAGGATATGACACAAGGTCATTTTTAAGCGGAGTTTAACAGGTTTGAATTCAGAGTTTTCCTTCTCCTAGACTAGTTGCCTCACCAAGGCTAAAGAACCTAGTCTGTCCTACTATTTACCCATATGGTCTGCCATACCTGACTTTTCAATTTCACCTCATACTACTGCTATCTGATGTTCTAACCTTATTTTTAGTGGGTGGCATGTCTTGGCATGAATGGAGTACACACAGTTCTTGATCATGATGAATTCTGTTGGTGGCTTGACATGGAAGAGATACCTCTGGAAAGTTGAACCACTTGTGAACATTGTCCTGATGTCAGATGGACTACATATCCTTTGGATCCTTTTGACTTGGCTTTGACATAGGACAGACATACTGTGATGAGTTTTTGGATTTTGTCTTCTATCCTCCTATCCAGGTTGCTTGGAGCTGATATTATGCGCCTATTACTCACCAGTGAAAGCCATTGTCAACATCAGCAAGCGGCAGTTAACTACTCCTGAAAAGTCAGTGCTAAACAAAGGTCTCAACTTTGCCACCACCATCAAGCAGATCCCTTACTGAGATCTAATAGCACCTATTGAGGATGCAGCCTTGAAAATTCACAAAGCCTAGGCTGATGAGATAAGATGAAAAGTGAGACAAGTACTTGAGAAATCAAAGTCTCCTAAACCAAGCATTTCAAAATTGGAGAGACAAGTCATTAAATTGCTACAGGATGATAATAATATCATAATCCTCTCTGCAGACTAAGGCAATACAGGAAAACCATCTGCCCTTATGGGATAAATAATTGATAGATGGTTGGTTGGTTGTTTGGGTGGGTTTTATGGCATATCAACCTTTGTAGGTTATTTAACCTCAAATCCATTTTTATGAAAATAGTTCTATTTCAAACAATTCAGTTTAAGATAAGTATGCAGTTTAAATATAAGTACAATTTAATTGTGAAAAACATTTCTATTTCAAGCTATTCAGCTTAGTCAAGCAGTTCTAATTCAGCTAAGTATAAGTACAGATTTTATTTACACACAATTAAATGTCAAAACAGTTCTATATTTAACAAATCAGTTTAGTGTAAGTACAGTTTCAATGTCAAAAAACAGTTACATTTGAAACAATTCAGTTTAGCATAAGCACACAGTTTAATTGTCAAAAACATTTCTATTTCAAGCAATTCAGTTTAGTCAAAAAGTTCTAATTCAAACAATTCAGTTTAGCATAAGTATGCAGTTAGTTCTATTTAACCCATAGATATGGCCCTACCAGGTGCTACCATTCCTGAGAGCAATGGCAATGAAGGTGTGCTCCACATTCCCCAAAGCCTCAGCATCACTGGAACCTCAACATCAGATTGTTTAGTGTCATAATCAGGACACTCATGGGGGGGTACCCTTCTGCAGAGGTGCAGTTGGTGAATTCTACAGCCCCAGCCAACTGGGCAAATAATTGATAGAGAGGAACACTGGAGAATTAGCCCAAAATATGTCAGCACATATTTTGGGCTACAGTGACCTGTTGAGTAGACCAAGTATAACGATGAATACAATATGAGAACCAATAATCAAAAAGGTTAGATTTTTAAAAAAAATGCAATATGAGCTCAGGTAAAAAATAATTCATAGTTGTAGTAATCATAGTGATGTGAGAACATTAAGTTTATAAGACTGTAGTATTTAACAACTCAAAATTTTCATATTATTGTTAACAATTTACATCGGGTCCAACATTTGTTACTTCATGAATATGCAATTTTAATTTAAAATCTTTAATGATAAGGAAACAATATAGAAAATCTACAAATATTAAAATTGAAAGAATAATATCTTCTTTTACCCTTTAAAATGACTAATAATAGTTGGAATTGTTTGAAGAGGAAATTTTGAAGAATTTCTCTTCAAATTTATGAAAAATTCAACAAAATGTTGTTAAAAAGAACCAAATCTGGGTTTTTTTTTAAGATAATACTAAAAGGGCTACATAGCATTTTCTGTTTGGATGAAATATTTCCTCTAAATTGATTTATTTTTACTTAGAAGTGAATCTTAGTAAAATCAATATTGAATAGTTTCCTCTCATTGTTAAAGAAAGAAAATGTAAATAAGACATTTAGAAATTTTGTGTTTTTTTTTGTTTTTTTTTTGTGTGTGAAAAATAGGAATATTAATAATTGTCATTATTTTGAATTTTTTTTTATAAATTTATATATATTCATTAACAAAAAAATAATGCAACATTATTTAATTCTTCCTTTTCTTTTAGAAAAATTAATGAAGAGTTGATTTATTTTAATGGCATGTCAAACCATCTGGGATTATTTTATACTAGCAGTTCAGGAATCATATTCATTGTATATTGAAATTTGTATTTTTTGTGTAGTTGTTAATCTCCTGGTTCAAGTGGACCTGGGGGAAATGACAATGTTTGTCTTGATTTGATTTCTACAGTAAAAGACAAGGGAGATAATTGTAGTGATGTCCAAAATCTGAAATTTTCCCAAATTGGGATACCCAAAATGTACCCATAACTGTATTTCTAGTAGCCAAATAAACATGAAACTAATTACACTTTTATTGCCTGGTAAATCTAGAAATACCTTATTGTAGAAAAGTTTATGTGAAAATGTCCCTTGAATTTTCCCAAGAATTTGGTTACAAATACATGAAGAGATTTAATATTGTAATGGATTTCTGCAATTATGTACAATATCGGTTATATAGTTAAAAAGAAGATGGGCATGGATTGTCCTGTCACTGAATGGCAATATATAAGTTAATCGTTCTTGGTTATCTTGCTAAACACTCATGTTCAAGTCAGTCTTGACTATGTAAAGCACAAGTCATTTCCTGGTAGATGAATCAATTAAACTCTAATTTTACTTTTATTGTCAGGCAAAACTTGGGGTACCTCATCTTAGAAAAGTTTATGCTAACAGGACATCTGTTCTCCCAATAATACAATTACAAATGGATGCAGAGATTTGATATATAGATAAATTTCAAAAAAATGATGTGTTATAAACTGTCCATTTAAAAATTAAAATGTCAGTAAAAAAACAGTTAAAAATAAAACTGCCCACTACAGAAAATTGTATAGATCATATAATACTTAAAAATTTTGTATATATGAATATAAGTATAACCCATGAAAAATTGAATGTCATCAGTTAATATGTATTTTCTTTATATGTATCCATATAAAACCAAAAGACTTCAAATGATTTTCTGGAATAAAACAATTTCCTCACTAATTTGCAATGGAATGTAATTTTTTTAATCATCTAAATGCTTGATTTAACAGAAAAGCTAATTAGAAATCTGAATATCATCATGGACTGTTGAAAAGAGAGCCCAACAGGTTTTTATATTTTGTAAAATTGATATTTTGATATACTAGTTTGCTAACCAATATTCTAGTTGCCCTCTTTGGTATTTACTAAGCTTTGTATAGTTTGTCACATGATCATAAGTATGATGCTCCTAGTAAAGATGAAATTTACTAGAATTAACTACTGTAATTATTCATGTATAATGCACACATTTTCCCCTGATTTTTAAGCTTAAAAGCTAGGAATGTGTATTATGTATGATAAATAAATATTACCTTTTTTATCTATATATTTTTTGCATCACACATCACCATATTTGTGATGACATGATCAGTTATATCTATGGTCCAAACTAATTTATATGTAACAAACTTCTGTTTTATACCATTACAGAGAAATAGCCACTGGAATGTGTGTTTGTTTATATATATATATATATATATATATATATATATAAATTTTTTTTTTTTTTTTTTTTTTTGAGAACTTATTTTCACAAAAAAGTTTATTACATTTTTGTGTCCTTGCCATTACCATAAATAATGTGTAAATTTTGTTTTCAAAAATTATATATTCTATATGAATTCTTATATTTAGTCAGTACAAACCGTATAAAATGTTGAACTTACTATAAATTTAACAGTTACAAATTTCAAAATGTCAATGTCTATTATGCACAAAATGTTTTTTCTGGAATTTTGTTGCTGAAAATTAAGTGTATGTATTATATACAACTAATTATAGTAATCCTTTAAGGTGAGGTACCCTTTTAGATTTTTATTATTGGTATAAAGTCAGTCAAATATTACAGTTGTAATGGTCTGTAAGACTAGATTGCTAATCATTGCTCCATGGCAATGCACCCAAAACTTTGCTACTTTTTTTGATAACTTAGTGTTCTCATCTTTCTTTTTTTTCATTTCAAACATTTTTCTGCCTATCCTTAAATTAAGGATATTTGGTGACAAGCAGATGCTGCCATCTTTCTAAAAATAAAACTCTTAATACCCATATGGCTACCATTCACTGGTAAATTTTTCATGCTCCAGTTTTGGTAGCGCCATCCTGCAGACACACCAACAAATAAATGGATAAGAACTAAGCAGGAATCTATTTTAAAGAGATAAATAAATGGTATGTTATACCCAAATTTAACTTGATAATCAGATTAGTTTTCTTAGATGCATGTGGCTTTTTTTTTTTTTTTTTTTTTTTTTTAATTTAGGCTTGGTTTGTGGAGATGAAGAGAGTTCTTGATGAATCATCAGATCATGAAAAGATTTTAAGAGTCTTGTTTGTTGATTTGGGAAGGTTATGTCTTAAAAATAAGAGGAAAAAAGTAATGACTTCCTTTCTTCTTCTTGCCAAACTTTGTTCTGTATATCTGGTAGCATTTTTACTTTTGTCTTGCCTCACGTCTTTCTCTCTCTGCTTCATAACCTGATCTTTCTCCCTCTTGGGGAAATCCCCATGGCAAGTGTGCTGGACTGTGCCATCAAAGTTAGCAAGTTTGAATTCCAGTTACATTATAATATTCTCTTTTAGACTTAGTACCCTTAGGAAAGGTATGAACCCCCTTATTCCCCCCCCACCAGCTATAGGGGGTTAAAGAGTATCAATACTGTTCTTCTACAAAGATGTCTTAGACATTAAATAACCCAACTCTCCCTCTTGTTCTGCTTCATCTTTCTCTCTCTTCCTCTTTCTCTCATCTCTTTCTTTCTCTCTTCCTCACCTTTCTCTGTCCTCGTGGTGTAATGGTTAAAGCGATGAACTGCGGAATTGTAGTACGCGAGTTCGTACTCCAGTCGCGCTATTACATTCACTTTCGGGCAAATACCCTTGGGAAAGGTATGAACCCCCTTATTCTCCCTCCAGCTATGGGTAAATAGTAGGACGGACTAGGTTCTTCAGCCTTGGTGAGGCAACTAGTCTAGGAGAAGGAAAACTCTGAATTCAAACCTGTTAAACTCCGCTTAAAAATTGACCTTGTGTCATATCCTGCCCGAGCGGAGGGGTTGGTAAATAGTACCTTTCTCTTTCCTTTTTTTTTTCTATCCCCTTTGTTCTTTTTTTTTTCTAGTCTCCTCTCTAACTCCCTTTTTTTCTATCCTCACTTAAACTAGTTTTTTTTTTTTTTGTCTTCTCTCTCTTTACCTTCTCTATCTTTTTTATAAGATTTGTCTTTTTGCTTCTTCTCACTTTTCTATTCTCACTTCTTCTCTTGCCCATCTGCGTCTCTTTATTTCTACTCAAAACTTGAACAAATTTTTCCCCATCCAGTCTAAATAATCCACTGAACCAACTTTATTATTTTTTTTAAATTCTTATTAATGAATCTTTTCAAATACAACACCATCCTTTTTTTCCTTTTTTTTTTCAATTTTTCAGAAGGAGAGATTGAAAAATTAAAGAAGGCTGTGGACTCATTGATGCTTGCAAATGAGGAAAAGGTAATGATTTGTTTATTTATTTTACTTATTTATTTTTTGTGTATTTTAGCAAAATGGTTATCTGCTAATTGAACATTGAACAAGTTAAAAGATGATGCAAGTCGATGTTCACTAATCCAACTACCTGTAATCCAATTCCTTTCTTAATTCAGCACGGATTTCAAATCTCCTTGGTCAACCTATCATGTATTGTTTTGCTTGCACTAAGTCTCTTCACCTGTTGGTACACTCTTGTAAACACAGCCAAGTAGTTCCTGGCTTGTTTTCTTGCAATTTTTTATATTTGCTCTTATTCAACCCCAGATATGGCTCCCATGAATCAAAGAAATGTATCTTGTATGATCATATGAAGACACTGAACATAGTTCACTAAAATTAAACTCTTGACAAAAGCTGAACAGTGGTGAAATGCTTACAACATTGGATCTTTCATAATGAACAATGTAATGAAACAAAAACAATTATATTTTTTGTTGATTGGGATTCAAAGAAAAAAATGATGAAAGTGATGATAAATTGGTTTAGGTAAATTAGTGTGTAAGTGAAAGTGTTTGATCTGGTGGTGAAAGAACAGATAAGAGTATTTCATCAAGAACTAGAAGCTTTTTTTTTTTCTTTTTTTTTAATTAGTTCCAAAAAGTGTATCATGGTTTAGCTTTGTACAGAGTATCCATTGATTTTGAAGTACTCCAGTAATGAATAAGAACCGATTACTTTGCTGGCTATTACTCCATGTCATACAGTACATTTACCATTTGTACTGGAGTAATGAATGCTCCCTAACTTTTGACTATGCTAACCTACAAAAATATTTCTTCAACATCCAAAGACATGAATAGAAAACATTCAAATACTTATTGATACTTTCAAAACTGCTATAATACAGTCAAAATCAATGTGATACAGTAAATAAACAATGTAGTCTAGACCTTGATGTAGCCTACTGTGTTTACTTGGATTTACATTCTAAACCTAACCACTGATACACAATAGCATTGATAATATAATAATTACATATGTAATTATGTATGCTTGGGGGTATTATTCACTTTTTTTTTGTTAACTAAACAAAATTGCTAATGCCTAAACAAAAGCTTTTAGTTAAGATAATGAAATTTTTACTTAACTTTGTTTATTATTATAGTATTTCTACATGTTATATACACAAGTATTATAAATAGTAAACAATGTTAAGTAAAAGCTTTATCATCTTAATGGCTTTTGTTTAAGTATAGGCTATGTGGGAACACTTTGAAGGTCTAGAAACAAAAATCATATCTCATGTAATGAATGACCCTTTGATTTTAAGGTGAAAATTTGCTCTTAAAAATTCAGCCATTCCACAAGTATATACGGTAAATATAGGTAAGTACTTTTTGCAATGATAATCCTGCATCTCAGGGAGTTTAACAGTAACAATAGCTTTTAATATTTTAGTGTTTGGCATTTACCCACGTAAATATCAGTTCCAAGCAGTTTTTGTTCATTGATATTCAATAAATGGCAAGTAGACCTATTGTATTTTATGTTCATTTTTTTTTTATTATACACTGAAACCTATTCAAAAAATATATCTTAACCAAAAAAATATGAGGTTGATAGTCCAAAAAGATTACTGGAATGATAATGACTCTTCTCAAAGTTTCAGAACATATTTTTACCCCCCACCCAAATTGAGATCCAGAATCCTAACAATTCTAAGGATAATGTTGGCTTTTATTTACACTGATTTTTATTTATTTTTCAATATCCACTCAAACCTAATCAAAAAATCTGTATACAGTCAGATTATTAACAGACTTAATTCTATTCAAGCATTAAAGATATTCATTTAGTTCAGTCATGGGCAAACTTTGGCCCATGGTGCTTTCTGAATGGCCTGCTTAATTTCATGAGGAAAATAGCATTTAGAATATGCATGTAATGTAATTTAAAGAAAATAGTTATTATAAAATTTTGATTCCTGAATTATGAAAATATTCAATTTTTTCTTCAATACAATGGATCATATTCATATTGAATCCATTGATTTTTTTCAAGTGTTCATTTTTTCTTTTAATTATTCCGTAATGTATCATGGCAGCAGTGTGCATTAATCACATTGATATCAGTGAAAATATACTGAAACTTCAATATTTTATAGAAAAGATTTTTTTACTCTAGAGAAAATAATCTTTTCCTTATTTTTAAGGCAGATGCTTGTGTATCGTCTTCTGTAGTGAAATTGTTTTAAGTATCTTCAGTGAAAAATTACCTTGAATATGTTTAGTCATGTGACCCACCTGATGATAAGCCATGTCTTATATAGCCCACTTCTTGTAAAAAGGTTGTCCGTGTTTGAGCTAGTCTATATAATAGTTTATTGATATTAACATATGATGGCAAGTTATTCAAAGATATTATTGGCATACTTAATCCTGTTCGATCTGTTTATGATGTTTGAAAAGGTTTTTCTTCTTCCACCATTTTGCCTTCAGAACTATTATCTGATCGCATAAATCTATTCTTTTTTTTTCAATTGGTATCTTAAGAAAACTTAATCTTAATTGTTAAAATTTATGGACATTTTCTTTGTAATAGAAGATTTGATATCCACTGTTTATTTTGTAGTTTTATTTCAATTAAACTTCCAAATAGTTAATTGCTATATATGCTGAATAAATGTATTATTAGTTGAAATTAATTCATTGAAGGCTGATTTTCAAGGAGAATTATTCTTTAAGTTCTTTTGAAATGTTATAAAAAAAAATTTATCATCATTAAATTGTGCAGATGGAATCCAGTGTCTGTACAGAACTAATGATTGTAAGTCTTTGCTGGTTGGCCTATACTGGTGTGTCTATGTGTTGGAATCTACAGGAGAACATTGCTTATGAGTTCATCTCTGCTTCTCCAGAAGAAATTGGTATAATAAAATCATACAATTCAATGCCAAATTTACTTGGTACAAGACTGTTTGGAATTTTGTTTTGTACACCAAAACAAGATTTTATCATTTGGTAAAAATGTATCTAAGTCCTTGTGTATATATGGTCTAAACATTTCACATTTAAGAAGAACTGAAGACCTAATGCCAACTTGGTTTTAACATTTATTAGAACCATCTTATCAGACTTTAAGAAAGTGCAAAATTCATATATATCAACTTTTAACAGCATATGTCGAAACAACTCTGTTTAATGTTTAAACACCTTTTCTTTTCCAATAAATATTTCTATATTAAATAGATAATTCATTAAATGTAGAATTTTGAATTGTTTATACACATGCTGTTAAAATTTGAGCTTGTTTAAACAAGAATTTGTCTGGTTATTAGATTATGAAACTATATCACTTTTTTGAAAACCCTTTTCTATTGTTCTTTACAAAGCTGAAATTTTTTTTTTTTTGATTCTGATAGTTTACTTCCAAGCAAGTTAATCTATTTTATATATTTAATGATACCACCTTGAAAATCAAATTGAAGACACATGCCATCTATAATCAAGAAACAAAATTGGCAAGCCAAATTTAAATTCTGGATGAGGCTGCTGGCATTTTACTTTGTGTTAATTCCCTTTGGAAAGGCATTAATACCTCTTTTTCCCCAACCAGTCAAGGGCAAATAGTAGGATAGAATGAGCTCTTTGCTTCAAAATAGCCCATGTTATGCATTTAAAATCCTGCAACATGTTATATATTACTAAGAAATAAAGATTTACATAGTATATTGCATGGATAATTCGTATACTTGTTTCAACATAACCAGGTTTAATAAATAATTACCAGGTGTTATTGATTTCTACTATTATTGTTTTACTCTCAACCATATTCAAAGTAATCCTATGTATAATTTTATAATGAATTAAAATAAAACTATGTGCAATCTTTTTATAGGCATTCTTAGTTTCATCAGTTTTCTCTATAATTTTTTGTTATATTAAACTTAAATGCTTGTGACTAGAAGAGGCATATTTTTGCTAGTTTGATAATAAATTCATATTTCAAGTATTGTAAGGTGATACAGTTCATTTTATAGTGATGTAAAAGTGACTTAATTTTTGTATTTATTGAATTCAAATTTGTTCCACTTTGTAACATGTGATACAAGGTCAATTTTTAAATTGACCTTGTATCACATGTCCATGGCAGAAGGGTTGGATTTCTGATATTACTCTTTGTACCCATGTGAATCTCTCTGTTGGTTTATAAGGGAACTACTTTAAAGGAGATGTTTAAAAGTAGAGGCTGGGATGGTTTATTTTTTTTAACTTTCAGAGATCACCTTATGTATATGATTTGTTCTGAAGTGAAACTCCAATAAAGTTGCGGTTAGAGAGGGGCATTATTTTTAAATTGATCATAACATATCTATATCAGCTAAAGATCCCACATGGGCATTTTTATTTGTGTTTTGTACAAGTGTCCTTGCTAACCTTTTTGAATTACCTGTGTCAATTTATTAAAAAGCTATTTCAACAGATTAAGATGCTTGGTGCATTTTATTCTTTATAGCACCTCATGATTAATTTTCACTAGCATTTTCTTTTATCTTATAAATTTGTTTTGTTTTCTTTAACTAAAACATAATGAGCTGATCCTTTCTATAAGAGTGACAAATGATGTCTATTAGAGATCAGAATAAATAATGAGCTCTTGGTGAGACTCAAATTTACTTGTCCTTTTGTGCCTCAAAATAAGCTTGGTTGTCCAATTTACAGCTTTAACTAAATTATGAAATCTCTTGGTATTCCAAAAGCCCAGATCAAACTGATAACTAATCTCCTATTTCATCTCTTGATCTATTGGCACTATGTTTGTCATTATTATTTTTTGGCACACAAATAGCATTCAATAAAGGAACAACTAAAATTAAAAGACAATTAACAATTTCCATGAAATACTTGGACTAATAAATCTTTTCCCCATTCTTTTGAAAATTGATTAGTTTTTATTTTTGTTGGTAGAGGTATATACTTATATATGTATGTGTGTGTGTAAAATTTGTATGTTTGTAAATGTGTGTGTGTGTGTGTATATATATATATATATATATATATATATATATAGGGTCTGTTCTACATGTGTACGTGTGTGTCTATATACATATATATAAGGTCAGTAATATAACCGTTGTCAGACAATACCCAAAAATCTCTAACTAGCATGATGTTGTATACTAATGTGAAGTTATGAAATGATTGGCACAATGTGATTACAATATGTGACAAAGAATAAACATCATACTATAAAAGTGGTTAAATAAGAGGACAAAACCAAGTTAGACTTGAGGGCTGCATATGATATGTATAGCAGTCTGAATTATGACTGATTGGTCTGAATATAACCCAATCAATATCTGTCTGTATATAATGAATGTATCTGTAGGTAAATATGTGTGTGAATGTATATGTGATATATATTTATGCATACATCACACACACACACACACACATAGTGAATGTATGTGTAAATATGTCTATGTATATGTAATATATTAGGTTGAGTCAAAAATAATTTAAATAGTAAAATATACATTATTCATGAATAATCTAACAAGGAATTAATTTTGATCAATAGTATTTTAACTGATATTTTGAATCTCTGACTATTTATCAGGTTAATTTTTTATTCTTTTAAAGAAAAACTCAGCTGGTTTTGAACACAAGAAGTTTTCCACAAATGTTTTCATCTGCTCTTCTACAGAAAGTTTTTTGTCATTCAGAACATTTAGTAGAAAACAAAAAAGATGAAAATCACATGTTGCAAGATCTTGTGAATATAGTGGAAGGGGTAGAACAGATCAGCCTTAATCCACTATTTTTTCCAGTATTATTCTGGCTAAATGTTGCCTTGTTTTATTATGAAGAAGCGTGTTTCTCCTGTTGATATGCGTGGAATGTTTTCTTAGATTTTCATACATATGTTGCAGCTGTTGGGAGTATAAGTCTGTATTGAGCAGTTTTAAAACTCAAAATGAATGATACTGCAGTGATCACATACAGCATAACTTTCATTACTTTAAGCTCCACCTTTAGGGTAGGCTACAGAGATTTATTCTTGTCAATTCACTGCTTTTTGCCTTGAACATTGTCATAAAAGACACATTTTTTGTCACCTGTAATGATATTCTTGAGGAACAGGCCATTTCTCTGCCTTAAAAAAAGACTTGTTACTATGGATATGTAATCTCTCTTATTCTTCTTGCTAAGAGTATGAGGAACCCAAACTCCCAGCTTACTCACTTTTTCTATCTTTTTCAAGTGGTGGCAAATTGTGGATTGGGATGTATTGACATCAAGTGCTAATTCTTAAGTATTTTGATGCTGATTGCTTCCACCAATTCTCTTAAAGTATCTTCATTGAGGTATGGGTTCATCTCTCAATGACATATTGCTAGAATGAAACTTTTAAAACAGTTTGGGGCTTGGCAGTCAGTAATGACACCTTGGCCATAAACACTACAGAAATTCTTAGCTGTTTCTGTCACATCTTTGTTATTCTTAAACTCCCACAACATCACATGTTGAATATGCACTTTCAGTTCCTCCAGGGAGATCATAGATATGATATGCCCTTACTCACTTCTGAAATAAGAATAACCGATAGAAACTCTCTTTTATCGGGTAATTTCATGGTTATGTTTAAAATGTTTAGTTACAATTTGCTTTTAAAGAATTGAAATTATTTATGACTTAACCTAATAAAAAAAGATATATATATATATATATATATATATATATATATATATATATATATCTTGTTGGAGGTCTTTTGTTAGTTTTGGTTTAGTTTTGAGTAAGGTTTTATATTTTTTTGTAAGTTGTACCATTTTTGTGATTTGTGACTGATTTTCATTTTTACAGAACAGCGGGATTCCATGGGTAAGTGCACGGGAATTGTGCAGTCTGAAAGGGTGAAGTGCTTTTTTTCTTTTTTTTCTTAAATATTTTTAAGCAAGTTCAGCCCATTTTGCTTGAACCATTTTCCCAACTTTATTTCAATATTTTTATTTTCATTTTTTAATTAAATTTTTATTTTGTTTTCCGGTTGTCAATTTGTTTTCCAAAGATTTTGTTTTTTTTAATTTTTAAATAGTTTACCTTAAGTTCCTGAGTTAGACAAGCTCTCTTAAAATTTCAATCTTCAGTTCTAGAGTTAGGCCAGCTCTCTTAAAATTTCAGTCTTTAGTTCCAGAGTTAGGCCAGCCTTCTTAAAATTTTAATCTTTCATTTCAACTCTAGTACCAAATATAAGTTTTAAAATTCACACAAGTGTACATGATAAAATTCCCATTGTGATGCTCCACTTATGACTCAGGTACAAAAGGTAAACTATAATATGTATTTTGTATATATATATATATATATATATATATATATATATATATATATAACATTTTCAGTTTTACTTTTGCTAACTCAGTAACGTGCTGTTTGTTTATTTTTGTCTGGCTAACATCATCTTTGTAATTCTTGAATATTTTTTGGTCATTTATGTTTACTCAGCCAATAAAGTTTAAATAATACCTCCTTTTTCAAGTTCATTTAATAATAGCCAAAGAGCTGTTGTATAGACCATTTGTTTTTATACTTTTTTTTACACAAGGTGCACTTTTGACACAAGTATGTGTGTATAAAGTGGACTATTTTTCTATTAATTGATGGTGGGAAAGAAATCAAAGACACAATTTACCAACCAAATTTTTCAAATAAAAATAAATTCAATTAACAGTTACTTGTATGAATATCCTCAGTTTAATTGCTCAGATCCGAATTAAAAATCTTAAATTGTGTTGTTCTTACATATCTCATTTTGATCACATGACTGTTAGGTTCATTGTAAGGAGGTTTAAGTTGTAATACTATAGTTTAAAAGACTAGATATATTGATTGGGGTAACAAGCTCCATTCTTCTTGTACCTGAACTGTTATAATTTTTGTGGGTAACAAGGTTAGGACTGAAACTCTGGGCTTAAATTTAACTGTATTGTTTAATGTTTGTCTGCATATATCCAAGCTCCTATTAAGAATGTCAAATTTATATTTCAATACAAGTTTCTAGTGATGAATATGGTGGGGAGAGAAAATAAAGATATAAAGTTGGGTAATCAGTCAGGTCAATATTTTGGCAGTGATTTCTACATGATTTAAAAATATATATTTAAATAAAAAAGTATTTATGCATTTTGACTTGTAAAAACTGATTTAAACTTCAGAACATTATTAGTGATTACATTTTTATTCAATAATTCAGGGTGGTTATCAATATTAGCTTCATTTTAATATTTTCTGTGTTTGGACATTTATGAAAGAGACTCTCATTTCCTCAATGTATAAAAGTCTTTCACTCTCTTTTTGTTTATTTACTTTTTTTAATTTGATATTAGAAAAACAATTCTAATTAAA
Organism: Sepioteuthis lessoniana; assembly: GCA_963585895.1. Classification (NCBI taxonomy): domain Eukaryota; kingdom Metazoa; phylum Mollusca; class Cephalopoda; order Myopsida; family Loliginidae; genus Sepioteuthis; species Sepioteuthis lessoniana. The sequence goes on from OY757946.1 coordinate 19,989,217, forward strand.
TATGAAGTGTAAAACCAGATTGAAATAGTTAAATATTCTTTAATAAAAATCCAAAATATATTTTTAGGTAACTTTTTGTGTTTTATTTTAACCCTTTTGGTGCAGCAAGTAACTTAAGTAGCCTAAATATACTTAATTTGTAAGGGACAGATGCAACTTTTGTCTATTTTACTTAAAGATTTTGGATTTTGTGTCATATACCTACCAAAAGTGCCCCTTGTTTTGATATAACCTGGCCCTAAATTAAAAAAAAAAATTCTTTATTACATCTAAGAATTTAGTAAAACAGTCACTTGATGAAGTATCAGTGAATGAAAATTTATCTTATAAATGCACTTGTGTGATATTCTCCTCAACCTCTCTCTTGGGCTGGCATGTCACAACTGGTAAGCATCACTCTTTGGCTGGCATATCATGACTGATAGGAGTCATTTGTAGTCACAGACCAATTACATACTTTGATTTGCAAAAATAAAATGTCGTTGCTTAAATATCAACCGATCAGAGGAGATTGATTTATGGATGAAAGTGTATAATTCGATCAATTGATTAAATTAATATATTCAGATATGAATAATAAAATAGAAATAAAAGGCTTTATAGCCTTGGTGGGCAACCCATCTAGGACAATTCCAAATGTGAAACCAAGAGCTGAAACCATCAATGCAGTGTGTAGTTATTTTCAACTATATTCTGGCATCTCCTATAACAACACTGGTCTCAAGCCAAATCAGCTCTTGCTCTTCTCTGGGAAAACATGATATAAAAGGAAGACTTGCTGCATAAGTAACAGCTGGTATTCCATGTAAATTTGTCCAGTCTGTTGCTCAGGTGCAAATTAACTAATGGCAAAAGTGAGTGTAGCTCTCAGCATCACTTTATGCGAATCCGTGAATAACATTTTCTGGAAATTCATTTTCCTATACTGTTTGACCCATTTGACATACTTCACTGAATGATTAGTCTTTAAAGGGAAAGAAAATGATTTGTTTGGGTCTCATTTCTAAACACTTGACATTTTTAGACACATTTGGTGTTCTAGGAGTTTTGATCTACTCTTTACTTAAGTAGGTGCTTATGTGTCTTAATTTTTAGTCAAGGTTTCTGTTCATTGAGTGAAAATCAAAGATTTCCATTTTCCTTTGTCAGGACACCTACTGTATGAAGTTAGGTTTCTCACAAAGTTTTTGATGATATAATGTTCTCTTGCAAAGAATTTAGCAATTTCTAATGCTTTTTTATGATCATGAAACATTTGAACAATTTTTATCTTGTCATCTTTACTTGAACTATAATTTACAGCTCATATTGCATAAAAATTGATATGTTGGCAACGAAGCAATGTCACTAAAAATGGCTGCCACTTGTTTACTGTTATACAAAACTCTGTTATTGGACCCAATTGTACATATGAGTGTTGCCAAACTTTTGGCCAAATTAAGTTCGGATACAGGCAGTCAATAAGAAGATATTTGAAAAAAAATGTGACTTGTATAAAATGTTGGAACATGCTAGAAGAAAATCTTTTAAGACTTTACAGTATTCTGGTTTCATTGATTTTAAAATATTTGAGCAGCTTTATGATTCCCTGGTTCTTCTATCAGATCATTTAGATCTTGTAACTTTAAGCTTTACTCTAGGGGGAAGAACTGCTAGTTTTTGTTTTATATATTATGCGCTTACAGTAACTTTCAAAAACAGGAATCATTGGCCGCAGTTTGAAAGTTGCCTCAAATCGTCTTCAGACCACAGCACAATATGCATCAAGTTGGATTTGGTTGAAAGCAAAAGTTTGAATGAAATGCACGTGGACCCACCATTCCCATGTGATTATGTAATATCAAGAAACGGTTACTGTAAATGCGTAATAACATCAACGGACGAAAGTAAATGCATTTTTTAAAAATCACAAACTGCACACTAGAAATGAAGAGGAACATCCAATGTAATCTCTGCTCTTAATTGATCTGGTGTATATATAATTCTTTTAAATACTCTGTCTGGTGGCAAAAGCTGCTTGGTAATGCCAGAAGTGGCAGTACTGCCTTGAGCTACCGAAACTGTATTATCACTCCTGGTTGGCGGCTGATGAGGGCAGGGTATTGCACGTGCTTTCACATGTTGTATGATGAAAAAAAATATCATTGTGACACTGGTCCTTTTGGCTTGTATAGACAGCCTTTCTCTTTAAACTCTTTGTGATATGTTCAAATTTGCATTGCAGTTAGTGCATATTTAGAGAATCCTCTCACATAAGTGCACATTGCAGTCTTGTTTGACTTTGATCATACTGTAACACAAAAAATGCATTTTCTTTTTTAGTTAATAGCATTTCTATATCTGAAAAAAAAAATGAATCATAGAATTTTTAGTTGTTTCTACTCATGCTGTTAATATTTGAGATCATTTGAATGAGGATTGGCCAAATTATTAGATTACAAAATAATATTGGTTTTTCAGAAATATCCTATATATATATATATATATATGTATATATATATATATATATATATATATATATATATATATATATATATCTCATACAATAACTGATGTTTGTACAACAGCATTGCTTCCAACAAAGCCTTTATCAGATGATGACTCTGGGTTCAGGCATGGTTTTGGGGCTGAAGTATCATTACCACTATCCCAGAGCGCCCCAGCAGTATCTCATGACACCACCAGACTTTGTCAGATTGTTATCACTCTATGGGATTGTCATATCCATGCTGATGTAGTTACACCCTTATCTTAGATCTTTTCCATGTATTTCCTCCTGTCTGATGGAGGAAGTCCAAGATTAGTCAAGAAAACGGAGGTTGAGTTGGCAATGAAACCTCTGCATCTGACTTTGATAGGAAATACATTTGTTATCCAGCCATTTCTGATACATTGTTCTCGCAGATCCTCATATTTTTCCAACTTACACTGATGTGCCCAGTCAAAATTTTCTTCAAAAGGGATCGTTAACTCAATGACAAAATCTTTTTTGCTTTAACGGACCAAATGACAATATCTGGATGCTTTGTTGTTAACGCTATTTCAGTTGGAAATATGAAGTTATGTTTTAAATGGGTGTGTGTATATATATATATATATATATATATATACGCACATATACACACCCATTTAAAACATAACTTCATATATATATATATATATATATATATATATATATATATATAGTTAGCCGGCCATAGTTAAAGGCAACCCAAAGGCTCACTTTTCAAGAGTTACTATTACTAGGTGTAGAGGAAGGTGCTTATCCTTTCTCTAAATTGCTCCACTTACCTTTGATTCATACCTTATGACACTGAGTTTTAAACAAAAAGGCATCAAGTGCCATTTTTTTGAGTCTTTGGTAAGATATGACCTGGGATTGATCACCGGTCCCCCAGACAATAGACAAACGCTCTAACCATTTTGCCAATATATATATATGGCTTAGAATATGCTGGCTCTATCTTTTTCAGAGGAGTAAGACAATCCCAAAATAGAATGCCTATGACACTGTATTTCATCTAAGCAAGTTTTTACCCCAGTCGCGCAATTATGTTCACTTTCAGGGAAAAGTATGAACCCCCTTATCCTCCCAGCTAAGGGTTAAATAGTACCACTGCTGTTCTAGGAGAATAGCTTTGGCATTAAATGGCCTACAAAGGTTGATATGCCATTAAAAACTAATAAACCAAACTGTATTTGATGGTGGAGCTCTATTTCTGGAAATCTGGGGTGGGGGGGATCCTTTTCATTGCCATTACTCTCAAGTTTACTCTGAGCTGGAATAGTAGAACCCATGGTTCCATGGGTCCAATTGATCTGTTTACGAATTATTTGTATTCACTAGGACCATGTGCAAAAAAAAAAAAAAAAGAGAGAGAAAAGCCTTAAGAAACAATTGCATAAAATACGTAAATATCAACATGAAAAGCAGAACTGATATTACAGGAAGCACCTCTTGAAGATTCTATTTATATGTTAACAGAGATGGTGAACATGTGGAGACTTTAAAATCATAATTTCATTGACAAAATTCCATGGAAATGTTAACGTTATTTTCATAACTTGTATATCATCTCTAATTTTATCAATTTTGATTGACAGAGCTGGTTGAAACTTTGTGTTGGATTGAATTCATAAATAAAATAAAATGTCAACCACAAAGAAATGAAGATAAAATGCCAGGTTATAAATATAACAAATTTAAAAGAAAATTTTATTTATGAATGACAGGATTTGGTTAATTCTTCCAATATCTACAAAATTTACAGTTCTTCAATTTCAGATACTAAGGTTGCCTAGTTAATAATGGCCTTTTGTTCTATATAATGTTGACATCTTCTCACAATGGTGATAATGAGTAGGTATTTATGTTGTTGGATCTGAAACAATTTAATCTACAGGCTTCTGAGTTCAATTTCTATGATTCAGTTTTCCTTCTATTAAAGCTAAATCATATGAGTTGCAACTCTTCACCTGATCTCAATTTGACTATTTCTCTCTCTCTCTCTTTTTGTCTGCACTCTCTATCAACTATGTCTTCTCTTCTTTTACTAGACTGCATCTGTGGTTATATGGAGTTTTCTTTCTTCTTAAGGGACCTTTTTTTACAATTATACAATTTCATTAATCAGAATTTTTTAACTACTCTTATGATGCCATTGGTCAAGGAGTTCTCTCACTACTACTCTGAGGCAAGCCCTAAAATAACATCATCATATAAGACTAATTATAAGTAATTAATGATAATTCCAAATGAAAACCAAATTCTCATTTGATTTAGAATTTTTGTTTTTATTTCTTTTCTTTTTTTTCTCCATTCTCAGTGATCATTAAAATTATTTTCCATTGTCTTGGTTATATTATCAAAATACATTTTTCAATAGGGTATGCTTGTATCAATAGCCTTACCTCTTAAACTACTTTCCCTAATATTCTGGTTTGTTTTACTATTATTTTCTGCTTTTGGTTATATGCCAATGTAGACTTCTTGATGGATAAGATGAAATATCTGTCCTTCCTTACTTTTTTTTCTTTCTTAGGACACCCAGCCCTCAGAACAATTCACTCTTCATATTATGTTGTTTTTTAAAAACAATTACAAAATGATATTTAGGACTAAGACCTCTCCTTACCCCCACCTCCAAAAATGGTGTCTTTGGTATAACCCTAAATTGCATTTGATGATGAGGCTTCATTTCTGGAGATTTGGGGAGTGTAAAGTACCTCTTCATTGCCATTACTCCCATGCCCACTCTAATCCAGATTAGTAGTAGTACCTGCTAGGATCTCATCTATGGATTAAATTGATTTGTTTAAAAATTATTTATATTTGATTGAACCGTGTGCAAAAAAAAAGGAAAACTTATGTAACAATTATGCAAAAACTGTAAATATGAACAAACAAGGAATACAATTCTTTAACCTCTAGGTATAAAATAACCTTATATGGGTTAAAATGCCATTAAAATCAATCAATCAAATCCACTCATTTGTATTAACTGTTGTACAGCCTCTGATGTGGATTTGTTAAGTGAGCACTATTCATGGTATTATATCAATCTGCTGATATTCTACCTAGGATTAGAGAATAGCTTCCCAATCTTTGGGCCAGGATCAAATTTATGTGCTGTTTTAAAGTTCTTTCTCATAAAATTATAATGGTAATTAACCGACATCCACAGCTCCAAATTTTAGACCTGTTCTTTATCTCTCTCTTTTTATAATGCTCCATGTTTTTTGTGTACCTAATTTATGTACATTGCTAGGCCCAGATCTATAAATTAAAACAATGAATTTTGTTCCAGACCAACTGCTTCTTTCTGAGAACATCTGCAATGTGGATCACACTCCCCGATGAATGTTTTCCTCTTACCTACAACCTTAGATTTTTCAAGTCCAAATATCTTAAACTGTATTAGTTTGGATTTCTGCTTTATTCTTCTTTTGTCATCATCTTTTGTTTTATTCTTATCCTCCTTTTGTCATTTTGTTTAACCCTTTGCCTATAATGGCCGGCTAGCCTTGTTTAATGTGACTTTGAATATTAATAGATAAAGGAAAAGCAGCAAAAATAACTCGTTGAAAATCTAAAATATTTCATATATCAAAATCAGATACCTGTAATAATTGAAGTGTAAGAAAAAGTAACTAAAATTATGATGAAGAAATCCTTTTTTTTTCTCTTGATCTATATTCTCCCTTTTCTATATGATATATACTTTACACCCCAAGGTAGGTAGGTAGGTACTTGTGTATATTGAACTCACCTATGCAATTGAAACAATATTACATCTTATAATACTTCTGCAGTAAAAAAAAAAAAAAAAAAAAAAACTGATGTAAAGATTGACTTTCAAGGCTTGAAGAAATGAATTCAAATGTTGCCAGAAACTTATTCTCTATTTCTGATCCGTTTACTGATGATTGTCAGTTGGCAGAAATTGAAATGAAAGGAATACAAATCAAAAAATTAATGGTGGCTAATGATGTTTGATCTAAAAAAAATTAAAATAATATTACATCTAATAATTCTAGGATGAGTCAAAAGTTTTGCAATATTTTGGTAACATGAGGGACAATTAGGCAGCTCTGGACTCTTTTGTTAAGGTTGTAAAGATCACTAACCATGCTGGAATGTGAGATGTTGAGACCACCTGATACTCTCTAAGTGCTACATGTCAGATTTGCCTTTATGGTTGGAGCACAGCCCCAGAATCTATGCTTTGAGGCCTACCTGACTTTGTCTTGATCATTGACCCTCTTACAACCTGAGCAAAATTTCATGAACCATCTGATTACTGTTCTATGGTCAATTGCATGTTCACCTTTCACATAACAAATGTTTTCAGTTGCTTCCACAGCGTTATGTGGCCTAGTTCGAATTCATAAAGCCTAAATTCTCAAATTAGACTACGTTGCATGTTCATCTGTGCGGCTTTCAAATCACACACACACACACACACACACACACACACACACACACAGTGAAGCAGTACACATGTCACTGCATCAACTACAGTGTGTAGCTTGCATGGCTTTAGTCATGTGATATTCATAACAAATTAGCATGTACCAAAATATTGCAAATCTTTTGACTCCGAGTGCTAATGTAATAAAAAGCAACAGAAAATAAAAATAGTAATCACAAAATGAATAAATATCAGTTCTTTACCAAAGAGATTTAACCTCTGTTATTTACTTCTTCCTTTTTTATAATTGTTTTTTACTGGCCAACCTACTTAGGTAAATAAGTGTTCCTAATTATTTTGCTTTTTCAGCCTTTTCTTGTTCATACAAGCCAATTTAAAGGCTATTAATTTTGTACATTAGCATTTGTGAAATGTTAATTGCCTTATTGTCTATTGCCCTGATAAAAACTGCAAACTCTTTTCTAAATACCTTTGGGAAAGACATGAATCTGTTTCTCTCTGCGTTCTATTCCACTTGGGATTTTTGATTTTCCTCTTCAAAAACTTTATCATTCAAATAGTTTCAGTCAATCACAAACATTTTTTACATTTCATTGAATTAGTCATTGTTTTAAAATATTTTCAAATTCGAAAATAATTGTACTGTTCTTCTTTTTCTCAAAGATGTTAGAAAATCTGGTCCATAAAAGATAATGAATTTCTGATATTTAAAAGATTTTTATATAAAAGATTTTTTTGTTTTTTTTTTGTTTTTGCTTTTGTTTTTTTTTTTTTTTTTGTTTTTTGTGGGAGGGTGAGTAATTTGTTAAGTCCTTTAGTGTTAAGTGTTTTCAATGTAATATCTATCTATCTTCATGGGTTTCTAATATTGATGCTATATATATATATATATATATATATATATATATATATATATTGCCGGACTTTTGCATGGAGTGGATTTTTGTTGTTGTTTTTTTTGTGTCAAGAGTTACTTCCCTTTTTCAATTTTTATGTTTTATTTTTTTCTCTTTTGGTTTCCCATTTGGTGACTATAATATAATCAAATGTATCTATCCTACCAAAAGTTGGGTGGTTAACTCTTTTTTGTTGTGTTTTTTGCTTTTATTTCATTTGATTTTTTAAACTATCCCCTGCTGTGCATTTTTAAAACTTAAAGAAATTAATTTTTTTCATTAATTTTTTTCATCATTTTTTTATGTCTTAGTTATATAGAAGCAGAATTTAGTAATCCCTTCCCCACTGCCCACAAAGGATTATTAAATGATGCACACACACACATACACACAGTATGTGCAAAAAGTACCATGATTGAAGCTGCATTTACCAAGATAGAAATGAATAATTTCTTCAAAGTTATTCCTTGGGCATTCATCACACTTATTCCAGTGAGTTTTCTCTTGATTGAAGCACCTTTTAATATAGTGTGAAGCTTCACTGTTGTATTTTTAAAAATATCCTTCACAAATTGAAATTTCCTAGATTGTTGATTTCTGTCTTTTTTAAATACCTCTTCAGCCTCGATATTTTTTGAACTCACTTCATATACTGACATTAGTTTCCATTTACAACAGTTGTCCATTTGTTTATCTAAAGCTTCCATACATCTAAAGAATTATGAAAAAAATAATGTTTAACTGAACATTTAAATGAAATCTTTAACATATACTTTATATTTGTGAAAGAAATCATATTTTTAAGAATATTTTTAATGTGAATTTTCAGCTTAGGAAACAAAAAATGCACTTCTTAGTTTACAATAAAAATTGTAAAACAACTAGCTATGATCCAAATATTGGTCTGCCCATTCAGCTGGGGCTATTGAATATGCTGACTGCATCTCTGCACAGGGGTAAGACTCTTCCAATGAGTGTCCTGGATATGATATTAAACAATTTGATGGTGCAACTCCAGTAATGCTGGAGCCTTGGGGAATGCAGAGTACCCTATCACTGTCATTGCTCTTAGGTCCACTCTGGCCCAGAGTGGTTGCACCTAAAAGGGTCCTATCTATGGATCAAATAGAACTGTTTGACATTCAAACTGAGAGCAAACAAATGACTTATGCTAAATTGGATTTTTGAAATATAACTGTTTGATCATTCATTTAACTGTGTGTAAACAAATGACTGATGTTTAACTGAATTGTTAGTGATACATAACAGTACTTGGAACTATTTAATTTTGTTGTCTTAAGCTAAATTAAATTGTTTGAAATAGAGCTCTTTGATCATTTAACTATGTGTATCGACAAAATGTGTTTACAAATCAGATATTTAGTGTATACATATATATAAACAGGATTTGGCATTAAATAACTAACAATGATTTATATGCCACTGAACCAAATCAAGTCAAATTTTACTTTCTTGTTTAGCATGATGGTTACTTCAGCTAGTAAGAATATTTTTCTATTCATACATTGACATTTTAGATAAGTTCAGTTAGTAAGCCCTTACCTGAATATTCAAGTTTCCTAATGATATAACTTACATTTCTTTGCTAGAGGAAATATGTTCCACTTCTTGTAGTACCCAATAACTATTTCTTTATGTGAGTGTTTTTTGGAACTGATGATACCAGCATATTTATTTCTTAAACACAAGCTTCACCCTTCAGTACTTGTTTATTTGTGTATGTGTATGCTTATTCACTTTTTTTCCAATTTGGCCTCCATCTTCTTCAGAAACAGATTTACTGATCTAATCCAGTGGTTCCTAAATCATATGCCAAGGCACATTACTAGTATGCTGAAAGATATGGCTATGTTTCTTTTTTTTTGATGGGGTGATGTATAAGCAAGTAAGAGAAATGATTCCTATTTTGGGATAGCATTTAACAACTTTAAAACAAAATTTAAACTTTTATTTTTTCATTATTAAACACAGAACATTATGATTGAATTAAAAAACTTTTCATAAAATTTTCTGCTGATATATAATTGAATTTTTATAAAGAAGAATTGGCATCTCTTTTCAGTGATCTATCATAAATTTGCTTTATTTAAATCTGTCCATGTCGTCACCTTCTAAATATCTAAAACAGAACATTTTTAATATGTAATTATACTTTTATACTATTTAACTTTGCAATGGGTATTATATTTACTGATAAGCATAGGAAATTCAAGTAGACTTAGTATCATGAGCAGAAAAAAATTATAGAAACTGAATGTTTTGCAGAAAATATTGTATGTACACAAATCTTGTTGAGGTAAGAAAACTTTTATTACAACTTAATTTTCTCTGTCTGTTGTATGGACTTTCTGCTAGTGAACTTAAAATCAAGAATGAAGAGATGACCTATTGATACATTTTAGATTTCTATTTCTTCCAGTAGCTAAAAGATATTTCGATGACTTCAATCATATATATTTGCAAAAACAATTGTTAAATAATGCATTCACACAAGGAATAAAAACCGTAAAATTCAAAATGTTTTCCAACTCATATTTATACGAATTAGGATTTTCTTCCCTTGTTAAGTTTTAATTTCAAATGAGAAAGTCTTTTTTGCATAGAAGAAGAATTGGGTTTCTGTTTATCTCCTGTATTTCCTATCACAGGAAACATTGCTATGAAACTTCACTCCATTGGTGAGAAATAGTTGATAAAAACAATACAGGGATGTATAGGCAAGATTGAGAAACTGTTTTGAGGAAAAAATTTAAACCATTCCTTTCCTTAAGCAAGATTACTAAATAAGAAATCTGAATTGATAAGCAGATGCAGACATATAAATAAGAGCTTCTTTTAAGGACATTATACTCAATATGTTTATGCATTAATATTTGTTTGTATTTTGCTGGCACTAACCACAACTGCTGTTTCCTCTAACTTTATTGGGAGAAGGGTCATAGGATTGATTCTTAAGATATAAATTGAAAATTAATTCAACTAGTTGTTTTTTGTCTTTTAGTGAGTGTGTGTGTGGGGGGGTCTTATTAAGTAAAAAAGATGGGAAGAGTCCTGGGCTTGACACCAAACTGCATCTGATAGTAAGGCATCAGTTTTGGAGTTCTGGGTCATGTATTGTTGTTACTACTAGTTCCACTTGACTCAAGTGTGATAGTACCTGTTGGAGTTTCATCTATGGGTCAAATAAGTCCATTTGAGATAATGAAGTGTTTACAGGTTTAAAATGATTGTGAAGATACGTTTTTGTACCATATAAAACTAACAGTTGAAATATCATATAACTTGGTACAAATTCAATAATATAGGAATAAAAACATTAAATTGAAAGCCAGTAAGATTTTAATGAATCAAGTTTGGTATTTTAACTTTAGAGCATAGAATTCATTTCCTTTATTCACTGCAGCCATAATGTAGGTTTAAATTAGAAGAAATCTTATTAAATGCAGCAAAACAAGAATTACTTGCCTTTACAAGAGTGTATGAACAAGAGAGTAGATCTTGTGCAGCTAAAATATTGAACAGGAATTTGCTGTGGTGGTCTTAAACACTAGAAATGTTCTTAGCTATTTCTGTAGTATTTTTGTTATTCTATGACTATGCACTTTCAATTCCTCCATTTTAGGGATGTGAGATCATAGATTAAATTATGATATGCACTCATTTACTACGAAAATAAGAATGACCGATGAATGCATTCTTTATTCAGGTAATTTTCAGTTGCATTTAAAACTTTGGAAGGTAGAAATGTGTGATTTCAACTTTCTTTTAAAAAACAGAAATTATCTATGTCTCAACCCAATATATATGATAAAAGATAATTCTGAAATTTTTACATTCCTAAACCAGATAGCTTAATCAATCTTGAAATATATTCTTAAAATAAACATTCCCTGGTGATAGCTTTAAAATTGAAACTAGTTAATATGGATAATTAATAAAACTTTTTTACCATGTCATAATTTTTGTTCATTCATAAACAATAATTTTAATGATCTAGAATTTATAATTCTAGATCATTAAAATTATTGTTTATGAATGTTTATGGAACATTTTAGTTGTGCACATGAATTAAGCTTTAGAGAAAAGGTCTGTAAAAAAAAAAATCTGCCATTGAAAATTACTTATCGATCCTAATGAATATTTCAAACAATTATTTTATTTCACACAACATTGATATTTTCAAATCCTTTAATTCATAGCTTAAATGATAGTCATAAGAATGGTTCTGAATGATTTTCATTTTTATATTTTTTAAGTTTCAAAACAATTAGCATTCCTAATTACATTACCATGACAACCTCATAGACAGTCATTTGAAAGGCTATTTCCCAGAATTCTTTCTTGATATTTGGGGAAAAAAATCCAAATTGATTATCTAATAAAGCCAAAAACAGAGAGAACATTATAATGAATACTTCATCAAATGTTTAGTTTTCATATCATTTTTCTTCTGTTCTATACCAGAGATTGCATTCTTGTTTGGATTTTGGGGTCTGAAAATTAGTCTGTACAGGTAACTAACTTGAAGAGTATGATAGTATAGGTGGTGATGATCTCCAAGATTAGTTTATGGTCACAATTACTATTTCCAACCAAATGGAAAGAGATAATGTTTACTATTGAATTGGTTGTTTAAAGATATGATTGTTCCCCTCACTAAAAAAAATATATTTTCCTTCATTTTAATTGGGGGAGTCCCTGTGGCATAATTGATAAAAGGCTAAAATGCAACATTGTAATAAGCAAGTTCAAATTCCAGTTGCACTATTACATTCTCTTGCAGTCTAACAATTTTGGGAAAAATATGATCCCCCCCTTACTCCCCTCCACTCTGTGGGTTAAATAATACCACTATTGTTTATCTACAAGGATGACTTTAGCCTTAAATAACCCACAAAGGTTGAAATGCCACTAAACAAACAAAACAAAATCTTAATTCTGGTTGCTTTTTTAAATTTTAACTCACTTGGAGTATTTCTCTTTCTATCAATGGTAAGATGCAGAAAACTAAAAAGAGGGTATAAGTTCAAATCTAATCAGGAGTTTAACCATTCTCTCTGATAAGTTATTCATTGCTGTTATAAAGATAACCATATGATTTCTTTAAAAAAAAAAATAAATAAAATGAAGAAAAATATCAGTAAAAGATTTATGATAATTAAAGTTTCTGTGTAACATTTTTCAACATAAAAATTCCTATTTTTTTTTTTTTAAATCAAAGAATGTTTTTGATATATTATCCTTTGTTTTATAAATAGACAAAGAGTGATCCAAAAGGACTGAGACTGAGTCTTTAAAGTTTCTAATTGTACTATTTTAACTTTTTTGTTGTGGAAAGTGGACATAACCTGTCAAAATTTTATGACTGTTAACTGAAGAAAGCTGATTTACCTAACAGTTCTGAAAAAACATCTCCTTATGCTTTGAGAAGCAAATACACTATTCGTGCCTTCTGAATATTGTACCAACCCTTGCTGACTCAGGATCTATTTTATTTTTTGGTGGATAATTAACATTGTTATGGGAATGACCATGAATTTTAATTACTCTGTGAAAAGATTAAAATTAAATAAAGATTTTCTTACAGCTTAGCAACTTATATGTTAAAGGGGTGATGTTGAGGCAGGTCAGTGCCATTTCTTGATAGATTCTTTAAACAACTAAGCAGAATTGTACAAGTGCAACACTCTTCAGACTCAAACTGAAAATTCATCTCAACAATTACTAGGATGAGTCAAAAGTTTTGCAATATTTTTATGCAGACTTGTATACTGCTCATATATCATATGACTGAACTAATTCAAGCTGTGGATGGTACTGTTGTTTATAGTATTGTGGTAGTTGGTGTGCTGACATATTGTGTATTGCTTCACTCCATGTGTGATTTGAAAGCCATATAGATGAAAGTACAATGTAGTAGTCTAATTCAGGAAGTAATGATTTACCAGTTTGAGCTAAAACTTAATGCTGTAGAAGCAAGCAAAAAACATTTGTTGTGTGAAAGGTGAAGTTGCAGTTAATCACAATACAATAACCAGACAGTTCAAGAAATTTTACTTGGATTCCAAGAACCTCAATAATTAGACAAGATCAGATAGGCCTAAAACTGTTGATTCAAGACTTGCCTCCTAGCCATTGAGGCAAATCCAATGAGTAGCATTCAGAGAGTATCAGGCAAGCTCCACATCTCACAGTCAAGTGTGGTTAGTCACCTTCATTACCTCAGTAAAAGCATCTGCAGCTGCTGAATTGTGCCTCGTGTTACTGAAATATTGTGAAACTTTTGACTCACACAAGTATAATTGCAGCTGCTTAATCAATAATAATCTGAAATATCCAAGTGTGCCCTACTGTTTTATCTATAGCTGTTGGGGGATGAGATTTTCCAAGAACAAAAACAAGGGGAAAAATCATGTATAGCATCTGTTAACCTTATGGGATTTTGAGATGGTACAAAGAAAATACAAGGAGAACATGAAAGGTTACAATCAAAACACTTTGAAGGCTGCCAGATGTAATACATGTTAAAACCTGGAGAGTAAACTCTCTGGAAAATAATGATCAAGACAACAAAGATAGGGATGCTAATCTAAGGAAATCATTAAATGATAACAGAATTTTGACCAAAATAATCTTGAAGAATCATTAACAATTCAAGAGTTGTTCAGGTCCTGACCCCCCAGATATCCTTTTTAGTTACAGAACCTTATTGGTGATATAGATAGTCTTTACAGTCTGCATGAAATAAGCTCTGGAGTAAAGGTTTGTAAAATCCAGAAATACATTTCTTACATTCTTATAAATATGATTTTAATAATTCTGCCAAATCAGTCTTTAGATGTGTACATGAAATAAACTTTAGCGTATTGGTCTATCAAAAAAATAAAAGAAAAATACTGTTAATACATCATTTTATTTATAGAGGACTCTCTTATTGATTTCCAAACCACTTTCATCAATACTCTGAGATGCTGAAGATAGGTTTTATCAAGCTTCTTGACATCTTTGTGGCATTTTATTCTCTAACCATTGTCAATTGAATCAACTTATTTGAATGAATCAACAAGTCTATCAAGAGCTATAAGGTTGTTTTTTAGGTGGTTTCTGCATCTGAAATATGGTCTCCCAATATTTTTGTTTCTATTATGAAGCTGACTATAAGTGGGTATCTTCAGAATTTTATTGCCCATCTCATTTATGATTGTATGGGGAAGGTTTCTGTGTTTCTCATATTGCATTTCAAATATTAAACTGATCTCTTTGCTATTTGGCTGTGTGTATCTATAAATCAAGTGAAGACAACTCTTGTGAAAAGCATTAAGCTGGTTAATTTATGATTGATTGGACATCCAGGTCTCTGATCTATATGAGAGTAATGAGTAAAATCTGTAAGTTTAGTTTTGAGCCTAATACTTCTTTTATTCCAAAGAAGTTGGAGTTTTCCAAGGATACTTGTTGCTTGAGCTACTCAGCTGAGTGTTTCATCATTCCTACCTAAATATGAAAACAAATTCATATATTTGAAGTTTTTTCCATTGATGTTAACAGATTTGTATGGAAACTGGTAAACCAGTGATTTCTATTTCACACTCCTTATTTGCTTAGAGTGGGTCTTGGTTGATGGATGACTTCCGTTTTTTTTTAATACTGATGGTAATATTGAAAGCTTTGTATTGCATGAGAAAAATGATTGACAAGTTCCTGTGCCTCCTTGATTGATGTAGCATCTAGAGCTCTAGAGCTGCATCATCTGCAAATAAATAACAAATGATGTTTGCTTAGTTGTTCAAATATCAATTATGATTAAATCGACTGCCACTATTCTAGAATTGGAATTCTTCACCTGAATCATGATCACCAAAGCATGAACCATAATGGGTTAAAAAAAGCAAAAAGAACAAGTGCTATGATATAAATCTGTTTTATGCTATTTAAAACATTGAAAGAATCAGAAAAAAAACTTTCAGTCTCTGATGAAACAAAATGATGAGTATTTCATTAAGAATGCCAAGTTTTTTAAAGACTTTTTCCAAGAATGTCTCTATTAGCCATATCAACAAAAACCTTATATAGTTCTTAATTTCTTCAAATTTTTCTGCAACCTAACAAAAGATTTAGCCCAATCATCTGGGGCTGTAGAATACAACGATTGCATTTTTGCCGAGGAGTAAGACCCCTGCTATAATGAGTGTCTTTGATATGATGGTAAAGCTCCAGTTCTATAGCTCTGGGAACATAGAGTTACCCTTTCATTGCTATTATTCTCAGGTTCACTCTGACCTTGAGTGGTAGCGCTTGATAGGGTCCTATGTATGGGTCAAATAGACCTATTTGACATTTAAGCCGTTTGCAAACAGATGACTGATGTACAATTGAATTGTTAGTGATATATAGCAAGACTTGGAACAATTTAACTGTGTGCTAACAAATGAGTAATGTTGAATAGAAATATTAGTGTTGATATTTGAAGCTCTTTAACTTCTGTGCCTAAATTGCATTGTTAGCAATGCTTGAAACCATTTAACTGTGTGCAAATAAAACTGTTTATGTTAGATAACAATATTTGAAACCATTTAGGTGAGTTGAAACAATTGATTAATACTTAAACTATTCATATTAGAATATTTGGAACCATTTAACTATGTACAAATAATAGTAATACTTGTGTGCAAAAAAATTAGCTCTGATTCATTTAAAAAAGACTATTGACTTAGAAATCATATGTATAACCATTTAACTGTATGCAAACAAATGAGCTCTGGCTCATTTAAGAATGTTTTTCCCAGTTAACTGGGACAGCAAAATACACTGATTGTATCTCAGCAGAGGGGTAAGACTTCCCCAACAAGTGTCCTGGATATGACACTAATCAATCTGATGGTGAGGCTCCAGTAATGATGGAGCTTTGGGGAATGCGAAGTACCCCTTCATTGCCATCGGTCCCAAGTCCACTCTGGTCTGGAGTGGTAGCACCTGATAGGGTCCCATCTATGGGTCAAATGGAACTGAACTATGTACTTATGCTAAATTGAATTGTTTGAAATAGAACGGTTTGAATAAACCGAGTAGCTTGAAATAGAAATGTTTTTGATAATTATACTGTGTACTCATACTAAACTGAATTGTTTGAAATAGAACTGATTATTTGTATAAAAATGGATTTGATGTTAAAATAACCTACAAAGGTTGATATGCCATAAAACCCAAACAACCAACTTTAAAAATTTTATCTACAAACTATAGATTTACAAATCATGTATAAAGAGAATTTGGCTTTAAATAACCTATAATGGTTGATATGGCATAAAACCCAACCCAACCCAACAGAAGATTATGTCTTCGATACTACAACCTGATTGAAAACGGCATTGTGACTGGTTAACTATCATCAATGGCATGCTTTATGATCCTGTGAAGAATAACTCTTGCCAAGATCTACCCTGCGATAGAAAGAGTGATACCCACTGATTTATCATTGACAGCCTTATTTGCTTTGTTTTCCCAAGGATGCTTGATAGAAGCATAATAATCATAGGTAATCATTAGATCATGCTGGGTCAACCATTTTTGAGAAGCAGGCCATATAAGATGTCAGATTCAAGGTAATTCTATGTAGAAGGCACCTCAACCATTTCCATTACAGAAGACCATATGCCAAAGAATCTGTCTTGAAATCTGGAAAAGTTGATTTTTTTTTCCTTTTGTAAAAAGATCTTTTCTATAAAAAAATTGAAATCTTAGGTTGGCCATTCAGAAAACACCATGGGCCACATGTGACTCATGACTGAATTAGATGGGTATATGAGATAAGTTTTGGAGTAATAGTTTTAATATTCTTGATTGAGCTAAGCATCTTCTCTTTAAATGCATACATGAAATAATTTTTGGACTAAAGGTTTGTGAAAAAAAATTGATGTACTCTGATCTATATTATAAAGATTTGATTTTCATATGAAAAGCAAAATGGTACATTGTAGGAAGATTTTTGCTTGAAAAACACTGAAAAAAACTGAACCATTTTTTTCTTATTGCTACAAATTTTAATAAAATTTCAGTGGTTTAGACACATGATGTAAGTGATTATTTCAACCTTTCTTCAAACTCAGTTGCCATAAACAAAGGACTAATCGCAAATTACTATATCAAGTGAAGGAAAAAGAAATTTTCTATTTTTTTTTGACATTTCTGACAATTTACTTTTTATAAACAACTGACTTTTCACTTCAACTTAGAAAATCTTGATAAAAATAATCAAGAAAAATAATCACTTCCTATGTGCATCCTAGCCATTGAAGTTTTATTTAAATTTGTGGCATAAACAAGATAGTTTGGTTTTTTTCACTGTCTGTGTATTTTTTTTTTTTTATCAGTACCTTTTTACAGTCTTTTTATTTTTCTTTTCTCTTCAGAAAAACTTTTATATAATCATTGTTTTATCATCCCATCTTCAGTCCTTCTCTGCTTTTTCTTCCCTCGATTTATCTTTTCCTTTTTATCAGCATCTTCCTGCCCATCCACTCCATTGGCTTCCTACTTCTTTGAATCATCTTTTTTGATATTGCACTTGGAACCACCCCTCTTATTTCTCTAAATGCTCTTTTAGGTACGCCTAAATTAAAATTGATAATCTTTACTCAGTGATATGATTTGTCATTAGCTTGTGATGCAGTAAAAATAGCAAATAAAACAGGAGGGAAAAATTAGGGTGTTGTCTCTCAGTGGAATTCACAGGTAGAGAAACTTTGTAACCAAAAATAAAATTATATAAATATGAGATGTACATAGTTTTTAATTGCTTATTTTTAAAAAATTTTTTTTATTTTTTTGGTAGATTTTTAATGCTGTGGAATAAGTAAGACCTGATATTTTGATTGTTTCATGTTCCACTAGAAAAAATAAAATACCAATATCTTTGGTTTAAGAGAAAATTAACGTTTTATAAAAAAAAACAAAAACAACCCAAGTAAGGCGTGTTCATACCTATGACTCATACTATATATATATATATATATATATATATACACACACACTTTCCCTGATGGCATAGCCTGGAATAAGCAGAATGCATCTTCTGCAGTGGGGTAAGACCACTTTGTCAAAAGAAGTATCCTGGGTAAGCAGTATCTGTAAGGGTCCCATCTATGGATCAAATAGATCTGTTTGAAAATTATTTGTATTGGATAGGAATTCTTGAAACCATATGACTGTGATCAAACAAATGATTGATGTTATTGAATGGGAAGAGTTGCTTGAAACCATAAGATTCTATGTAAATTATTTGTATTGGATAGGAATACTTGATACCATATAACTGTGAACAAACAAATTATTGTCAAAGACAGAAAAGTGCAATTAAAAAGAAAATAATTGCAGTGGAATGTTGAAAATAGCTATGGTTATAATCAAACATTTACAAATGAATCAAATTTAGGCATTTAATAACCTATGGAGGGTTGATATGCCATTTAAATAAACTAAATCTAATCTCTTGCATGCCCACACAGAGTTGTGTAAAAGTAACTTAACATTTTAAGAATTTCTTTTTTTATTTATAATCTTTTTATTCAACTGTTATTTCAATTTCAAAGAGTCAAAATAATTTCAAAGAAAAATTTCTTACCTTTTTTTTTTTTAAGTTGTTCAATTTCTAAATTGGTGACTTTTGTGCCACTCGGTAAACTTTTGAAGGTTATAATGTTGTTAACTATTTAGGAATTTCGGAGAACATTCACTGATATTAGGATATCTTTAAATTTAGATGCCTTATTTGGGTGAGACCTACAGATTTTTTTGGTAAAGGTAGGATGTCCCAATATTAATAAAAAATATCCTGAGGATAGCTTTGATATCAAATATCTACTTATTGTAATAAATATAAAAAAAGAAGTCAAACAGCAAATAACAAAATTCAATAACAGTTATTGATGGCATCCATCACAAGACCATGGATCTATGCCTGAATCTGGTTGCATGCCTAGCCAAGTTCATATAGAAGACACAAAGCTCTTCTTTCTATGTTCCCAATGTTTTCCAAAGAAAGGAAAATAGTACAGTACACCAATAATATCACAGGAGTTGGCAGAATGAGACTGAAGACAATGTTGGACTGTGTTTGGGACTTCAGCTCCTAATTTCAGATTCAGTGTCATCTTTCACCTTAACAGGTTGCTCCTCAAAGTTAAATAACCTATTCAGCCGTACTTAACAGTCACTGTAAAATCTACTCTTACAAATGCATGACTCACATCATCAAAACTATCTAGATATGAATACTAAGTACACAAAAAAATGAGTACTGGAAGGAAACAGAACACATCAGTTGACTTGTTCTTAGAAGTTCATTGAAATATGAGTAGCTACTAACTACAGAAAGTTTAGTACAGGCTGCTTATTACACAGGTGGTGTATTTAAGTGCTTCTCGTCATACCATTGTTTACATGTTAATATATGCAATAATATGAATATATTGCTTTTGTATTTTTCAGGATCGACGGTTAGAGGAGTATCGGCGCTTGTTACGGCGGTATAAGAAAATTGAAGAAATGGTTGTACAAGCACAAGGTCGTAGAGGTAAGTACTATGGATGCAGTGAATTTGATATTCACAGGATGTCTCATACACAACTTTCTGCCAGACTAAGCTAAATATGATACTTTGGTTAATGCTTTAATATGTTCCACGAAAAATAAATGGCTCTTATATGAGATTATCATCTAGCATAAATAAAGATAAAAGTTTGATAGGCTGTTTTTAAGTGTTAGTGCAATGATCATTAACATCACCAAATGATAGGGAGAAGTGGCGAGAGAGGGTCAGGGATATCCGTGCCTGTGGCACGACATGATGATGATGATGACAATGATCATTAACATCACCAAATGACTGAAAAAAAAATTCCCCACCCACCAAAAAAAATTCAAGAATAACTAAAAAATTTTACACTCGATGATAGAATTAATTTATTATACTTTAGATTGGGTTTGTCAGAAAATAATTATACTGTTGGGAAACAATAATTGTCTTCCCTTAGATTTGTGGGTGTGTCTTTGGACATCATGTCAGGGTTACCAGTTGTCGGTAATGGTTGATGCTAGGAAAAATATTTAATCAATTCCAAACTTACCAAGGTTCAATTTTAGCATTAGTATACCCATTGATACACAAACACTTATTAAATGGAAAAAAAAAGACAACGCATATTCATGTAATGTAAGGACATTTAATACACAAAAACGCATATATAATAAACAAGCATGTCCCAACTGAATGAAAAGTGTACATTGTTCCATGTACAAGCAGGCATAAAAAGAAGTACAAAATGATGAGTCTTACCTGTCCTCAGTGTGTGTGTGTGTGTGTATATATATATATATATATATATATATATATATACTCTTAAGTACAGGATATATGTACTCAACAGTTCAGTTAAGGATACAAACTATTGGACTACTTAAACAGGTGATCTGTTTTTGCATAGACTGATCACAAAAGAATGGTGCATCAGTGTATCTCAGATCCTCCAAACCATACTTTTCATGTTTGGGATTTATTTTTTCTTTCTCCTAGACTTGTTGCACTTTGTGCTTTGTCTGTGTTACTATTTTACATATAGTTGGAGGGAAAAGAGATGGTTACATGCCTTTCCCAAGGGCAAAGTGAAATGTGAGCAACCTTTTCCAGAATTTCAGATTATAATCTGCCTCATCTTTTTATATATTTTTTTTATTTTTATTTTGTAGCTCTTGAAGATTTCATTGCCACTCTAGATGATGATGCTAGCTCAACAGCATCTTCCACATCCCCTTCCACAGGTAGTGGGGGTAAGGATGCTGTTGATGGATTAAAGGCAAGTATTATTTACCTGTAATTATATCTACGTATTTCTGATCATGATATCTAAATCTAAAATAGTTTGTATTCTTAGACGATAAATTTTGCTCAAAGTAAAAGTCAAAAAGAAATATTTCTTTCTACTGATATATATGAATAATATATCTTACAAAAAGGAAGAAAAATGACATGAAAACTAAATTTTGAGGTTTTTTTTGTTTTTTTTTTAATTTATGAATGATATTTTGCTTTTATGGGCTTCATCAGATAATAATAATAATAATAATAATAATAATAATCTTTATTTGATGACTCTCATAGAAGGTGAAAAAATGTAACAAATACTCCACCAAATTTGGTTTTCATATCGTATTTTTCTTTTAATGGAAAAGAGCAATCTTGAAAATCAGATTGATCTTTTGCTAGAAGTCTAGTATTATCAGAATGTAAATGATTCTATTATCATTAAAAGAGAGAGATTTATATGAAGGATCTGAATACTTAATTCTAAAATTTAACTATACCATAGTTGAAAGATGTTAATATTTATTTTTGTAGTTTTTCTTTTAGTATTCTACATTCTATAAGTACTCAAGTTTTGGAGGGAGGTAGTTTTGTTTTGTTTGCATTTGAGGGGAGATCTGTTTTTTGTTTGTTTGGAGTTGTTTTTTTGTTTTGAAAAGGTTTCAGTATAATTGGCATAATAAAGTGGACCTGTTTGCTTTCTTTCCCTCTACCTCTTTTCTATGAAATTGTATCTTGTTCAAGATTTTTCATAAATCAAGTCTTGTTTGCTAAGTATTAATAGGTCTTAGTCACTAATACCCTCATATGGTGAAATAAAGGAAGGAACAATTTTAATTCCTTAAATTAGGTTTATGAAATCTGTGAATCTCTTTATTTTTGAAACCAAATTATAGTTGTCATTCTGTCATTATTTTTTGTTTCTTTCCCTCCAGTTAAAACTGTTTTTTCTATTTTGCAGATTGAAGAATTTAGAGATAAGCACCAAACTGGACCAAGTGCCACCAGTACACCAAGTAAGCACTATAATTCTTTTTTATTCTTCTCTCTCTCCCACCGCACTCTTCTTTCATGGATTGGTTATATTTTATTTGTTTTTTCCTTCAAAGAACACTGAAAGTTAAACCCCTTTAAGTTAATTTTCTCTCCTTCTGTTGTCTTTTCTCTTTGTATTTTTCTTTTCATCTTTTTCTCTTTTCCTTCTCTTTCCCTTTTTCTACTAAAACTGTTAAATCCATTGTCAGTTATAATTAAGTAGGAGTTGCCATTTCTAGAAAAAACTTTTAAGTGTTGATGATTGGTTTATGACAATCAATCTAAATCCTTGTCTTCTTGACCTAGTCATTCAGGGCTGCAGAATACACAGACTGAATCTCTGTAGAAGTGTAAGACTTCCCCAACAAGTGTCCTGGATATGACATTAAACAATTTGATGGTGAGGCTTCAGTAAGGCTGGAGTTTTGGGGAATGCAAAGTACACCTTCATTGCCATCATTCTCTGGTTCACTCTGAAAGAGTCCTATCTATGGGGCAAATAGAACTGTTGGACATTTAAACTGTGTACTAATGCTAAACTGAATTGTTTGAAGATTTAACTATGTGTGAACAAATAACTGATGTTTAATTGAATTGTTTGTGATGCATAGTACTGCTTGAAAATATTAAACTGTGCAAACAAATGATTAATAGCAAATACAATTATTCATATTTGATAGAAATAAGTGAAACCATTTAACTGTGTACAAAAAATGAGCTCAGGCTTGTTTAAAAATATTATCTTCAAAATGTGTTTAGAAATCATATTTAATATATATGTATAAACAGAATTTGGTATTAAATAACCTACAATGGTTGATACACCATAAAACCAAACCTAAACTTGTCTTTTTATCTTTTTCTTCTTTCTCTCATCTTTTTTCTTTTTTCTCTTTCATTTCTTTCATACATTTTTCTATTCATCTCTCTTCTTTCTCCTCCTCTAATCCTTTTTTTCTCTTTCTTTTTTATCTACTTATTACTTTCTCTTTCCTATTCAAATTTTAATTTTATTCTTTCTCCCTCTTCAGCCACTGGCAATGGAACCCAGAAAAACCACAAAATATCCAGTCCGGAAAAACCTCTGGCCAGTCCAATATCTCCAGCTCCTCCTGCTTCTTCTTATTGTCAAAGAACTGGCACTTTAGTTCGATCAAATAGCTGTGAAGAAATGTCGCATTCTGCAGACAAAGTAAGTTTCTACTTTTTTTTTCTTTTATTGAAATAATGTTTCCATAACTTGATACTTGTTAATTTTATAGGTTCAAAGACAAATGCAGCTTACTTAGTTATTAAATCTGTTCTAAAGGTCTCACATCAAACATAACCAGCAGTTTCTTTTCCATATTTTATTTGGCTATAAATGTTGTAATTGTGGTTATTATTGTTAATTTAATTACATTTATATATTTCTAAATTTTTCAGAATGTTTGTGTAATATATACACATGTAATTATAATCTAGTAAAAACAGTACATCATCATGAAATTTATATTAGATGAACACACTTCAAATTCCCTTAAATAGCAATTCCCTGTCAAATTTGCAATAAGGATAATTCTGAACAACCTTCATTTTGATACACATCATTTTTTAATATTCCAAATTTTCAATATAACAGTGATAACTCTAAAATCCTAATTCAAATCTCTCTTGCTTTTTAATACTTCCTAAACAGAAGCATCAGTATCATCATGGAATGTTGTTATAACAGAAACCCATTGAGTTCATAAGTCATCTATCTCAATGGACCATTTTAAGGAAAAAAAGAAGGCCTTTACAAATATTATTCATTGAATTATATCAAAAATGAAACTGAATTGAGGTGAAAGCTATATTATGTTTTTAAATTCAAAGTTTAAATGATCAAAACAGCTAGTTATAAGAGTGATAATTCCAAATAGTTAGGCAAAACAATTTGAAACATCCAAATAATATTTGTTTCATAAAATTTGGATAAGAAAATAACCAGTCATCAGTTATGAATGCCATCATTGTGCTATTACATAATTATTTTGTAGCAATGTTTTACTATAGAAATACATTACAAACAAGAAAAGGATTATCAGAAAATAATTCAAGCCATACAGAGAGAATAGGACTAATGTATGTATAATTACTATTTTGCAGCATTGTATAACATAAGAAATAAATGGCCAGTGGTCAGGAATTACAGCAAGTGTTATGGACAAAATATAGCTGCTATTCTTCTTATTGTTGTTTTACAAAATCTTTCAGTTTGTGTTATCTTCAGCCTTTTCTAAAAATACAATGTCTTGAAATCACTTGATATTATCTGTTATATATTTTTTTTTTTTTTTGGTTTTACACTACTCTTTAATTCAGAGATGAATGTAGTTTCTAATCACTAAAGAAGCTGTAAATAAAATCTATTAACCCAGCAGCAATACATTTAGTCAGTAATGAAACTTGAAGTAAAAAAAAAAATGAATTGACCAAAATGTAAAAAAAACCTTGAACATATAGTCTACTTGATGAAGTTAGATAATTGCATATCTTTAACTGGCACTAACATTTGATGTTCAAGCTTGGATATAGTCCAAGATTTTTAATGCTAGTAGACAATTCCCTTTAGAGGATTGGGGCAACACCATCTCCTACTATGAGTCAGTTTTTATGCTGTATAAGAATTTCAAATGTCAAAAATCATGTTGGAACAAAATGTCAATTTTGAATGTTATATAATGATGCTAGCAGCCAATTTTGTAAATGTGATTTAGATGTGTATCAAGATTGCCTGATTGACAGGCAACACTATAAATAGGGAATTTCAAAGAATTAAATCAAAATTTTACATATAAATATCCTGAAATTGGTAAGAAAAAAATTTGTGTTGAATTATGTTTTTGTGAACTTAAATTTAGTTAAGGGAAACTGCAGACCAGATATCATCCCAAACCCCACTTTTTTGAATGAGCTGATAACAAAATAATGGTGCACCAGTGTGTCACAGATTCTTTAAATAACACTCCTCATATTTTGAATTAAGTTTTTCCTTCTCCTATCCCAGTTGCCCTACTAAAGCTAGAGAACCCAATCTACCTTACTATTTTATTCCTATTGGAAAAAAAAGGATTAATTAATTTCTTTCTCAAATGCATTAGTGTAAAGTGAAATGCAAACAACTTTGTCCAGGATTTGAACTTAGTCCATCAAGTCCATTTCCTATGTTTATAACTGTTATATCATAAGAACCTCCTTTGTCAAAGCAAGTATCATTAGGACTGACACAATGTTACCAATAATCAAGCAGTGAATTTATTCATCTCCTGTAGAAGGGTAAGGCCTCCCAAAAAGATGTCCTGGGTATAACACTAAACTAGATCTGATGGAGAGAGTACTCCTTCATTACTCCTGGGTCCACTCTTAATTGGAGTTGTAGAACTTGTTTGGGTCCTATCTAAATATTTAAAAAACTTTTATAATTGATAGGAGTGTGTGCAAAAAAAATCTTAAGGAACAACTAAACAAAAAACTTACAATGAATGCAATTCCTTAACCTTTAAGCATAAAATAACTCCAGACAGAATGACATTATTAAAATCAATTATAAAGACTGGAACAAACTGGTGGGAGGCATTTTCAGTGTTTTTTTTTTCTTTTTTTAAACGAGAAGCAAATTTGAATTTGTCGTCAGTCAAACCTTGGACTACTGACTTCTGTATTTTTTCCACTTTGATGATTTGTGTCTTCTATACCTCCCACTCCACCTCAGCTTTGTACTAAAAGTGTGTTTGTTTCTCAATGAGTTTACACACCTGTCTTCAATCATTCATTGTCAAATATTAAATTGTTACTTTACAACTGAGCTCTAGATCATCAACAATGAACTGTCTCTTCTGAAACTGCTCCAATCTTCCCAAGTGTTTTTGAAGGTGTGGCTGACTTTGGTAGTGCAATAGCCAACTTTGAACTCATAATAAGGACCTAAAAATTATACTTATTTGTCTTTGGTGCTTTAATAAAAAAAAAAGTCATCAAAAATTCAAACGCCTGAAAGAGAAGAGACAATATTTTAAAATTATGTTTAAATAAATGCATAAACTGATTCCAATACAAAAATAGCCAATGATAATTTAAAAGGAGCTGAAACAGTGTGTCTTGCATATGTCACTAAACTGTATCTAGTGGTGAGGTTCCAGTTCTGGTGCTCTGGAGAATGTAGAATGACTGCTTCATTACCATTACCTCTAGGTCTACTCTCACCTGGAGTGGTTGTATCTATCAGGATCCTATCTATATCTATTTTTGAATATAATGAATTGCTTACCTGTTTAAAATGATTGTGTAGTTTTTTTTATTGTACATAATTGAAGACCATAATGATTAATCTCATGTCATCATTAAATAGCCCAATGAGGGTTGACATACCATAAAATCCACCTTCACTATTCAACATTGGTTCTGTTTATTTACCATATGCTGCTGTCAACTAAAGAAGGCTGTAGATTTGACCAACTGAAAAATTATGATAAAAACAACAAATGTGAGGATATTTATCTTGTTTCTTATTCTGATATCCTCATCTTCAATTTTTTTAACTGCTCTTTTTAAAAACCAGCTCTTTGCCTCCTTTCAGCATTTCCTTTGGAGTATACAGGTAAACATAACATTTATTTCTAGGGTTGAAATTTATACAGGCTTTTGTGTTTGATCTTGTTGTGATTCAGTGTGTATATTTTCTTATGCAAATTTCCCATGATCCTTTAGGAGAAAATCTTCCCTAAAAGAAAAATCAAAACATTTTTCCTTTCTATTTGTTGTATGAAATAGGCTATGCAGATATATTGATTTGTTTTATCTTGTAGGTTTTTTATCGTATATTGCTGCATTCTGTTTTTCTATTTTTTCTTTTTACTTCTTTTTTGCTTTACCCTTTTCCTTTTTTTCTCTCTTTGTCCCTGTTCAAGTCCTACAATAGTGCAGAAAGGCTATTTTTATATTTTAAGGTCTAAGTTCATATTTATGATTTAAAAAGAAATGATGATCAAATTTAGTCCCCACCCCTTATCTGGGGATATATGTCCTTGTAGCTTTAACTCTTTGAGATCATTACACTGGTATATCGGAGTTACTTTTATTTTCCTCCACACGGTAACACTGTTTACCAGTGTCAGGAGCTCTAAGCTCAAAAGGTTAATGAATATAAGAAACTGCAGATAGTATCAAACCTTAGATATACTGTAGTTTTTTAAATACATAAACACATATAACAGTCTAATTTATATATTAAACATAAAAAGAGATTATTAACAACTTAGAATAGAAGAATTATAACAATATGCTGCAATAAATGATTTGGTCTGATATTGTTTCCTTTCCTTCCATTTTCCAAATTTTGCAAGCAGCTTCCTTGGCCTTGAGGCCTAGTTTAAAATAATTCCTGAAAATTGCCAGTATTTCAATGTTAGCATTATTATATCATTAGAACATTTGAAACAAATGATACAGCTAAATATGATAATAAGAGGAATAATTGGAAAAAATTTTTTTATATATATTTAAATTTTATCATACAATGTGTAAAAGCATGTTAGCCACCAAACTGGAGTGATACCACATTTTCTGTGGTTAGGTGGTACTACCACCCCTGGTGCCACCAAGCAGCTTTTATGACCTGACAAGATATGAAGACAACCCTGTCCAGTGGCAAAAATTGTTGGTGGTCATAATTTTTAGATTATTGTAAAATATGCTTTGATATAAAAGTCTGTAAAAATACTTTTGATACACTCTGATATATTTAATATAATATAGTGGAATTATGGCATTTAATTGGATACATGAAAAAACATTGCCATCAAGGTTTGTAAAAAAAAAATTTTTTAAATAAAAAATCATCACATCTAATATAATAATAATAATAATGTGAGTCTTTGGATGTCTACATGAAATAAGCTTTAAAGTTAATGTCTGTGTTTGAAAAAAAAAAAGAATTGTATTGATACTCTCTAATATATGTATGTATGTGTGTGTGTGTGTGTGTGTGTGTGTGTATATATATATATATATATATATATATATATATATATATATATATATATATATATACCCTAAAGAGAATATTACAGATAAAAAAACTTATATCGGGTTGACATCCACGAAATGGAGGAGAGATATTCTAACCATAAATTTACCTTCTCCCACGAACACCTAAAACACCATACGGCACTATTGAAACAATTCTGGTGTTTAAAAAACAAAGGGTTAACCCCTGAGATAGAATGGTCTATTTTGAAAAAATCAAATACTCCAAATCGTTTTGACAGTAGATGCAATTTGTGCTTAGAAGAGAAAATACATATTTTGACACATAAATTGCCTGATTAGTTATTAAATAAGAGAAGTGAATTAATAGCTAGATGTAGACATAGGACAAAATTTAAACTATAGACTATAAATTTTAAAAATATAGAAATAAATAGTGAAACCAGACAAAAAACGTATCCAATATACACACAAGGAAAAAATATATATAAATAAATAGTATCGAAATTAATATAAGCATTAATATTTCCCTTAAAAGTTAATTATCAAACTTAACATGAAAAGAAAATGAATAAAATAAAATAAATAAAAAAGTTAAATTACCGTAATTATAACTGACGGAAGAATTTTGAAAATAAAATAAATAGGTAAATAAAAAAAAACAGAAATTCAATAAAACGAGGAGGTAACTCTTTAAATCTCTTCCTCCCTTCCTCCCCCCACGTGTCTATTCTGTTTTATTTATCCATTGGATCTGAAGAAGTCCTGTTATATTTTTCTTTGTGTTTTTGGTTCACACCAGAAATGAAAAAACAGGATGGAAATAAATTTATAATCCTAAAATAACCGGTCTTTGTTTTTTTTTCTTTAAAGAAATATTGCTCTGTAAAATCAATTGCATTGAGCTCTCTACCAGGAAAATTTAAATGTTCAGCTCCTGAATGATTTTCTTGTCCTGAAGGAATTACTCCCAACTCTGGTTTAACTGGACTGAATCATACCTATATATATATATATCGTTGACAGGAGAGTTCATAAAATATATATGTAAAACTTTTTTCCAAAAAATGACTAAGATGTCATAATAATCTTGTATACACACTTTGGCTGGCTACATGAAATAAGCTTTAAAGTTAATGTCTTTATAAACTTTAAAGTAAAGATTTGTAAAAACAAATAAAATAAAAGGCAAAAATAAAATATTTTTGATACATTATAATGTGTAATAATATACTGGAGTCATAGTTTTTAGATGGGTACACAGCTTTGGAATAACTGCTTGTAGAAATAAAAATACTTTTAACAATGATAATAAAAATAATCATAAATAATATACATAGAATTATAATAATATACACAGAATACATATAATCATAGAGCTAGAATACATATGGTGTCCCAAAAGTCATTTATGTATCTAAAAATAAAAAAAAACATGCATGTTTTGGTAATTCAGTAGATTTTTGTAGTCTAGAAACATTTATAGAACAGAAATAAATTTACTTCAAAAATGAAAAATGCTGAATTTTACTTCATATTCTAAAAAGAACAATTATAAATTATTAAAGAAAAATTCTAACTTTTATTCTATTCTTAAAATCACTGACTGACTTTTGGGACAAAATGAATATATATAATCTTTAGATCTGTACCTGAAATATATTTTGGAGTAAAAGTCTGCAACAAAGAAAAAGAAAAAAACTTTTGCTTTTGATAAACCCTAATGAATGTCATTCCTTTCTGTCACTATATCCAAATTTTTGGAGCCTTTTACTTGTTGATATCTTTAGTTTATTGTAGATATGTCCCTGTGCTTAATACATATTTTCTATTAGTCTGTTTTTAAGCATGTCTTTTGGATCTGCTTATACTCAGCTGTTGAGCTTTAGTTAAATGTTTTTGCTGTGAATTGTTGTGTCAGTAAGAAGCTTTTCTTAATCTTGAAATTATCTATTCCTTTAAAAATAAAGTTCTTTTGCTATGATTTTCACTTTTCTGATGTTGTAACTCTGTATGAAAATACTGGTATTGTTATAAAGTTTTCAAAGAAACGAAGAGGTAACAAAAGAACAGTCAAAAGATGATGTTATTGTTTCATTTCCACATTTATTAATGTTAATATTTCAGACTGGCCTTGGCCAGTCAGATGGGGCTGTAGAATACTCCAACTGCATCTCTGGCAGGGGCTGCCAACGAGTGTCAGGGATATGACACTAACCAATCTGATGGTAAGATTCCAGTAATGCTAGAGCTTTGGGGAATGCTGAGTACACCTTTATTGCCATGGTAGCACCTGATAGGGTCCTATCTATGGGTCAAATAGAAATAAACTGTGTACTTATACTAAACTGAATTGCTTGAAATAGAACTGTTTTGCCATTTAAACTACATACTTATACTAAACTGAATTGTTTGAAATAGAACTGTTGTATAAAAATGGATTTGGCATTAAATAATGTACAAAGGTTGATATGTCATAAAACAAAAACTAGTTATCTCTGAATTTCCAAACCATCTTTCATAGAGAGGAGGAAAGTTTTTTCATCCCTAAAAGGGGGCTTCTAAGATATTAAAATCAAAAACATACATTGACAGTGTTGTATTTTGTTGAATATTTTTGTCCCAAAGTTTTATATTGTAATTTTTTCATAGATTTTTCAAATTCTTTTTTTTTTTTTAATAATTTTGAAATTTATATAGTTTTTTTAACACTGAATTTAATTTTTTTTTTCTTTTAATATACATTTGTTTACAATTCATTGTTCTTTTGTCTTTTATAGTTTTATTGACTTTTCAACAATTTTTGTTTTTATTTTAATTCATAAAAATTTACAAAATTAGACTAAAAATTATAAAATTTTCACTGATTCAAAATTTTTGAAAATTTTATTAAAGATTCTTTCAATTTAAAAGCTAGTTTATTGCCATAATTTCTGATTGAATTATTTATATATGGATGATCACTTTTGCCTAAGATCAGAGTGTAGTAGCTGTATACTTTGTCTATGATCTGATGTATCTCCTTAGCCTTTAGTCTGGGATCCAAGAGTATTATCTATTCTTCCTCCCCAGGATATATGGTGTATGTTTAAAAGTATAAAAACTCAAAATGTACAAAATGTTTTAAAAGAATATTACTATTTCTATGGGAGTTCTTGTATGATCTTAGAATCTCTACCTGTTCACCATTCCTGTCAACATTATTGAAATCTCCCTCTGTTGATTTCCATAATATCAGGTCTGCTTTTCTAATAAAGATAGTCTCTTTGAAATATTAACATTTTGTTGAAGATTTTAAGAATGTGTTGACATGTGGTGATCATGTGGAGACTGTTTGAAATTATATCATGAAGGTGATAAAGGTGTTAATATTTTTTCAATCTTCCTGTATTTACCAAAACAGAAATGAATAATGAATGAAACATTGATTTTCTTTAAAGTAGTGAGATTTTCATTCAGTGAATCACATCTGAAACTCTTTTTTTATTTCGTATGAAACTGTGCTATAATATTTGTTAAAATGCTTTACATGTCCTTACCTAACATAGTTGAATATGTGCTTATTTAGAATAGCCTCCCTATAAATGAATGTAATTAGTATATTCATCATAATAGTGTTTGAAGATTTAGCATCTTTATGTTACCAAGAAACAAGTAAAGGTTACTTGGAGCTATATCCTGTGAATATGAAGAATACTGCACTTGCCAAACCTATGTTTCCCCAAAAACTGCTGGTCCAAAACTATCAAAAACGAACATTGATTCATTTTTAAATTAAAACATCATCATTTTATTATTATAGAAAACAAAAACAACCAAGCTTATTTAATATATTTCTATTTTTAGATTAAAAAATATCAAGATAATTTATATCTAAAAATATTGTTTTCCATAGATTAGGCTTAGGGTTGGCCTAAAAATTAATAACAAGTTAGGTAGACTACCTTTTTTTAATATCTGAAATATTACAAATATGATTTTGTTTACTAAATTTGGCTCCAAAAATATAAACATTAAGAAGTAATGTCATTCTTTCTAAGAAACTTTGAGATGCATATATTTTATGCTAACAACTCAAATTTAAGAATTAGATATTTGATTATTTCTGTGTTTAGTACTTCAAAAGAATAGCCATGAATGGACATAATATATTCATCAAAATGTTGTTTGAAGATCTTGTCTCTCTATTGCCAAGAAAACAATCAAAATATGGTTTGATTTAGTTTCTTTGTTTAATGGAATATCAACCTTTGTGGGTTATTTAATGTCAAAGCAATCCTTATAAAAGGATGGTTGTGGTACTATTTCACTCATAACTGGGACGATAAGGGAGTTCATATATTTCCTGAGGGCATTAGTCCAAAAGTGAATGTAATAGCACAACTAGAGTTTGAACTCATTTATTATGATGTTGAAATCCAGCATGTTGACACTAATCCATAAAGACCCCCCCCACCTCACGTTAGCACAATATGAGATACTATCAATTTCTGCTATAGATATAAAGAATATCCATGGCAGTTATTGTAGTAGAAGTAGACTTGGTGGATTGAGTTCAGATTTTGGACTAGGCTGTTTGCATTTCACTTCATGGTAATACTCTTCAGAAAAGCATAAATCCTTCTCTTGTTCTCTTATTATGGGTAAATAGCAGGACAGACTGAGCACTTTTAGCCTTGCTCTGGCAACTGATTTAGGTGAAGGAAAAACCCTAAATTCAAAACTGGGTTATGTATTTACCCAACTCCTCTACATGAGAAGGATGTGATACAAGCTCAATTTTTAAGTGAATTTTCACAGGTTTGAATTATGAGTTTTCCTTTTCCTAAACTGGTTGCTATACTAAGGTTAAAGAGCCCAATCTATCCTATTATTTACCCATAGTTAGAGAGAAAATAGTTGGATTCATACTTTTCCCAAGAAATGTAAACAGCCTTGTCCAGCATTTGAATTTGTGTTGCCATATCTATTTCCTCAGATGATAACCGTTACACTACAAATACCTCTATTCAAAACTGGGGTATAGGCATGGGGGCTAACAACTTTATTCCATAAAAACCCACACAATTTCACAAGAAAACAAATGGAGAGGAAAACAGCAGATTGTCTTGACTTCTTCTCCCCATGACACCCATTTCCCCTGAGTTGAATTGGTTTAAAGAAACAATGAATGGAAATTTTCTATAATGTTAACCATTTTTTAACAACTTTAGAAAAAGGATTTATATAAAATATGATTTATATCTAAAAATATTGTTTCTATTAAGGTTACTAATTCTGTTGACTATATTTATAAAAGTTACCATCAGATGAGAAAAACATGATGGCCATGACATCAGAAAGACTCCTTATCTAAATTAAGAAATTGGTATTTGAATGATAAGAGAGGGTCAAATCGGGTCCAGGTCAATCTAGGTTAGGAATTCTGGTGGCATTAAGATAGAACCTTGGTGAAAAGGAAATTGTCAATTAGGTTATCTATGTTTAATGTTATCTTCTAAGTTGGTTTTTATCATCTTAATTAGATTTTTTTACAGCTTTATTATTATTTTTCTTTTGCTTACAGAAAAAATAGATTTTCGGAATACATGAGTGGAAAAAAATAATAAAATGATACTTGAATAGATATTATTTTTCAAAGTTTTCTTTGAAAGATGAGATCAGAATAATTTGGCATCCATGGCACTAAAAAGATACTTTGCATATTTTTAAATTAGATTTTTAGGCATTTTTTTAAAAATCGTATTTCTTTATTTTATTTTTTATTTAATTTTAAAAAAAATTATTTAATACTTTCTTGTTTGTTTGTTTGTTTGTTTCTTTTATTTACCACAAGAAATACTGGAAATGATTTATTGTTGAAATTAAGTGAAAAGATTTTTTTCTGCTATGATTTTATGAAAATTCATGGATCTCATGTAAAGGAAATATTCTATTGGGCTGTAATCAGAAGTATGGAGTACGCAGTGAGAATCAAATTCACTAATTGTCTGCTAATCTAACTTACTATCCATTACTCCATGTGAAGTGTCCAACTCAATCAATGTCTATGTCCCCATTTTGATACATAAATCTACTTTAAATACAAAAACAAAGATATATATATATATATGTCAGTCAATTCATATCTGTTTCAGAGAAAATATTGTTGCTCTATTAGTTCTTGAACTCTAAGTAGAGTGGTGAAATACATTTTCAGTTTTGTTTCCATGTTTATTATTTTAATAAATTGGGCCTGCTTTTGTGGTGTTCTACTGTCTCATTGAAAAGTGGAGAAACTATGAATTTTTATAAAAGTCTTTATCGAACCCACCCTCCTCTTTGAAAAGGGTCCTCTTTGTATCCAGGTGTATTCTCCATTTTCTAGTCTGAAGACCAACTTTTAAAAACCCTTAAACTCATTTTCTTATGTTTCAAATCAAGGTCAGTCAAAACATCCATACTTAGGCAAGAAGTTGGTGGTGGACGAGCCATTACATAGCACTATGTAAATGTAACAGTCATCTGTATGAGTGGTTAGAAAATTTATCAAGTTTGCCTTTTGACCAACTATCTGGCATTTTTGGCTGGTTGTTGAGTTTGCTAAACTATGACATCTTGGTCTCATGGGGCCATTCTCCCAGGTCTAATTTTTTTGGCTCTGCATGTTGAGTTTTGATGTATTTTTAATCCCAAGTTAATTATATATATATATATATATATATAATTAACTTCGGATAAAAAATACATCAAAACTCAACGTGCTTGAGCCAAAAAAATTCTTTTCATATAAAAATAAAAAATTCATTTCTTTGGTGTCATTATAAATTAATTTCTGGTTGTGATGACCATCATCAGATGTTATATGAAAAAAAAATTACTTGGGTGTTCTTATACTGCTTCCGGTGAGAATGCAATTTGAACAAAATGTTTAATTTTTTTTTAATCAAGATAATTTTTAATATATTTTTGAATCAAGAAAAATTTTTTTATGTTGGAGATATTATATCTATTATTATTTCATATTTATACAATGTTTATACATTCTTTAAAAAAAAAAATGTTACCCCTAATTTAAATACTATTGGAAATTAAAATAAACCTAATTCTGGAAAAATTGAATGGTGGCATGTGACATTAAAAATAAAATACATATTCTTATTTCTGTTGAAACTATTCTTTTATAAATATTAAATGATATAATTCATGTTATCAGGAAGTAATAATTTAATACTGATATTAATTTACATAAACTATTCCTAATGATTAGAATTATCCTAAAAATTCATCTAATTTATATTAGGAAGAAATTAACATATCAAATGTTAAGTTAATTGTGATAAGCAAAGAATTAATGTAATAGATATTTTATTAATGTAACTAATGATTCCTAACTTATAATATAAATAGATTAAATATTAATTTCCTATATTTTTGTTTACATATAGAAAAGATGGTGTAATAAAAACAGTGTAGTATAGAGACAGTTCCTTCATATTATAAGGCTATATTCATCTTATTTTTTATTTTATTATCTTATTATAAAACATATTCATACCTTATCCTTTAAATTTAATTGTATTCTTTATTAGAACAATTTATTTTAAATTATTTATTATTTAATCTTTTTTTTAAAATTATGGATCAGTATTTCAATATATAGAATTAAAAAATATAAACCACTTAATTAATGGTAGTTAAATATATTTATTATTATTAATATATCAAGTTAAATTATACTAAGAATTTATTTCTATGTTTACATGCTGAAATCATTTCTATCCTGGTATTTAGTAAATTTCCATACAAATATTTCAATATAAATATTTTCTCTTCTGAACATCAATTACACTTACCATGTAAACTGTTTTTTGAAGAGGATCTTTTAATTATTTTCCAATTTATAATAGATGTTAGATCTAGTTCTATGAGATACTATTAAAGTTAGGAATTATTAGTTTCATTAATAAAATATCTATTACATATTAATTCTTTGCTTTTTACGATTAACTTAACATTCGATATGTTGGTTTCATTCTAATATAAATGACATGAATTTTTACAATAATTTTGATAATTAGAAATAGAATTGAATTATTATTTCCTGATAACATGAATTATATTATGTAATATATATAAATAAATAATAGTTTCAACAGAAATAAGAATGCATATTTTATTTATAATTTTAAATAGATTGCATGCCACTATTTAATTTTTCTAGAATTAGTTTTTTATTTTTATTTTCAGTAGTATTTAAATTAGGGGTAATGTTTTTTTTTTAACAGAATGTATAAACATTGTATAAATATAAAATAATAATAGGTATAATATAAAAAAAATTCTTTTTATTAAAAAAAATATGATAAAAATTATATTAAAAATCATTTTAATTAAAGGAATAAAAATTTTTTTTTTTAAATCCTATTCTCACCAAAAGCATATATGAGAACACTCAAATAAAATTTTTTTCATGTAACATCTGATGATGGTTATCACTACCAGAAATAAATTTATAATGACACCAAAGAAGTGAAATTTTTTATTTTTATATAAAGTGTGTATATATATATATATATATATATATATATATATATATACCTCCAGTAAACATAATTCACTTATCCCTTTTTGTTTGCCCTATTACTGCCTGTTTCATGCAATCTTTTTGAGAGAGTAAGAAAAAAATTGCAATCTTCAGATGAGAACAACTCAGGCTGTAATATAATTAAAAAAAAAACATAACTTGTTTATTTTTTATATATATATATATATATATATATATAAATGTTGTATTTTTCTTTAAAATCTAATGAAATTTTTGTTTTTAGCATTTCAGATGCTTTTTGTCCAGATTCTATTAATGTTAAAGTTCACATAGTTTTAGCAAAAAATCATAATTTTCTAAAATGAAAATCCTCAGATTTGGTAATTTTTGGTATTTTATTAGAATTTTCTTTTGAGAGAATTGACTTGTTTTGTTACAACTAAAGGAACTTTGACAACAATAATAAAAAAAAAAAATCACTTCCTATGTGTTTCTAAGCCATTGAAATATCATTAAAATTTGTAGTAATAATAAAAAATGGTTCAGTTTTTCACTTTTTTTTATCTAATACTGTATATTTGCAATTTGGTGCAATGAGGGGATGTTAAGCCCACCTTAAATTTTTCCTATATCTTATTTTGGCTGAGGAACGTGAAGAGATACCACACTAGATTTGCATATGAATTTCATAAATCAATAATAATGACTATTTTGAGAATGAGGGAGTATATTATATAAGAGACATGATCAAAATATATACACATTGAACCTTGAAATTGTTTAAGTTAGAATTTAAATGAAAATGCATAATTGAGGAATTTTAAGTGTTTAGATGAGTCAGTACCAATTTAAAAAAAACAAACTCTATAGCCAGCTTTTGGTAAAATACAGGATTGTGCAAATGCAGTCTTCTCAGTATTCACCAATCCAAAATCTATGTGACTTTTTCTTGTTTCCTAAATGTAAAATTCATCTTAATGGGAAAATTTGAGTATACAGAAGACAGCAAAAGAAATATATCTACACTGCTTCATGCCTTATCAAAAGAAGAGTTTTAGAGGTGCTTCAAACAATAGAAAACTCACTGGAATCACTACATTGAATGACAAGAGACTAATTTAAAAATAAGAATTTCATTCATTGTCTTGGTAAATACAGCTTCAGTTTCAATCATTATTGAACACATTTCATGAAATTGTTTTTATAATCTTTGTTGAGTTGTGTGTTCCTTGAAGAAAAAAATGTTTTTTTTTTTGTTTTTTTTTTTTAAAGAATTTCCCTTTCTTTATTTTGTTTCCATTACTTTTTCAGACACCGCCTGCATCGAAGAAAAAAGATACCCCTTTCAGTGGATATGGTACGTTACCTAAAGATCGTCATAAGGATGAAGAGAGTGGGAAATTGCGGGTCTTCCCCACACTGGGGAAGACTTTGTTGCGTATGAAATCAGGCAAAAGGAGCTGTTCGGCACCCAACTTAGGTGAAAGCGAGATGTCTTGTTTTTGCCTGCATTTGGTATGCATAACGGCCGCATGAAGCCACGTTTAGACGTCCTAAGGTGTAACCATGGCACGTAGAGTGTGGGCAATATTAATAACGCATGTCTCCCTTCTCTCTTTCTCTTTTTTTACTTTTTTTTTTTTTCTTTGTTTTGGTCATTGAGAAATGGTACCTTTTTGGTTCTTGGGTCCAAACATAATTGAAAAAAAGAGTCCATTACAAGATCTTATGCTGATATTATCTGCAAAAATACTTTTTGTTTTTTAACTTTGATATCATTTACATTTTTTCCTAAATTTTACAAAACAAACAGCAATATACATATGGAAGACAATTTTCATTAACCATCTCATTATAGTTGGATACAAATTATTTGATATTTTTAATTATTTGTATAAAAAAAAGTGTCCCACACCCTTGAGAATTATAGGACCACAACAAGACCATGTCTGTAATATTGCTGCGATTTTATAGTGAGTAGATTTTTTTCATGGTGTGGAAATTTATATTTTAGACAAGGCTATTTTTTCATTTCTTTTTTATGCTAATGCCTTTGGGAAATGCATGAATCTCCCACTACTCTCCTAGCTCTGGGACAGATAGGGCAATCAATTTAGGAGAAAGAAAAACTCTGAATTCAAAAATATTATCTAAGTATTTCTTTTGATATGATACTGATTTTAATTTCTTTTTTGCTTTTTTATTTTAAAAGCAAATAAAAAAAAAAATCTTCTTTATAAATTAGAAGAATTTTCAAAATAAATTGAATATTTTGAAAAATTATTTCCCATGGTTCAGTGATCATGAATGAAATAATTTTTTTAGGTAAACAAATTTTTTCAGTTAACACAAGTGTAAAATTTCATATCATCACCATTCCTGCTTAGTATATCCAGGCCACAGTACTCTAATTGTACCCTTTTGGGTATACAGTTTAGGGCAAAAGCAGTTAATGATATGTTTTGGTGTTGATTGCCCTGTTACTTTTGCCTCATTCTAGAGACTAATGACATTTTCTCTCCAGTAAATCTTTAATTTATAATGAAGAAATGAATCCATAGAAATTTCCATTAGAAACAACCACCAAGGATTACAGATGAATGACATTTTTAATACTTTTTTCACAAGTGATATATATACAATATCACTTTTAAATAAATATCATACAGTATCACCCCAAAATAAGTAAACTAAACTACATCTGATGGTAAGACACTAATTCTAGAACTCTGGGGAGTGTAAAATTAATTTCTTTTTTAATACTCTGGCATTCTTCAATGTTGAATTGTACAATTTTTATGTTTTTTATTCAAATATGTTGAGATATATTTAACCAAACCTATATATATATATATATATATATATATATATATATATATATATATATAGTTTTGGTTGAATACTATGGATTGTTTATTTTTTAAAATCTTCAAATGATGACGTTAAATTCTTCTCGCTTATCTTATGTCTGGGTCAAGTTGGTAAAGAAATAACCCTATATTAGCTTAAGCACTTTCAACTATTTTGCTGGTCATCTTCAGCAGTTGTGTTAAATCGTTTTGTCACTGTGAGTTTTATATTTATTTGGAGTGTTTTTTTTTTCTTTCTTTTTTTTTTCAATTATAGATGGGGTTGGTTCATTCTGTTTGGAACAGTGGGTAGTTATTGAATATGTTTAATATGTTTGTACTTGTGGTGAATGCTATTTTATTTATAATATTGCTTCGAGGATTTGTAAAGGATTTTTATTGTTATTTTCATATATGATTTTGGTATTGTTAATTAGGATCTTTCTTATATCTGGGGATTTGAGTTTATCAGTGTCTTTTTTATGCTTTATCATTAGATGCTGTCTTATGGTGCTTATGTCGGAGAGGTGGTAGGCAAGGTGAAATAAATATAAATAAAACTCACAGCAACAAACCAGGGAAATGGTTGAAAGTGTTTGGGTTAATATAGGATTCTTTCTTTACCAACTTGACTCGAGAAGACTTGAACATCTTCATTTGAAGATTTAAAAAAAACAAAAACAATCTGCAGCATTCAACCAAAGCTGTTTAGATAATGATTTGCTGCCTAAGTATACAATATATAGCAACCTAGCCTTAATCCTTTTATATGAAGGGGCAGGTGCTGTCCCATGAAGGAGGCCCCCCTGAGGATTAGTGGATTCATTTTTATTTCATCCAGTATGAATACAGAACTGTTGCAATTTTTTTTCTTGGTTACTAAGTTTCAGTGTTGCAGAGTTTGGTAATAAATATCTAACAATATCCATTCTGATTGTATCATATTACACTGGAAATAAAACCCTAGTATCTTTAGTTTTCGGGCCATTGGCCTAATGAGTAGAGTGTTCGCCAATGGCCTGGAGAGACTGGGATTCAATCCCAGGTCGAGTCATACCAAAGACTCAAAAAATGGTACTTGATGCCACCTTGCTTAACACTCAGAATTATAAGGTAAAGATCAAGAGTAAAGTGGAGCAATCCAGGGAAAGGAGGAGTGCCCTCCCCTACACCTCAGTGTAGTAGCTATTGAAAAGGGAGCTTTTGGGTCACCCTCGACTAAGGTTGCCAACTTTACTTACTATCTTTAGTTTAGAAGAAAATTAACTTTTTATTAAAAAATGTCATGGGATGTATTTATTTATGAGTGATACTGTATATATTATAGTGAGGATGGAAGATGTCTGAATAAGGGACAAGGACCACCATTTCTCAATAACTGACCCCACTTTCTTTCTTTTTTTTTTTTTTTTTTTTTTTTTGTTTGCAGTTTTTTATTTGCTTCACCTCTGAAAATTCTACTGATTTTAAAAATAAAATGCCTTAGGGTGGCCAGCTAGACCTTAGGCAAATCTTTTCTCTACTTTATTTGCCACATCAGCTACCACTGTATTGGTCAGTTGGCAAACAAATAAAAGATGGTTTGATTTATAAATTTAAATCCAGATCAAACCTAAGGACAGTTGGCCAAATCTTGGATAAGTCTTTTCATGTACTCATGCCTGGTGTTGATATAACTGTGTGAACAAGACAATTCTTTTGGTAAAGATTTTAATTCATTATTTTTTGACTGGTTTGAATTTTGAAATAGCTTTTTCCTTTTTTTTTTTTTTTTTTTTTTTTTACCTGTGTTCATATTTCTGAAGATGGTGTTTTTGTCAACTATTGGCCCCCCCCCCCAACCTTTTTTTTTTTTTTGCACTGTTATTATAACTTATATGAATAATAGAAAAGATATAGAATAAACATATATGAATAATATGAGGGTGAGTCAAAAGTTCTGCTATATTATGAGGCACAATTTGGCAACTCTAGATGCTTTTGCTGATGTCATGAAGGTAACAAACCACACTGGACTGTGAGATGCTGAGTTCCCCTGATACTCTGAGTTCTACTGGCTGGATTTGCTTATGGCTTGAAGCAGCACCCTAGAATTATTGATTTTAGACCAAAGCTGATCATTGAGGTTCTTGCTACCAAAGCAAAATTTCATGAACCATCTAGTTATTGTATGGTAATTAACTGCAGTTTTACCTTTTGTACAAAAAATATTTTTTTGCTTGTTGTCTATTACAAACTCATAAAGCATAAGTTCCAGAATTAGACTATATTGCGTGTCCAAATCATACACATAGTGAAACAATGCACATGATATCAGTGCCCTAACTACTGCAATTTTACTAACTAAAACAGGTACCTTTCATGGCTTGAACTGCTTTGGTCACATGATATGGGTGCTGAAAACTAACATGTACCAAAATATTGCAAAACTTTAGACTCACCTAAGTAGATATAATAAAATGCTGTAATACATATGTATAGTTAATACATGAATAAAAAGAATATATAGTAGTAGTAGTAATTCACTATACATACCAATTGCATTATACTAGTCAACAGACCAGATATAATGATAAAAATTTTCAAGAAACATAAATGATGTGATTATCCCATCTAATAAAAACACAC
The DNA here is from genome assembly GCA_963585895.1 of Sepioteuthis lessoniana. Taxonomy (NCBI): domain Eukaryota; kingdom Metazoa; phylum Mollusca; class Cephalopoda; order Myopsida; family Loliginidae; genus Sepioteuthis; species Sepioteuthis lessoniana. The sequence continues at coordinate 20,031,972 of OY757946.1, forward strand.
CAGCAAAAGAATTTGATAAACTTTCAAAATATGACTTGCAAGGATATAAGATTTAACCCTTTCACTGTTTTGAGAGCCACATGCAGCTTTTGGTGTTTCCTGTAACATGTTTGAGGGTCACATGTATCTCTCAAAGTGCATTTAAGATGAAATTTTGTGAAAATGTGAGTACATAGCTCTAATTTAGCTTAAAAGAGTTAAATGTAGTCACTATTCCAGTAATTATAGGAGCAGTGGGACTAATTAAAAAGAATATTGATTCACATATTTAGAAAATTCCAGGAAACCTCTGTTATTTGAACTCCAGCTGATTCTGCTAATGAACACTCACACACACACACACACACACATATATATATATATATATATATATATATATATACACACTCAATTACTTCCTAAGAGAAACCTTTCTTTACTTCAACTTTCAAGTAAAAGACTTTGAAGAATTGTATCAAACAAAATTGAATAATAATAACAATAATCTTCTTATAAAGAAGATTATCTGTCTGTAACCAAAACTACACAGCCATGTTGGCTGAGACTGTAGAATATGCTGACTGCATCTCTGCGAAGGGGTAAGACAACCTCCAACCAGTATCCTGGATACTAAGCCATGTGATGGTGAGGCTCCAGTCCTGGATCTTTGGAGGAATGTGGAGTACTCCTTCATTGTCCTTACTCCCGGGTCCACTCTAACTTGGAGTGGTAGTACCTGTTAGGGTCTCAACTATGGATCAAATAAAACTGTTTAATCATTTTACTGGAAAGCATTTCACTATGGCAAATAGAACTATTAGTATCAGATATCAATACTTGAAACCAATTAACTGGGTGCAAGCAAATGAGCCTTGGCTTGTGCAAAAAAATTACCTTTAAACTATTTGTTTACAAATCATATATATTTAGTGTGTGTATATATATATATATATATATATATATATATATATATAAAATCTTTATATCTAATCTATAATTCTGTTGGTGTGAAAAAAAACCAGATTGTACAATTTGCAAATTATACAAACTGATATCTATGAAAAAAATTCAGTAAAAAAAGAAAAGACGAAAAACATACATGCTACTTGAAAATAATCAAGTAGCACATATGTCTAGTCAAAAGAAAAAACACTGACAGAATTAAACAAATCCCTAATAGCATTATGATAAGGTTATCAACAAATTCATCAAACGAGGATATTTTTTACTCAAAATAAGCAAGATTATGAAATAGTCTTAAAAATAGTGGATATAAAGAAAAACTCATTTATAAAAATAGAGAAGACAATACAAACATAAAATAAGAGTAATAATAGGAAGAGGAAAATCTTATGGTTCACAACTCTTTAAAACATGGCTATAGCCACAAAAAGAGGAAGAGAATTCTTTAAAATATTAGGAAAAAATCTTTCCTAAAACAAGTAATTTATCAAAAATATTTGATAAAAACACAGTGAAATTAAGTTACAGCCTAACATTTCAACATTAATTAGTAGAGGCAACTCAAAAAAAATTTAAGAGAAATGAATATACTGAACCCCAAAATTGTAACTGTATTAAGAAAGAAAACTGGCCCCTCAAGGGAAGATGTTAAATAGAGTGTGTAGTGTATAAGGTTGAAGTACTCAACCCAAGCAGTAATAGTAACAATAGGAAGGATAAAAAAAAGGCCCTTTCAAAAAAAGATATTGCAATCATAAACGTTGCTTTGTACATGAAATTTATAGACATAAACCTAGTTTGTCCAACTATGTATGGGAAGTCAAAAGGAAATTTGGTATAGATCCTATATTAAAATAGAAAATCGTGAAAAGATGTTGTAGATATAAGTGGGCAGGATAGATATTGCAGATTATGTATGGAAGAAAAATTAACCATAGCTACATATAATAAACCAAAGGAATTGCTTAACCAAAAGTCTGAAATATTTGATATTTGCAGACATGAGAAAAATTGGTTAATTAGTGGATAAAAGGATTGATAAAAATCGTTCAATGTAAAAAAGGGGAAATTTTCTTTTTTGTCGGTTTCTTGAATAAAGGGCTTTTTTTAATGTTAATTTTTGTATTGGTGAGGGGTCTTTTTAATCAATAAAATGTATTTTTTGCTAACCTATTTTGCCAATGCAATCCTGATGAGCTATTTAGATAAAACCTAGGTAAACTTGCTCTTGGCCATGTAGAAATTATTTTCATTTTATATATATATATATATACACACACACACACATGACTTGGCATTAGATAACCTACAAGGGTTAATATACTATAGAATAAAATCAACCAAAACTACATCACCACTGACATCACAATTACTTTAGTTATTTACATTTTATGTTCTGATTTTTAAACAATCATTATTTAATCTTAATTAGCATCTTATTTGTTGATAATGTTTCTATTTAAGTCTAGCTAAGATTTTCCACAAAACTACCCATGTTATTAATGCATTTAAAATCCTGCAATGTTTTATATCACAAGAAAAAAAGGTTTATATAGTATATGGTGTGCCTAATTTGCATACTCTTTTTAACAAAACCTGGTTTAATAAATAATTACTTAGTGTTTTCGATTTCTAATATTGTTTTATTCTCAAATGTGTCAAAAGCAAAAATCTATGTATATTTTTCATAGAAACCAATCAAAATAAAATGTAATCTTTTTATACACTTTCTTATTTAGTTCTATTAATTTTTCTAATTTAAAATATTTTTTACATCAAAACTTAAATTCTTGTGCACAGGAGACACATATTTTTGCTAATAATAATAATATATAACCAAAAATTAAAGTTATAACCTTTTTTATAATTTTGTCTATTGTTACATGAGGAATGTAAATTTTCTGTAATTGCTAATGAGATCTTGAGCTATTTTTTAGCATCTTAATTTTTCAAAGGGCATACGAAATATTAAACTTTTAGGTGAGACATTTTATTTACAATGTGAGTATAATTCTCTTTACTTTGTCTTAGCTAAACCAATTGTTCATCTTTTTGTTTAACCATATAAATTTTCAAACTAGAAACCATAGTTATATTATTTCTATGATTTTTTTTTCTGATTAATACTTGAAAAAATTGTTTATATTTATAGTAATAGGCACCAGGCATCCATAAATATTAATTTCATGATGATATTTTTTAAACTGACAAAACAACATTGTCAGTGGGTTTTGACCTAGCATAAATTATATGACAATAATGATGTTATAATCTGTATATTACTAAAATTCTCATTGTTTGAGTATATGTAATTAATAGTGATACAGCAAAAAATCGCACATCGTAGTGATATTTTTATTAGAGCAATATACCTAGAATGCTCTAATTTAGAAAATAAAGCAATTTCCTGTCCAATTAGAAATAGAATAATTTTATGAGGTCTACATTTATGTTAAATGTCATATCATAATCATCTACATAGTCAATATAATAGAGATAATTATAAAATGCAAATTAGTCTTTCACTCCTTCCTAAATAGAAACATTAATATAATCATGAATGATTGTTATAGTGGACATCTAACTGGTTCACAGGTTGTCTAATATTTTTGAAATACTGAATGCATTCTATTAAGATATTTTTATAGACAGTATCACCCATAAATAAGTTGACTCAAACAATTTAACAAAGTTAATTTTCTTCTAACCCAAAGATATTAACATTTTATTTTGAGTGGGACATCATATGATCAAGAGTTATTATTAGGTATTATTTATTACCAATCTTTACAACGTTGAACTTCTGTTACCAAAAATAAAATTGCATATGGACTGCTACATATTTATATTGAATGGAGTAGAAATACCTCCTTCATTTTAAACTCCCTTTAGTGGTACCAAATGAACTTTGGCAAGTGGCAATGGTAGCTCCATCTATCTAATAACTTTCCTTTTTTTTTTTTTTCTTTGTCATAATTATGGCTTGATCTGGTGCACACCGTGTAATTGCTGTTGAGATGTTGTTTTTTTTTTTTTTTTTTTAAGATTGTTGAATCTTCTATCTGGAACAGCATCATTTTGATGTCACATGAAATGAGCATGAAAAGCACTGTGTAGCAATTACAGGTTCACCAGTCTTCAAAAAAAAATGTTTCCACGCCAAATGCATGGTATGCACTGATCCAGTCATGATCGAATCGAGGGTAGGGGAAAGATATAGCTAGATGGAAGTACTATTACCACTTGCCTAAGTTCATTTGCATCACATAGGTTTAAAATATGGAAGTTATTTCTGCTATACACTATACTTTTAGTTCCAGAGTTTCAGTATTGCAGTGTTTACTAATACATGATAATATCCATTTTGACTATTATGTTCCACTAGAAGTAATAAAATCCTAGTATCTTTAGTTTAGAAGAAAATTAGCATCTTTATAAAAGAAATAGGAGGGTTGTACTTATTTACGGATGATACATTATATATACATAAAATGATATTAGAATATAGGTGAATTAATGTTTGCAAGTTTTTGTTGAAGATTTTTTAGATGCAATGAGCATGCTTCAAACTTTTTAGTAATGAGAGCAGTGAAAAAAAAAAATTCTAATGGTCTTTAGGTGCATGATAAAAATTCTCTTTTACTTAGAGTAACATTTTTTTTTCTTTTCATTGCTATGTTTAATAAATGTCAATAACATATTTACAAGCAATAAGATTCATAGAAATTCTCTTATGCATTTTTGTAGTCTGGGGAATAGCATGCTGAGTAATTAATGGATTCTTAATAGAAAATGTGATTACCAAAAAAATAGTTTCAAAAACTTTAGAATATTGACACTGAAAATGCGTAATAAAAAGAAATTCAAGTTTATTGCATCACTCTGTTAACAGGGCTTAGAATATACTGACTGTATTGCCCCCCCCCAAGGGTGTTCTTGATGAAGGACAACTCCCCCTACCAGGGTGTTCTTGGCTATGACATAAAACTGTAATTGATAGTAAAGCTCCAATTTCTGAAGATCTGGGAAGTGTGGAATACACCTTCATTGTCATTACTCCCAGGTTCACTCTGACCTGGATTGGTAGTAGCTATTAGATATTCGGCAGGGCTATTTAAAAAAAAAACAAATCTCTTAAGAAACAGCTACATAAAAATGTTAATATGAGCATACAATAAACAGGATTCTTTAACCCTTGAGCATAAAATAACCCTTGATGGTTTGACAGGGCATTAAAATCAAGCAAGTTTATTATAGAATTATATAGATTCTCCAAATCTTTTCCATACTGAATCACCCTTAAGTTTGAATTTAGGGGATATAGAGCAATCCCCAGTTCAATTTGAGACAGAATGATAATTTTGTGAGATTTGCATTTGCACTGAACATTATTTTGAATCATCCAAATTCTCAATATCTATCTATGATTAAAATTCTCATTACAGACACTCACACATGCAATATCTATCACTAAAATTCTCATTATATATAAAGTAAGTAAAATTGACAACTGTAGTCCAGGGTGACCTCAAGGTTCCCTTTTCATTAGCTACTTTATGTGGATTGTTAAGCAAGACAGCATCAAGTATCATTTTTTGAGTCTTTGATATGACTCAACGTGGGATTAAAGTCTGGTCTCACAGGCCATTGATGAACACTCTACCCTCTAGCTCATGAGCCAGTATATAGTATTGCCTAAAAATAAGAACACACCCCACTTTCATTTTTTTAATAAAAAATAATTCATTTTCTAAACCAAAAATACCAGGGTTTTTTTTTAAATTATACTATCCAACCAAATACTGTTAAGTTCTTATTTAATGCCAAACTCTACAGCATTGAAACTTTTTGACCAAAAATAGAATTACATAGATATATAAGGATGTATTTATTTCTGGACTGCTACATATTTATATTTTTTTTTCATTAGAATGCTGTATAAATGATACTTAATAACTTTTTTTTGTACGTTCCATTTAGAATAATATATTGGTCTCTTTGGTTTAGAAGAAAATTTAGTTAGCAAAATGTTGTAGGTCTGATACTGTGTCACATAAAAAAAAGTATTTCATTCTGTTTTTGAAAAAGACTATAACGGAAGCCTTTTGTCTCTAGATGTCTCAACTAAATAAAGATAGTGATATTTTTGTCAAGTATAACCTGGTTGATTACAGAAGAAATAGATGGTTTTAAAAACTTATTAGATTAATACTTTTTAAGATATTGACACTCACAATGCAGTTTCATAGAAGAACTCTTGAAATTTGTTACATTGACATATGGTGTAAAAATCCAACAGTGGACAATGTCCGAAATTCCCCAACAGTTAACATTTTCTTTATCATTTCCTGTAAAAAATTAAAAGCCTATGGACTAAACTTTTTAAAAAAATTTACTATAACAGGAATTTCTTTTCTTGAAATACTGCAAAAATTTTTCATGTCTTAACTGCTCAAAGATCGTGACAACCTCGTTTTTGTGAAGTATAAGCAAACCAATAATAAAAAAAAAAAGCGTTGGAAAAATTATCAAATCAAAAGTATATTGATTCTTATCATGCGAGGGGGAGACAATCCATGGGTAAGGGAGACAATTCAGAATTCACGTGTGTTGCAGGTTTTGCTTTGATTTTAGTTGAATTTTTGTTTTGATTTTATTGTTTGCTTTGGTTTGTGATTGATCCTCTAACTTTTGAGTTTATTTGTTTTTATTAGCTATGTGTCTGTATGTTTGTATGTATATATAATATATATATTGAGAAGAGTTTGTGTGTCCTTTGTAAGTAGCCACACAGTTTGATGTAGAGCTGAATTTTCTTTGTATATTTATTGAACATAGAATTATATTCAAAGCCAACATAAAAGAAATGTTTCTATTGTACTGAATATGGCACTATACTGCATGTGATAGTAAGGCTTCAGTTCTGGTGCCCTGGGAAGTATGGATTACCCGCTTCATTACCATTACTCTCAGGTCCACTCTGACCTGGAATGATAGTAGTTCTATTTAAAGATTATTCATATTTGCTTGAACTGTGTGATTAAAAAAAATTTAAACAATTATACAAAAAAATATAACTACGAATGTGATTCCCTAACATCTTGACATAAAATAACCCTAGACAAGTTGATAGGGCATAAAAATAAATCCATCTAATTATTATAGAACATTTAACAATTCTTGTATAGAAATTAAACTTCTGTTGAATATAGATAGGAGTTTGTAATCCTTTCATAAAATTTCATTTGATATTTTTTTGAAAGTATGTGAAGAAGAAATGACTTCCATCATCAATAATTTTTTTTTACTTAAAAATCAAGTATCTATCATTACATTTTCAATTTCTGATAGAGATAAGCATCTTTAAGTAACTAAAACCAGTTGAAATTATGCTGAAAATTTAATTTTACAATTTTTCTTCATGGATTTAAATGTTAGGATTAAATTTTTACATTCTATTATTCATGATAATCTCATTTTTTTTCTTTCTTTTTTTTTTTTTTAACTTTTTTAACCTTAGTTTTTACTCACCCTAATTACTATAATTTCTCAAATAAAATAAAAATTAACTGCTAATTATAGAATAATTTATCTTATTTATTTGCATTTAATAACAATATGACTCCCCACCCCCAATAATATAACCCACCTAACCAGATTTTCTTTAAAAAAAATGAGCTTTCTCTCTTCTCTTGGAGAAGAAAAGCTCTGAATTCAAAAGCAGAATCTGGAGTCCTTAAGGTAATCTGACATTTCTTTTAACCATTTTCTAGCTGCTCCTGTGAGAGTATTAGTACCAAACTACATTGTTGCTTTTCATTTTAGTAATATTGATGGTAGAAGAAAGGGAGTCTTGCAGCATGGGCAACTGGCTGTCTTTCATGTAGCCTGTGTAGATCGAGGGTTTTGCAAAACTAACCAATGTCACCACCATAATATAAACTCTATAAATTAGATCTAACTCAACACTGAGATTAAAGGCCATTTCAGTGGCAAAAATTAGTAAATCATTTTAAAAACCCTGTTTTGTAATTTATTAACTGAAAAAAAAAGTACAAAATTATTTGTTTTGTTTTTTGTTTTTGCTGTTATTCTTTTGTTGATGTGCATTTTTCATTCGTAGCATAACATTGCTTTTTTTGTTTGTTTTTTAATTCTTTTTATTCATTTATTTATTTTTGTCTTTTAAATCTCAAGTTCTTTGTGTCTCTGTCAAACTGTTTTTGAATGAAACTGATCTTCATTGATCTAACTTTTGTATGCTTTCTCAACATTTTCTCTTTCTTTCTCTCTCTCTCTCTCATATAATTTTGAACATTTATTGCTTTTGCTGTTCTTATTATGACAACTATTTTCATTTCTGCTGCTTCAGTGCATTTTTTGTTGTTTTGTCATTATGCATGAATGTTGTATTCTCTTTCTTTCTTTTAGTCATTTCAGAACTTTTTTTGTTGAGATAGTCATTGTTTATTTTACAGTAAGGGTGTATATAATTGACATAACTTTAATTCCTTTTGATTTGCTCCTGTTAGAGGTGGGTAAGCCTGATCTCAAAGGGGTGTCCTGGATATGATTCTAAACTACATTTGATGGTGAGGCTCTAGTTCTGAAGCTCTGTGATTGTGGAGTACTCATTTGTTGCTATTACTCCCATGTCCTCTCCAACCCAGAATTGTCAAGTATGAGACTAAACTGCATCTGATGATGAGGTTTAAATTCTGGATATTCGGGGAAATGTAGAGAACCCCTTCATTGCCATTACTCCATTCAGACTTGTTAGGGTCCCATTTATGGGTGTAATAGAACTGTTTAAAAATTATATTTGATAGGACCATGTGGGAAAAACTTTAAAAATATCTGCATAAAAAATGTAAATATGAAAGTATAATAAATGTAATTCTCAAACCCAGAGGCATAAAAAAAACTCTAAACAGGTTGACATGCCATTAAAAACAATCCGCTCCTTTTGATTCACCTTGTTATATTGGGACTTAGAAAATGCCAACAGCATCTTCTGCAGAGGGTTAACATCCTCATCCAGTGGGGGAGTCCTAAGCATAACACTTAGCTGCATCCAGTGGTGAGGCTATTGATAATAGTGTGGAGTACTTCATTAATTGATATTACTTCCAGGTCCACTTTGATCCTGAGTGGTAGTATCTGTTAGGGTTCCATCTATTGGTCAAAAGGATGTTGGAAAATTTTGGGTGTAATCTGAGTCAAATAGATTTGTTTGAATATTATTTAGTTAGGAATACTTGAAACCAAATAACTGTGCAAACAAATGATGAGTATTATCAAATAGAAATAGTGACTTGAAACAATATAATTACGTATAAATTATTTTAGAAAAGTTACTTGAAACTATAATTGTTTACAAATGTTTCAAATTATTAGTTGCTTGAAACAATATAACTGCTTTCAAAAAAAAGACAGACTTTAGTATTGAATAACCCCACAGAGGTTGACATACCATAAACCAACCAATCAAATCACATAGGTACACCTAATGTAGAAAACAAAAACAAACCTTCAGCATAATACACTTAATTCAATGGTGAATATCATTTGCGTAAACTGAATATTATACAATGAAATTTCAGATCAAAATTCACTTAAGTTACCCGTCAGGCACTAATTGATCTCCGCTATTTCTCTCTCTCTCCCTCTCTGCCCCCCACTTCTGTCTCTCTCTCTCTTTCTCTCTGCCCCCCACTTCTTTCTCTATCTCTCCCCCCACGCTTCTCTCTCTCTGCCCCCCCTTCTCTCTCTCTCTTTCTCTCTCTCATGTTTATATTGTGTGTGTAGGTTGGAGTGTGTTTAAATCTCTGATAGTTGTCATTGACTCAGGTTCTCTTTGCTTCTCCTAAGCTACTTAATTGGATGAGGAATTGGGTAGTACCTATTTACGTCCTGGGTAGTATGATTCACAGTCTGCTCTCTGGGAATGTTGCCAAAATAATTTCTTTATTACCTACCTACTTTTTTTTCTAGACTACCCATTACCAAAAAATCATTTTCAGTCTACAACAATTACTGTAGGCCTACCTTTCTTATATGTTACATTCTCTCAAGCACCCTGATTCTTGTTTTTTATAAATATTCTTTTTACAACCTTGAATTCATCCTTTCTATTTTAGAGTTTCATCTCCAGATTAATATGGTGGCATAATTCTTTATTATATATGTATAAGCAGAGATATCTGGGAAAAGAGAGATTAAAAACAAAATGTTTTAATGAAATAATAATAATAATAATGGCTAATCTGGGCTCTTTTCATCCTGTTCACTCCATGCTATACTGAATTGTTTGATATGGAATTGTTTTTGACATTGAAACCGTACTTATGATAAACTGAATTGTTCAATATAGAACTGTTTTGACATTTAACTATGTGTAAACAAAATCTATACTTATACTAAACTGAATTGTTTGAATAAACTGAAAACTTGAAATAGAAATGTTTTTGACAAACTGTGTACTCATGATAAACTGAATTAATTGAAATAGAACTGATTATTTGTATAAAAATAGATTTGGCATTAAATAATCTACAAAGGTTGATATGCCATAAAACCCAACCAACCAAATCAAATAAAAATTGCCAGTCTGGGGCCTTTTCATCCTGTTCACTCCAAATCTCATAAAAATTGTCAGTCTGGGGCCTTTTTATCCTGTTCACTTCAGATCTCATAGAAATTGCCAGTCTGGGGACTTTTCATCCTGTTCACTTCAAATCTCATAAAAATTGCCAGTCTGGGGCCTTTTCATCATGTTCACTTCAAATCTCATAAAAATTGTCAGTCTGGGGCCTTTTCATCCTGTTCACTTCAAATCTCATAAAAATTGTCAGTCTGGGGCCTTTTCATCCTGTTCACTTCAAATCTCATAAAAATTGTCAGTCTGGGGCCCTTTTCATCCTGTTCACTTCAAATCTCATAAAAATTGTCAGTCTGGGGCCTTTTCATCCTGTTCACTTCAAATCTCATAAAAATTGTCAGTCTGGGGCCCTTTTCATCCTGTTCACTTCAAATCTCATAAAAATTGTCAGTCTGGGGCCTTTTCATCCTGTTCACTTCAAATCTCTTAAAAATTGCTGACAATGGTGATTTATACTAAGAAAACCAACTTACTGCAATGAATCTAGGTTCCATTAACTTTCTTTTATTTTATTTTCTGAACAATGTGTTGGGAAATTTTTAAAAATTTGAGAACATCTTTATGGAAAATATTGGAAGAACTGGTACACATAATAGAAAAAAAATGCAAAAACTGACATTGTGTTGTCATTTATTTAGTACAAGGTCAGAAGTATAGGGCACCCAGGGAGAATCCAACTTACTAACAATTGTCTCCTAGCATAGCCTGACAACCAAATGAGGCACTTAGAAGTCAATTAATCAACTTAGCTTAGCACATGGTCAGAAGTTTCAGACATCCAGTGAAAACTGAACTCACTAACAATGATCTTCTGGATGATCATGCAGTCATATTAAAAATGTTGCTGCTTAGGTGATTTAAAAATTTCTCTTTATTACCATTTTGCTTTTTACTATCATAAAACTACTCTTCATGACCTCCTTGTTTGAGAAAAGTCAAATGAAAGTGTATTTCATCCTGTGTTGCTGTGGAAAAGAATATGAAGCAAAAAATGAGTAGCACCTTTAATGTCAAACTCAAGGAAGAAAGCAGAAATGGACAACTCTAGTATAGTAGATATTTGGAGTAATAATATGGATATACATCCTCCAGGATGAGGTCCAGATAACTGACAGAGGGAATCATTTGTACATGAGAAAATTGAAGGAGATGTTATGTATTGGCTTATCAGCTAATTGTATAAACCAAGCTAGTAAGGTTTTCTTTGGGCAATGTAAGTGTCAGGAAATTAGAAAAAAATATGAAAATATCAGAGCAAGCTGAAAAAAATAGAATCAGATATTATCAGTGTTATTACTTAGATTGATTAAACTTTTCATTCTGTTACTGTTTTCTTTTTTTTTTTTTTTTTACTTTGATGCTGGAAAATAACTTATTCTTTCTATACAGTCAATACACCTTACAAAGGTCAAAGAATGGATTGGCCAAAATATTGTTAACTGTATCAAAGACTCAAAGAGTTCAATAGTGTAAAAAAAAGAAAAAAATGGAACATTAATGACTCTTTTTCAAAGTTATTACCAATGTTTGTGGAATGTATGAGGTTATTCATTTGTTTTATGTCAGATTGAAATATTTAAATGTTTATATTTGTCTTTTGTTTGAGAAGTGTTGTAGTCATATATGTCATGTCATTCAGACTAATTTCTTTACCATTGTTGTTTGTCAATCATGTTTGCTGTCATATTTTAGGATGTTAAACTTCTTAATTCCTATCTTGCTTTACTTTAAGAATTGTTTAAAAGCAACAATTAAATAAAGGTTATTTTTAAAAAATTCCTACTGCACAGTAACATTCTGAGAGTATTTGACTTTATAAAAACAATAAGATTAAAAATAATTTGTTTTTTTCCTACTTAATACAACTTAGTTATATCAAGCATACACAATATTGAACTTTATAATAAAAAGTAATTGGAAGTTGGCAAATGCAACTTTTTATTTCTACTCTAACATTCAGAGACTTAGAAGATTGTAATAAAAAATGACAGTTGAATAAGAATTAGTCAATTTAAATGAGAAAACTATTTGAAGTTCTGATAAGTTAATTCCTGAGTTTGATTCATTTTATAATAGATGAACTGCCCTGTTGGTGGGGCTTTGAATATGCTGTGTCTCCCTCCCAAAAAAGAGGTGTCTTGAGTATCTGATGATGAGGCTCCATTTCAGCAGATCTCTTTTTTGCAATTACTCCCAGATCCACTCTGAGCTGAAGTGGTAGTACATATTAATATGAACATATAATAAATGCAATTCCCTAACCTCTAGGTAAAAAATAACCCTAGACTGGTTGATATATCAAAATAAATCAATTATTTAATTGATGAACCATTTTTCTCCTTTTTTTTTTCATATTGCAGCTACAACTTATGTACTGTGAAACTGTTAATTTTCCATTAGGAAATTCCGTACAAATACAAAAAATTTATTTTCCTATGATGGATTAGTCATATCACTTCCTTCCCCCGGTTGTAGATTAGTTTATGGGTTAGTCATGTCTCTTGTTTTTTGTTTGTTTGTTTATTTACCATTTAAAATTTTTTGTTGTTAGAGTTTCTCAGATTCTATTTAATTCTGTACATGGTTTGTTAATTGGGTCATTGTGTTTCCCTGTTATATGAACTTCTCATTCCATCAAAGTCTGTGTCTGCCTTTTTTCTCAGTTATGGTTGATATGCCTGATCTGATAAAAAAAACAAAAAGCAGACCAGGAAAATATTCCATCCAACACAAAATGGGAGTAAGTCCCTTTCATGGGGTGGCTAACATGCTGAAGTGTGACAACATAGAAAGCAAGTTCAAGCTCCAGTCATGCTATTATGTTCACTATCAGACTAATACTCTTGGGAAAGGAATGAACCTCCTTATCTCCCCAAGATATTGGTCAAATAGTACCAATAGTATTCTTTTATAAGGATAGCTTTGGCATTAAATAACCCTCAAAGATTAATATGCCATTGAATAAAAATATTCTGATTTGGTTATTTTAGTACTATATATATATATGTGTATGTGTTAGAATTTTTAAATAACAACATATCAATGAATGTCAGTTTCATGTTTTCAAAATCATTGGATGATAATGAAAGCTTTTCTTTAGCAAATTTGCTGTCCTCTTTTCTACTCTGACTGTGGAACTTAAAATATATACCGACTGTATCTCCTGTAGAAGAGTGAGACCCAACACCACCGCCAAAAAAAAGTGTCCTGAATATTGACTGCCTCTGATGGAAAAGCTCCAGTTCAGGGGGGTCTTGGGATTGTGAAATATCCCTTCATTGCCATTACTCCCAGGTCCACTCTGACCCAAAGTGGTAGACCTGTTAGGATCCTAACTATGGATCAAATAGATCTGTAAAATATAAGGACAATTAAAAAAAGAAACCTTTTAAGAAACTACTATACATAAAATGTAAATATGAACATATTATGAATGAGATTCCTTAAGCTGTAAGCATAAAATAACCCTAGCTGGGTTGACATGCCATTGAAATTGATCAATCACTCATCTCCTACTGTTTTCTTTTTGTTTTTCTTTTCTAATTAATAAATAAAGTCTCTTATTTCATATATGTAATAATAATGATGATCCTTGCATAACTAGAAAAAAGAAAGAAAATGAATTTATTTGAAAGTAAATACATCTCTCTCTCTTATGTGTTTTACAGTCTTGCTTGTTCTTCTAATTTTCAAACAAGCTTCCATTAGTGTGTGTATATATAATATATATATATATATATATATATATATATATATATATATATATATATATATATATGTATATTTAGGCAGCATTTCTTCGTTAACGGATCCAAAAGAAAATATGTAGACATAAAATGTCTATTATGTTTAATGAAATTTGCATATATATATATATATATATAATGTGTGTTATTTTTTTTTTTTTTTTTTTTAATTTTTTTTTCAAAATAAATAAATTATTCATTGTTTCCTTAGTCAATATTCTTCTGATCATGCCATATATTACATATTTTGTAAAAAAATTTTAATTTCAGATTTTATTTATTATTCAAATATTTTCATCTTCCTGAAGTTGATTGTTTCTTTTTTTTTTTTTCATATCCTCTTGATAGCCCAATCAGAAGTTGTCACAGATGATGAAGGATGTGGTCACTATGGCAATAGTAGAAGCCGTTTGCACCACACTGATAGTGGTAGGTGGAAAGGCTTCAAAAGATTCCTAGGCAGGTAAGTCCTCTCATAATTGTTCTGACTTTGACTCATTTACATTGCGTAATGGACATTTTATATCACATGATGTTCTCAGGGTTTCAATTGTTATTTTCCTGCATTTTGTTCTGTACATTTTTTTTTTTTTTGTGACTATAAGCACTCTATCAGCTTACCTGTCTCTTGCACAGTGCTACAGCAATTCTCTATATAATCACTTATTAACTTAGATGCTGAGCTGGGTATTTGTTTGAAATGATGGTCCCAAGGGGAGTGTTATGACATATGTGCTGACACTGCATAGTTACCAAAACCAACATCACCTTTGCTTTTGTTTTCAATTCTAATAAGTCAATAGCAATGCATTCCATTTATTCAGAAATTTATTGTCTCCAATGGTCATACATTCAGACCAGTAGGCAGCTTTACTGATATTCTTGTTGCTTCACATTATATACATGAATCTCTGTAGAAGAAATGAAAAAAATTCAAGCTTGTTGTGAGTGAATCAGTGACAAATTGATATTAGGAATAGCAATATGATTGTTATAAACAAGGGAATTTTAGAAATATTAGTTATGCAATATTTTGGTAATGTGAGGCACAATTTGGCTACTCCAAATGCTTTTGCTGAAGTCCTACAAGGGATGAGCCACACTGGACTGTTGAGATTCTTAGCTCATCTGAATATCTGGTAGGCTCAGTATCATTTGCTTGGAGTACAGCCTCATAATATTCCGTTTTAGGCCTTCCTGACCTTGCCCAAGTAAAATTGCTTGAACCATCTGGTTACTTTGCTGTGATTAACTTTTTTAAAAAAATGTTTGGTTTCTTCTGCAACATTGTGGCTCAGTTTAAGCTCTAAAAGCATAGATTTTCAAATTCAACAATGTTACACATTCATCTGCACTGTTTTCAAATCCCACATAGAATGAAGCAATATACAAGGTGTCTTTGTGGTGTAATGGCTAAAGTACTGAACTGTGGCCTCAAAGTAAGTTTGAACTCCAGTCATGCTATTATATTCATTTTGGGACTAATACTCTTGGGAATGATATGAACTCTCTTATCCTTCCAGCTATAGGTTAGATAATACCATTCCTGTATTCTCCAAGAATGGCTTTAGCATTAAATAACCCATGAAGGTTGATATACCATTAAACAAAGTGCATTGACACTTTGGTTGGTTGCAACCAACCAAAGTGTCAGTGCACCAATTACCATGATACTCCTAATCAAAACAGCTACTTTCCACAGCTAGAACTGCTTTGGTCACATGATATAAACACCACAAAATAGCACATACCAAAATATTGCAAAACTTTTGACTCATCCTTAATACATCATTGTACATTTTCATTATTTTACACCTTGCTTAGAATTCATCATTAAAACAACTTCAGTTGATTATGGGTTCTAAACTCCACTGAAATAAATCATTAATTGATTTTTTTTATAATGCTGTGACATGAACATATATATCAGTATATTCCACTTGGGACTATCACTTCAGACAAGTACCCCAAGAGGCCAAAAACTATCTTTTTTATGCTTGTTAAAAAAGACAAAAGGTCATTCATCTAACTACAAAAACTGATATCTTTAAAGAGTCAATCAACAAGTAAATAAAAACATTAAATTCATTGATTGAAGCAATTTCAACCAAGTAATATTTGTAAATATCACAAAAAATGATTTTAAATACTTATAAACAATATACAGTTAAAATGTCTTCAAGTATTTATAGATGTATTAAATGCAATAATTAGGGAATTCTTCCAAGCTGTTGGTACTACTGTATGGTTTCACCACATGGACTCTAATGAAATGCTTTGAGAAAAATCTTGATGGGAATCAAACAAGAATGCTGTTTACTGTTTTTGGGCAAATAATGGAAGCAACTGCTTTATGGTCACTTACCTCCCATCTCACAAGACATCTAAGTGAGACAAGCAAGACATTTTGGGCAACACTGGAGAAGTAAGAATGAACTCATAAGCAATGTTTTCCTATGGACTCCTACATCTGGACACACCAATGTTGGCCAACTAGCAAATTTTTTTATTCATAAGTTCTGTGAAGATGCTACCTTGAGGATTTATCAAAAGCACTGACTGATAGGGATATATAACGAAAGAGAGTCAAGGCAATGCCTCAATGATGGACTCTCCTGTTGATCTCTACATATGAGGGCCCAACAGTTAAAGATAAAAACTATTGGACTACCTTCACTGATAATTTGTTTCTAGGCCTGTGTAGAACCAGCCACACTTTTTGGATGAGCTGATAATGGCAGAATTACACACCAGTGTGTCGTAGATTCTTTGGACAAGACTCCTCATATTTTGCTTTCATTCTTTCTTTCTAGACTGATTGTTCTACCAAAGAACCCTAGCTGCCCTACTATTTACCCATAATAAGAGGGAGGAGAAACATTCATACATTAAGTGATATACAAACAACTTTGTCTAGGATTTGAATTTTGTTTGCCAGGTTCATTTCCTTATGATGATAAACATTACATCATGTGAGAAAAGGATATAAAAAGTGCTCAATGTTATTGCATCTAAAATTATGATGGCTCCATTACACAGTTTCATGTGTTGCCACCATCATCAGATGGAAAGAGCCTTATCTTAGTTGTGGCATAAAGCCAAAAGTATGGGGCTCCTGGTGAGAATCAAATTCACTAGTAATGGTCTCCTAGACTAAGGGCAACTACTTAAATTTATAACTACTCTGTTAGTTAGGCCTACAATACCCTGACTGTATCTGCTTATGGAGGAATAAATTCCCCCCACCCACTACCTCTAAAAAAGTTGGTGGGGATCTTTGTTATGAATCTAAACTGCATCCATTGATGAGGCTCCAGTTCTGGAGATCTAGTGCAGAATCACTCCTTCATTGTCATTACTTCTAGGTCTTCTCTGAAGTTAGGATCCCATCTATAGATCAAATATATCTGTTTGAAAATTTTCTTCATTAGATTGGAATACTTGAAACCATATTTTGTGTGTAAGTTATTTTTATTAAAAATTGTTAATTGAAGCTATATATTTTTTTTACAAAGGATTATAAATATTAGTTATTTTAAAACCATATAATTGCATCCAAAATAAACAACCTCTGACTTTAGCATTAAATAACCCAACAAGGGTTGACATGCCATAAAATCAACCAATTACCCAAATCAGATTATGATGAATAGTCTAAGATGTTTGGACAATTAAAAACTTATTTTCCTAATGATCTTCTTATTAATGGTCATAGACATTTCTAATTGAATAAAAATATGTAACACAATTTTTTTTCCTGAATAGTATGTGTTATTTCTTAATTGTTTCTGTGATGAAAGTATAGACAATTGCCATTATGTAATATAATGGCCAAGGGATTTCATTTTATATATCCTGCCTTTGGGTTTAGTTAGGCTGAGAACCTTTCGCTTAGTGCATGGGTTAGTTAGGTGCAACATGAGCGCAGGTGTTCATGTGCGCGCGGGTAGGATGTGTCATTCACAGATGTCACAATAAAAATCCCAGATAGAGGATGTGACCAGGGATGAGAGTGACGTCATGTACTGGAAGCGTGGGCTGAGATTTGAGAAAAGTCAGTTAGTTGAGTTCTGCCTTGGGAGAAGACGGTTGACTTTCGCAAGCTAGCCGAGGCCTTGTGTCAGGTATGCACGTGGTTTGGGGTAGATGGAAAAGTCAGTATAGAAAGATGGTATCTCTCTCCTTATGTCAAAATACCTTTTAACTCAAAGGTAATAAAAAGTTTTGTGCCTGAACTAATAAGTCGTGTTTTTCGTGTTTCGGGATTCCAATGTTCTATGAACATTTTATGAACGTTTCACATATTCATATCTGGCTATGTTACAATTATTCCCTTCAAACTTTGCTTTTGTGCTGTGGATAACTTATTTGGAAAACTATGTACCCTCTGCCAGTTGCAAATATTTAAGTTTTTATGTAAAAAAAAAAAAAATTCTAAAAAAATTAGAAAGACTTCCGAAACTAAATAAGAATACATGAAAAGATTACACATTTTTATTTTGATTGATTTTTCTATAAAATTATACACAGGATTGCTTTTAATATTTTGCATTTGAGAATAGAATAATAATATTAGAAGTGATAATAACAATTATTAAACCTGATTTTGTTAAAACTAGTTTGCAAATTATCCACTTCATATACTATGTAAACGTTTATTTCTTAATGATATTTAACACTCATTACAGGATTTTAAATACATTAATAACATGGGCTGCTATTGCCCCCTCCCCGTTTTCACAACAATTTGGTGTTATTAAGTTGATGACTTAGCCCCAGGGAGCCTCCACCCCCAGGCACTACCTGCATCACAAGGCTAAGTTTATTGTTTGGTACCTGAGACAACACTGAATAGGAATGCTGAGAGGAATCAAGCTTTTTTTGTGATGCGTGCTTCCTTTCACATTAAAATGACCCTGTGTTGGGTCAGATAATTCTTTGGACTGCTCCTTCACCTGGTTTTTCTTGAAGTCATCTGGCATTCATGCTGAGTAGGTGTTTTTGAGTTGATTGCCTGGTTTCGTGTGTGTGTGGGGGGGGCTTCATCCTAGACACTACCTGCATCGCAGGACTAAGTAAGTTTATTTGCTAGGTGCCAGAGGCATCCCTAAAGGGGAATACCAAGGAGATCAAGCATATTTTGTCATGGCTATGCATTAGTCTTGATTCATGCATGACCCTCCATCCCACCTCCAGTTTTCTACCTGGCATTTTCACCAGATAGGTATATAATTGATAACCTGGTCACTACCTCCAAAGCAGGGCTGATTTTATCACTTGGTGCCTGAGACACCCAAAAAGAGGAATACTGAGAGGATCAAATATTTTTTATGTCTGCCACTCATATGTTTAGATACTTGCCTGATCCCTCCCCCCCCCCGTCAAATCTGGCCTTGTAGGAGGTCAAATAAATCCTTTAATAACATGGGTTATTTTCAGGCAAATCTTACCCAGCTAGACTTTAATAGAGAAATCATTAATAGTTGAGATGATAATTAAGATTAAATAATGATTATTAGTAATCATTGAGAATATAATGTAAATTACTAAAGGAATTGTGATATTAGTGATGATGTAGTTTCGATTATGGACACAAATCATCTCCATTATAAAAAGGAGGTGCCCGTGGTGTAATGGTTATCATTGTAGGAAATGGACACGGCGACACGAGTTCAAATCCTGGACGAGACTGGTTGCATTTCACATAGCACTAATACCCTTGGGAAAGGTATAAATCCAATTATTCTCCCTCCAGCTAAGGGTAAATAGTAGGGCAGACTGGGTTCTTTAGCCTTTGTGAGGCCACTAGTCTAGGAGAAGGAAAACTCTGAATTCAAACCTGTTAAACTCCACTTAAAAATTGACCTTGTGTCATATCCTGCCCGAGCGGAGGGGTTGGGTAAATAGGATCATCTCCATTATAAAAAGATGCAAAAATATCTAAAAGTGAATAAATTTCTTAAAGATTTGTGACTATAATGTAACTCATGTTTTCAGCATATATTCCAGAGTTACAAAAACAGTTTTGAAGAGAAAAATAATTTTTTTTCATTTTTACTGTAGACATAAGTAATTAGAAAATAATACTTTCTGCTCAGGAAGAAGGAAAAGTAAAAATTTTGTTACATAGTTTGAGATATATATATATATATAATCATCATGTGACCATAACAAGAAAAATACTTTTTGAGAATAAAGCCATTTCAACTTCGTTATAGTGTGGGATTTTTCTTCACACTTGATCATCATAATTTATTAAAGGCTATAGCTATTAAATATGAATTATAGAATATTTTCTCTGATGTTTTTGTAATTATAATAATTTTCTTAAGAGAACAAGTCAACATTAAGCACAATGACTGGCTTTGATAATCTTTAAGTGAGGTTTTAAATTCTCTAAGATCTTTTTCCAGGTGAAACTGTTTAAGAACATAATTTTAAGTTTTTTCCATTTTTAAAAGTTAGTCAGAATATGAATTATACATAGATAAGATTTGATTTAGTGAATCACCATGGTTTGATTGGAAAATGTAGTTTGATCTGCCCTCTTTCAGAAATTTTTGAGAGAAATTTGTGGAAGATTGGGGATTCAGTTTACAATATACATATAATCCCAAACTAAAATTTGATTTCATGTCCATATTTATAACCCTGGATGGTTTATCTACAATGTAATTTTAAAGACTTTTCCTGTAACCTGGTTTGTTTGTGGGGATACTACTCATGTAGTGTATCATGTGAGGAAATAACTTGGAACCCATCCCTCTCTGGGTCTGGTTTGAATTCAAGTTTTCCTTCTCCTAAACCTATTGTTATACCAAGGTTAAAGAATTCAGTTTGCTTTACTATCTATCCATAGCTGGCTGGTGAATAACTGAATTCACACCTTTCCTAAGGATGCGAGGTGAAAGAGCAAACAGGAGTTGAACTCTGGTAGGCAAATCCACTTTCTATGTTGATAACCATTATGCCATCAGTATCTCCAAATTTGATGTAAAACAAGTCGACTAAATAAGGAAAATACATTTTCCAACAAAATAATGGTGGTTTATTTGATAGAAAGTTATTCCTAAATATATATATATATATTTTTTCACAAATTGTTTTAATTTTTTGCTATTACATGGATTTTGTATCTGGAAATGTTTGTGATGACACAATTTTGTATCGTGAAAGGCTTTGTTGGCTTGGCAGTCTTTTTAAATATGACCTTTTTTCAATGCTTATTACATGCTTGTAGTGATCAGTTTTATTATCAATGTATTTGAAGCAAATGTTTTTTTGTTTGTATTTTGCTTTTTTCCTGAACACTTTTGTTTTTTGTTAGTTTTCGCATAATGAGTATTTAATATTTTTTTGCAGAATTTTTTTTTTCTTCATGAAAAGGTGTTTTTTTTTGTTTTTTTTTTAACTATTTGTATTTATGAGAAAAGTTATGATGAATTAAAATTTGATCTTATAAATCAAATTTCTGTTTTCTCGTCCCGCAATGATACCTGCATCAGAAAAATAAGGTGAAAAATAAATTGGTTTCAGGTTACCTTTACTGTGCTTTTAATCTGGATTATCTTGATTTCATGTTTTTTTTTTTTTTTTTTACTAATTCTGTCCCATAATAGTTGCTACATTTAGTATATGAAATTTCTATATGAATATAACGGTTATTATGGTACAGACATAGTTATACTTATTTTTTATTAGATCAAAAATGCATTGTTGCCAAAGTTGTTTTTTTTGTGTTTTTCCCCCTGCCCCAATGATTTTATTTCAATGTGGTAATAATCAAACATTGACCCTGTTTTTTTGTTTTTTTTTATTATACTCTGTAAAAAATATTCTATAGAAAATTTAAACTGTTAAGAAGAATCTCTTGAGGAAGAAATCTGTTTTTTAGTTGTTTTTACTGTTAACCTTTTGGTCAGTAGAGCAACATTTTTCTTGCTTTACTAGCCTACAAAAGACTTAATATAAGATATCTTAGTATTTTTTTTCCTTAATCATTTGAAAAACTGTGGTATTATAACAATAATTTTTCTGTTTTAAGTTACTACAGATCATATACAAGATCTGTATAGATAGTATTCAGTCATTCGATATTAATGCAAAAATAAGCGTTTGTAGCAATGTTCCCTGGCATTGCCTGGGGTGACTGTTATGATTATTGTCTCACAGGATCTTCATTTTGGGATTATCATGCTTAATTTCATATTTCTCAACTTCTTTTTCATCTCATTTTCCTTCACTAAATCACTGTGTCTTTATTTTTCATTCCTTGTTAAATTGTTTGTCAACTGAGGCATCTTATGGGACCATAAACTTGTATGAATTTAAAAGTATTAACTCTTACTCCTTATCTTTGGCAAAATATGTTTCAAGACCGCCCCCCACACACACACAACGGAATCTTGAAAGTGAAGATACCCTAAGTCCTCAACATAATGAATTTCAGTTTTCCACTTTAACAAACTCATGGATCTGAACAAAATTCAGTAATACAACAAACATGGAACATAGTACAGGCTTTCTTCTTATTTACTCTTGATGTGTGTGTCACAGAAAAATATTTGAAAATAAGTTAATAGAACAATACTTTAAAAAATTTTAAAGAAATTCAATGTGGGTTGTAATTTTGTAAAAAGTTTAAAATTCCTTAAATATCTCAGGTTAGCTTCTTTTTAGTTCTCATCTAAGAGCCATTTGTGGTGTAACAGTTAACATTGCAGGAAATGGGATCAATGACCCAAGTCCAAATATTGGATGAGGCTAATGCCCCTGGGAAAGACTCCAAATATTTCCAAATAGTAGAATAGACTGGGGTCTTTAATCTTTGTATGGCAACCAGATTAGAAGAAGGAAGATTCTTAATTCAAACCTGTTGTACTTTGCTTAAAACAAATTGACCTAACATTGCAAATTGATCGTGTGGAAGAGTTGGGTAAATACAGTGGTATCATAACAATAGAAATTTAATTTTTTAACTGTTGACTTTCATTTTATTAAACTTATTTTATATGCTTGCCTATCATTTTGTCTGGGTTGCTGACATTTGAAAATTCTTAAAGCTAAATTGGAAATTTTGAATTATCAAATTATCTAATTTTTTTTAATTATTTGAATCATTCTGGTGTGGTTATATAAAGTGGATATATATTATCTTTTAGCATCTAAATAAAACAAAAAAGATTTAAGATAGAAATGGAGCTCCCTTGCTAAAAAAACTATTTATCAACATTGTAAAAATTAAATTATCTTTTTTTACATAAAAATTTCAAACACCTGATAAAGTATTTCTGCTCAATTGCCCAGTTCAAAACTTATTTCACTTTTTCTTCTTTTAATCTCTCTCTTACTTGGCATAGATATGATCATTGTTTTCTATGGCTTGAAATAATTACTGAGCTCTGTTTGAGGGGTCAGTACCCCCAAGGCAATACCTCTCTCATTGACCTCAATCCCATTGAGGTCAATGAGGACAATTGGACAATGACTGTCAGGGTTATTGCCAGTGTGGCAAGAGCTATTTTTTGGCTCTACTCATCTATACTTGGAAGAATTCCTGCTATTAATGACCTTTTGTCACATTCTACCTTGGCAGGGGGCTTGTAGATATCCTCCTTTTCTCACTCTTTCTCTTTCAGTATAAAACTTCACCCTTTCTTTCCTACTTCCTTGGAAAAAAAAAAGTGGATGTGAATTTATCATCTTTAGGGAATGGATTTTTAAGAAATAATCAGACAATTGGTTTCCCTGGCCTATAACATGTCTTTGCCAGACTACTCAATATTTTTTGTTAACTTTGAACATAACTACTTACCTTGTAACTTTTTTTTTTTTTTTAATTTGGGCTTCTGTGGTATTTGGTACTAACAGAATAATTGAAGCTTTCTCCCAATTTAAAAAATACTTAGGCTGGTGTGAGTAAAAGATTTTTGGGGACTAACTTATAACAAAATGTCACTATGGAGAATTGACATCAGGTGATACAGGGTAAAGATATTTCAATAAGTATCATCATAATCCTTCATACAATGATATTAACAATGATTAAAGAGTGTAAAAAGTAATGGTATCCCTGGAACAACTGTCTATGCAAATTATAATGTTAAAATATCAACATTAAAATGTCTGCAAAAATCTCAACTAAATTCTCTACATGGATGTAATAATACCTTTTATTTCCCTAAAAACTTTAAAGAAAATAATCTGTTGCTTTGGATATGATCTGTTACATTTTCTTAGGTATCCTTGATATGATTACGACTGTTACCATAACAAATAGAATTTTTCATTTTCTTCTTATTCTCTACTAAGAACAGAATGCATAAATGTAATAGACATACATATACATACACACACCATTTGTTTAAAAACCAAAACAGCAGTACCAACAGTAACAAATAAAATGGTACTCAATACAAAATATCATAGAACCCAAAAACAAATAAAATCAAGAAATTGTAAAACTTAAAATTCTCGATGGGAATAACACAAGGTTACTACTTACTGTTTTGAACAGATCCTGGAAGCAGCACCCTCCAGAACAGCAGTGATATGACTGCTTACCTTCCATCTAACAAACCATCTAATTAAGATGAGCAAGACATGTACTCATACATTGACACATCAGTGTTAGACGACCAGTAAAAACTTTCATTCATCAGCTCTGTGTAGACACTAAATGCCATCTACAGAATTTATCAAGTACAATGCCCGATATAGACAGATAAGTCAAAGGAATTTTTAGTATTCAGTATGCAATTGAGCTGTTATATATATAACATAATTTATTTTTTCAGTTTAGTTTCAATCTGTTTCATAGTTTCAAGCAAGATGGCTGTTATGAACTTTTTGTTTTTAGTTTTTCTTCAATGTTCTTTACATGTTACATCTCCTTTCGTCTTCATCTCTTTGTTTCTT
This sequence comes from Sepioteuthis lessoniana, assembly GCA_963585895.1. Classification (NCBI taxonomy): domain Eukaryota; kingdom Metazoa; phylum Mollusca; class Cephalopoda; order Myopsida; family Loliginidae; genus Sepioteuthis; species Sepioteuthis lessoniana. The sequence continues at coordinate 20,057,238 of OY757946.1, forward strand.
TGTTATTTAAAACATTTAAACTTTTTTAATAGGACAAAGTAAAAACAATTTTCTAATGGCCAATCATCTTTGAAAATTGGACACTATGAAACAGAATGTCAAAAGTAAAATCATAAAATAAATTCAATTACATTTTATAAACACACACACACACACACACACACACACACACACACACACACACACACACACACACACACACACACACACACATTTAGATAAGGTTTACCTGTTAAAAAATGTTATCAGTATTCAAGTAATTTTGCAATTGCATTGTACTTATAAATTATCAAAAACTTGATGTTGCTTGTGGGGGGGGGGTAGAGTCACTGCTTCATTGCCATTTATTCCATTTTAAAAGGAATCCAACATAAAATAACCAAACAGTGTTTAACATGGCATAAAACCCAACCAACCATATAATTGCTTGTAAAAAGAAAGACTGATTTTGTCATTAAAAATCTAATTGTATTTTATATGTATATCATGCAAACTGGTTTCACAAAAGAGTAATAAGAAATTCCATTATTATGCTGCCATTATCAGAGCGCTTAGAATACACTTTCTGTATCCCCTGCAGAGGGGTAAGACCCACTTCAACAAAGGGTATGATACTTGACTGCTTCTCATGGTGAGGCTCCAGTTGTGGAGATCTGGGTAGTGTGGAGTACACTTTCAGTGTCATTACTCCCAGGTCCACTCTGACCTATAGTGTTAGTACCAGTTAGGATCCCATTTGTGGGTCAAACAGGTCTTTTTAAAAATTAGTTGTAATCAGTAGGACTGTGTGCAAAAAAACTCTTGAGAAACAACTATTCAAAAAATGTAAATACAAATATACAATTAATGCAATTCATTAACCTCTAGACATAAAATAACCCAAGATGAGTTAACATGCCATTAAAATCGATTTATTTTTATGGTAACATAATGTTTACTTTGAGGAAGAAAGTAAAAAGTGAGTGCAATAGAAAAATTAAATAGTGTTAAGTTTTCTTGTCTACAGTACTACTAAACAGCAGTTTGTCTTTGGGTTTTGAGATTGTCACATCACTTGTTAAGTTTAAAATTTGGAAATATAAATCAGCTGCATTGTTTTAATATCACTCAATTTAAAAGGGAAATTGAATTTAAAAAAAAGATTATGAAATGACACAGAGAATGGAAAAGACTGGAATAGAAATGGTTGTTGTGACTTTAAAAAAAAAAAGAAGAAAAAAGTGACGGATTAAATGTAAGGAAGGATTAAGTACTGATACAAACAAAATTAATCTCATTATAAATACCAGTTCAGTTCTACTAAATAGCTGCACTACATGGACTTTAATGAAATGCTTAGAGCAAAAGTTAGATGGGAACTACATATGCATGCCTGCTGTTTTTAAGCAAATTCTGGAAGCAGCAACCCACAAAACAACATTACCTCCCATTTCACAAACCATCCAAGTAAGATGGACAAAATATGTTGGGCACTGCTGAAGAAGCAGACAAATTCATAAGCAATGTGATCCTATGGACTTCTACACATGGGCTCACCAGTGTTGGCTGACCAGCAAAAACTCACATTCATCAGCTCTGTACAGAAACTTGGTGCTGTCTAGAGGACTTACCAAGTGTGATAGCTCATAGGGACAGCATGAGAGAGTCAAAGGAATCCATGCTCTCAGCATGCCTTCATGATGATAAATGCCAGTAACTATATTAGTTTTTACATAGATATGAAACATTAATACTTTTATAAAATCTTTATAATGCCTAAAAATTCTGATGGGGTATACTATTATAGTGTGTTGTTCGGATGGGGACACTATTATAGTGTGTTGTTCTGGATACCATATTTAGCTTGTGTAGAAACTTGTCTAGGGTACTTATATTTAGCCAGTATGGAAAGTTGTTCAGAGCACTTATATTTAGCTAGTATAGAGTGAGTTGTTCAGGGTACCATATTTACCTCGTAGATGTCTCCATTCATGTGGTGGCAAAAATCCTGATTTTTAAGATTTTTACTGTCATGGATTTGAATTCTTTATGTCACCACCCTGCAAAGAATACCCTCTTTCCAATTTTATCCAATAAATCACCTGCTTTTCTCCATGAGAGTCAAGTGAGCACATGTTTTTAGATTCTTAACCAAACAAACTGGACACCCACCGAAGACAACCAACTTCTGTTTCAGATTAAAAAGGAGCAGTTCACAGGATTTTGATGGTGAGAGACATGAAGAATTTCGACGTGGCGGCATCAGAGCGACTGCTGGCGCTCGGCTGGCCTGGTCAAAAGATTTAAAAATCACCCAGTAAGTAAAAAGTATTTAAAAAGAAAAAAAATAACCATTTTCTCTGACTTCCCAAAATAATGGTAGTATATGCATGATATTTTTTTGTTCTTTACCTTATTTTCCCCATGATCCCTCATAATATGCCAATTATTGAATTGTTTTATTTAACCCAATTTGTCTATCTTAATTCCTGGCCTTTTGTAGCTAAAACCTTAACCCTTGAAACACTGAGACCTAACCCTTTACCAATAGACTATCCCTGGACATTTCACTTTTTCAGAACAACTTGTGATAAGACAAATCCATAAAGTACAGTAAATGGTTGATATGAATGATGTTCATGTAAACAAACTTAGTCTATCTCGCATACATCCTCTCGGTTTGAGATGGGATGCTTAGAATACATTGATTGGATTCCCTGCAGAAGTGTAAAACCTTTCCCACAAAAAAAACGATATCCTGGGTATGACACTAAACTGCATCCAGTGGTGATGCTCCAGTTCTGGAGCTCTGGGAAGTGTGAAATACCCTTGCAATGTCATTACTAAGTTTACTCACACCCAGAATGGTATTACCTGTTAGGGTCCCTTTTGATGAGTCAAATAGATCTCTTTGAAAATTATCAGTAGTAAAAAGAAAAAAAAAAATAATTGAAAGGGAATGTTGAAAATATAAATAGTTATGATTATAATCAAACATTTACAAATGAATTGAATTTTGGTATTAAATTATTCTGAAGGGTTAATTATGCAGTTAAACAAATCTACATGCTAGCTTGTATAACTCTTTTTGGTATACTAGTCCTACTAGCAAATTTTACACAAACATAACAATAGCAATATCTATATCTATCAGGAAAAAAAATCAAGGTTAATTTGAAAATATATTTACTATATGAAGAATTTTGTTTTGGGGCCTACTTATTTTAAGACTGCTACTTATTCATATTTTTGGTTACATGTTGAAGAGTTTGCTAATAAATAATACTTAATGATTACCATTTTGACGATAATGTTCTTCTAAAAATAATAAGATAGCTATATTTTTATTTTATTCATTTTTTATTGTCTTTTCTTTTCTCTCTTTATATCTAAATGTGTTTATCAACTCATGTTTTGAAAGGTAAATCTGTTTTTGTATTCGTAGTACTTTTTATAAGTGGTGTTTTTTAGGCAGTTTTCATATTATTATATCTAATATTTTAGTTCTGCTGTTACCCACCCTTTCCTTTACAAATAATTTAAATACTAATCACTAATGACTAACTTATTGACAGCCGTTGGAAAGGGAAAGGAGATTTCTGTTTTACTGATTCATTCATCAATATCTGTTCTCATTCCCATCACCATTCTAAAAATAATCTCATTTTTCAACTTTAAGATTTTAATAAATCATCATCTACATACAGACATATATGCATACATACATGTGGGTGTTGTATTGCTAAAATTCTCATTATATTTGTATTTATGGTAAAGTAATCTAGCAAAAACAAAACCTCGTAGTGAGATTTTTAATAAGGTAACACACTTAAAAAAAAACTCTTATGGAATAAAGCAATTTCCAGTTCAGTTTTCAACTAAATGATAATTTTATGGGCCTGCATTGTTGCTGAATATCAATTTTTAATTATCCAAATTCTCAGTATAATAAAGATGTTAACTTTGAAATACAAATAAAATCCTTCACTCATTTTTAAAAGAAAACACCAGTATTATGTCCCACTGTTATGACAGGGACCCAGATCATATATGTGTGAATGTGTGTGTGCATGCACACACACACACACACACACACACACACAATTGAAAAATAAAATTTCACCAACCTGAGTATATTTGCATATACTCAAGATTAAACTGATAGGTAATATAACTGAATTTCTTCTACAGATCAGTAGATGCACAGGTTCCAAAATAAGAGGTACATCAAGAGTACTCAAATCCCATTTATTGTATCCAGAGAAAAACTTCCAAGGTGTTGGAATTTTATTTTTTTTGTCAGTGTGTATGTGTGTATATTTTTTTATTAAAAGATAATTATTTTATATCCAAATTTTAAAAATATTTGCTGTTCAGTGTTCGATGAAAAAAAAAAAATGTTTTCTCTCTCTCAAACACACGCACTTAATTGACTGAACAGATAATACTTGTCTGTTGTTTTTAATGAAAACTGCTATTATATATATATATATATATATATATATATATATATATATATTTTAAGTTTGTCCTGCAGAGTATGTTGAAACTGATATAGATAAAGGATGTATAAACACTGTACAAAGTTTTTTGTTTTTGTTTTTTTGTAGTTCAAGTAATTTCGACCATTGTCAGTTATTATCAAGAACGTAAGTTGTATCATGCTTGAAATGAGGAAAATTGTAGTGTTATCTACTAACATTGTGAATTTTAAAATTCCTAAATGAACATTTTCATCATGTGATTATATTATCATCAGTAAATGGCTTAAAGCTTTAATGCTTATATATATATATATATATATATATATAAATAACCAACTCTATTATTTATTATAATCATTATGTATACACAAAATTAGTCTGGACTAAAAAGGAGCGCTTCAGCATTCAGCTTGAAAATATTTAACAATTTTACTGACGGAAGATGACCATCAAAGCAATAGAGTGACCTGAATAAAACAATACAAAACTACCTTGCAAGTTTATTCAGACTACAAACACACACTGTATATGCTCATATAAAGAATGGATTTTTTTTAGCCTTAATTTTCTAGCAAAAACTTAATATCAGTCTATAAATGACATTTGAATTTCATTAGGTTGAAATTCCAACATGATGTGAAGGGCTAGAAGCGGCCCTTAATTTTAAAAAATCTAATTTCATAAAGTGATAATTTCTGTCACTATTGTTCTTCTACAAAGATGACTTTGGCATTAAATAACCAAAAAAGTTAATATTCTATTAAATAAAAATAACAGACCTGAAATCAAGAGTCAACTTTTACACGATATCAACTTATATGAAAGATGTCCCAGAAATAATGCCTCCTATGTATTTTCTTTGAAAACTACAACTGATACAGGGAGTTAAATGGAATCTGCAACCCAAATTCAAATTCTAGTTGAAGCTTTTTGTGTTTCACTTCATGCTAATGCCCTTAGAAAAGGCATGATTCCATCTGTTCTTTCTCTAGCTATGATTAAATAATAGGGAATGCTGGGTTCTTTATGGGTAAGTAATAGGGAATACTGCGTTCTTTATGGCTAAATAACAGGGAATACTGAGTTCTTTAGACAACCAGTCAAGAAGGAAAACTCTGAATTCACACAAGTTCTGCTTAAAAGTTGGTCTTGTGTCACATACTGGTTGTGGCAGATGAGTCAGTTATATACACAAGTCCAATAACATTTTAGGGATAGAACAAGTTTTCCACTATAAAATCCACTATGAATCCATATAGTCCCTACCATTGGTTATGCATTTTTGCCAGCAATAAACAACAGCCTGCATGCCATCCATGCTTTAAAAAATAATCAAGAGGGAAGAAAATTTAAGTTAGAATTATTATTAATAATGATAAAGATTATTATTGATGTGTTTTCAAATAATAAAGCTAAATGAGAAGATGTAGATTTGTGGACTATAAAAATAATATTCAAGTAAGAGTTAACTTGAACATTATCAGAAAATCTAGTTAACCCCCAAAATACTCCTATCAACTGTAATCAGTAATTGTGACTGTTTGGTTACACATACACTTTTTAAAGACTGCATCAATTTTACATGGATAAATAAATTTCCTTTTGACTGTTCATAAATAACTGATGTAGTCATGTCTTCTTGTTGTTTGACAATCCTCACTTGATAGCTATGACATCACAAAAACATTCAATTACATATTTGCTGCACTTTTTGACAATTTCTTGTCGAGCTATGATCTTTCTCTCCCCCACCTCCAAAAATAATGGTAATGAATATGACCAAGTAGTTGGTATTTTAACATCAAATGTTTTATTACTACAAAAGAATAAGTTCTTAGCAAAAATACAATGACAATGGGGATGTAGCCCTCAGACCAAGGTGAGGTGGGGGCTCTATAATGGACACATTTACTTAAATAAATAAATAAACATTAAAGAATAGACTGATTACATTTTATTTGCAGGGAATTTGAATGTTTAAAAAAAAAGATCATTTCATATTCTAGCCACTATTATGATTTTTGTTGGAGTTGAAATATGTTTTGATTGGTTAGTGTTTTTTGTTGTTTTTTCTGCATGCCTTGATTGATTTTGATATATGCCTGCATGTATGCATATTTTGATTAATAAGATGATTGTCATTGGTCAGATTGTATAGACTTCTTTGTTATTTAGTACTGAATCATATTCCCTCATTCTGATTGGTTTCTTTTTATTTATTCTGAGTTGATTAATTTTAATATGTACTTTTTTTGTCTTTCCAAACTCTCTCAATTTTTTTTTTTTCATTGTCCTATCTAGTTTCTTTAATTAAAGGAGTAATCTTTTTGTTTTTTCTTCCCTTTATCTTTGTTTTTTCATTCCTTTTTTTTTTCTTTAATAATTTCACAACACTGATTCATTTTATTTGTATACTTTCTGATTGATTATTTGTTTTATTTTCATTGGTTAGTTTAGATTTTAAAATATATTAATTCTCATGGGTTTATAAACTGACAATTTTAATTTTTTTTTCTTTTCTTTGTTAAACTTGGTTTGTTTGTTTTGAAATTTTTATTGATTTTGTGAGTTTTTAAAGTAACCCCCTCCTTTTTTTTTTTTCCTTTTTAAATTTTGAATGTTGCGCAGCATGCTTCTTTGTTCACCAGACATTTATGTCTTGATCTCTTGCATGCAGAATAATGAGGCCATTTTATTGCTGCTGTGTCTTGTCTTGACCATTTGCTCTTTCCATTGCCTTTCACTCTGTCCTTGCCAGCTGCCGATTATCTCAGCCATTGCATCAAACCACATCCTTCATATTTGATTGATTACTGCTGATAAGCATGAATTATTATTATTATTATTATTATGCTCTTTGTTTCAGCTAACTTTACTAGAATTTTACAAATAACCAAATTTCCCTGGCCTTCTGGCTGGTATCTGTTCACATCCTTCAGCCATGTTCTTGTTCTTTGGTAGTTCATGGCAAATAAACAAGGCAATTCTGTAGTTGGGGACTCTGCATTAGTATTTCACCCATTATACGAAAACAGCAAGTGTAAAACTTATGCAATACTGATCACAGGAACTCAGGAATTTTGCCCTTGCCTACACATATGCCCCTATGTTAAACTGACCTTGTGTCAGAACTCTCCTTTACCATATGCTTGATACAACTCAAAATGTAACTAAAAGAATATTACCTATTATTTTGGGAATGGTTATTATAGAATGATGTAATGATTATTGATGTAGAAAATAATATCTGTGAACCATATTAAAATTCTAGTCCAAGTTGTTTACATTTACTAATGTAAAAAGCATGAATCTATTTTTTTTCTTCTTCCAGCCATTTAATCCATAGAAATAGGTAAAATAGAATCTGTATCATGTGGTAAACTTGCTATTTTGGCACAAAATACATTTCTAGTCTTGGCAAGTTTAAAACAAACCAAACTATACGTCCAGAAAGAAAACTTCATGATATTGCAACCAGATTTGCAGGTGCATCAAACAACTTACACAAGTTTCTGGGTAGCAGTATTTGTCCTCCGTCTCACCAACCCGACGAGTATAGCACAAGGCTTTTTTTAAGGTGGGTCTGGGTGCAGGGCTGTAGCCCAGATGTGCCCGGCATTCCCAAAAATGCCTCTGGCTCCATTGGCACTCCTCTAAAAAGGGATGCCTCAGGTGCCAAGTAATGAATTTAACCCCTCCAAGGAGGATTAAAACCTTGGGGGATAGCCCACTGAGGCTCGAGGTATGTCCAGAGATGTAACACGCCTGACCAGATCTGTGCCGCTGACACCATGGTCAGCCAAAGTGTGTCCCATCAACTGGATTCTACTGATTGAAATCAGCCCAAGTTTCTGGGTAGCAGGCTGAAGATCTGCCATGATGAGTAGAAACAATTAAATTTTAAAGGGATTTTTGAACCTATTCCACTTAAAATATTTGGCAAACTTTTGACTATTAATACAATACACATTGGCCAAGTAAACACATTGTTTCATTTCTATTTCAATTTGTCCTGGGTATATTCAGACTGGCCTGATTAAAAAACATTAGCATAAAATGAAACACAAACTGCCTTATCCAAGATTTGATCTTGGATCATCAAATCCATTTTCTACAACTTTATTCCTTATTTTATCTATACCTTCCAGAACATGTCAGTGTGTTTGATGAAATATTTTGTTTGTGGCACCAACACAACAAAAACATTTCTTGGAATATATCTTGTCAGTTTCTTAAGTCATCTGATCAGGTTTTGATATTTCTAAAAAAATTTAACATAATGAAGAACAGTAGTAGAGATGCTTGTAGAGATTGCATTTTATTCGTATAATCAAATTGATGCACATAATATCTACAAGAGATATACACATTTCTTTATGAATCCTGACATTTTTAAATGCCATGATGATGTTTATCAGATACAATCACATTTACCAACTATAATTCATGCACACACATATTAGAATTAAATTACAGATCTCCTGTTACTCAGAGTAAGCACTCTGTCACCAGAATTTAGAATACCCTGACTGAATCCCTGCAGAAGGGTAAGTCACACACCTCCCCAACAAAAGAAACAAGGTGTCCTGGGCATGACACTAAACTGCATTAGGAGCAATAAGGAATATGGAATCATCCTGTTATGAACCTCATTTGCAGGTCCACACTGAACCAGAGGGGTTGTACCAACACCCAATCAATCACACACACACACACACGAAAAAAAAAAAAAACAAAAAACAAGGTATTCCAAGGATGATTTTATTTTTAGTTGAATTATTTGCCAATATTAAATGTTTTGGTTTTTTAGACTAAAATCTTCATCAGCGTAATGCTAATATGTGCTGTTATATCTTCTGATTTATTTGAATTTTAAAATGAAATGAAAAAAATCTTAACATTCTGTTTAGTGTTGGCAAATAATTCAGCTAAAATAAAATACTCATCTGAATACCTTGTTTTTTTTATAAATGAATATTTACATACCATTGAATCAATTTCCATTTTCCCTAATATATATATATATATGTATATGCTCCCAAGTTATATTTATAGTAGATTCATGGAAAAAATGTTTTTAAAAACACTATTACACCCTGTTAGTGGGGTCTAAAATATGTTGACAATATCTCTGGTAGAAGATTAAGGCTCCTCTCCACAAAAAAAAGGAGTGTCCTGAGTATCAGACTAAGGTGCATCTCCAGTTTTGGAGCTCTGGACATGCTAGAGTTACCTTTTCATTTTCATTACTCTCAGGTCCACTTTGACCTGGAGTGGTAGTATTTGTATTAATAGTTACTTGAAGTTATAATTTTTACAACTGCTTATAATTACTTTCTTTCAACCACATAATTGCTAAAAAAAAATGATTTGGGCATAAGATAACCCAACAAGGTTTGTCATGCCATAAAACCAACAAATAACCAACCATATATTTATATATATAAGTTGCGACCAGAGTTGAAGGTGACCTGAAAGCTCCCTTTTCAATAGCTACTACACTAAGGTGTAGGGAAGGTTGCAACTCCTTTCTCTGGATTGCTCCACTTTACCCTTGACCTGTACCTTATAATGCTGAGTGTTAAGTATGGAGGCATCAAGTACCATTTTTTTGAGTCTTTGGTTTGACTCAACCTGGGATTGTGTATAACATAATTTGTTCAAAAAAGCAATGATTAAAAAAAAGTTGATTTTTCCATGCATCAAATAAATTAAGATTATTGATTCAAATCTAGGTGTGCAATATCAGAAGATTTGGCACGTATGTACCAAATGGGTCTAATCAAAAAAATGTTTGTAAATAGGAAAACATTTTTTTCTCAAATAATTTTTGTTGCTTGGCATTCCAGAAGTCTTTTCTCTACATAGGTAATTTGTCAATTGTCTTTCTCTTGTTTTTATTTTTATCATTCCCTAAGAGGAAAATCCCTCTAGTAGGAGTAGGAAATAATTATTAGGACCCAAATTTCACTATTTCAAAGTTGACATTTGAAAATAAAAACAAGGGTAAGATAACTTTTGTATATAGATGCAGAAATAGGCTGTTTTAATATTATAAATAGTACTCCCCCACCCATCTAAAATCAATAGAAAATCAATATTTTTCAAGTTGGACAAATTCTCTGAGTAGAGGAAACTTTTCTAAATGCTGAGCAAGAAAGTTAGTGAAAAAAAAAAGGTTTTCTATTTTTATTTTAACTGGACTTATCTGGTTCAAATGTGCCACATATTTTTCTTTGTTTCAAATTCATATGAACTTAGGCAACTTATTAAATGAAATAATGACATTATTATTGTGATTTTTTTTTTCATGTGCTTTGATTAGATATGAAAATGAAAAATTTATATATACATTTTATCTGCAAAAGCTGACAATTTTAAAAATCTATTTAAATAGATGTTAAAGTGTATGACATTCATGATGCACAGTTTTGTAGAGAAACACTCAAATTTGATTATCAATGTTTTCAACAGCAGCAGCAGCAGATATTCCAGTTTCAGTCTGTATACCAAAAACTATAACTGTTGACAAGCCATGGTTGACCTCTATTTTGTGGGCCCTAAAGTTTGAATTGTTGTAAGGGACATGCAGCGACCAATAACAAATTTTGGATAAATCCTGTGAACTTCAATCACAAAAGTTTGTTTTTAATAAACTTGATGTTTTCAGCTTTTGATTAGAATTGATTTATTAGATTATCTTGCATATCAAAATCTCTGCTGGAGCCCATCCATGATTAGGGGACATGAAGCTTAAGCTTCATTACTTTCACAGTAAATCCACCCCTGACAAACACTTAAAAGAACTTCATCGATTTTGTTGAAAAATTCACATTAAGAAATAAAGTTGTTTCAGGGGTCCCTCCAGGATTGGCAGACCTGAAGTTTAAGGTTCATTAGTTTCACAGTAGATCCACAATTGCTGAAAAGTCATTTTGTGTGCTTGAATTATGCAAAATAAATTTTGTTAGACAATGGCTTTTAGAATACATTTTAAGAATCATTGCCATCTAGACAGTTGATAGACAATTGGTACAAAAACTTAGGAGACCTATTGGTATTTGAAAAATAACTGAAATATATGTGTAAGTTTCCAACAAAACCCACTAATATTCACAAGGAGGGTAAATAGAGTATCAAGTTTCAGACCAAACTGTTTTGAACATTCTTTTGGAAAGAGTTGAAAATGATAACTGCAGTTATTGCGAGCTTTAAATGACCAGAACAAAACCACAAGTGATTTTTGTACCAAAATATGGAATCATTCTAAAGAGGGGTTTATGAAGAATCTAATTTTCAATGAGTTGAGTGTAAGTTGCAGCAATAAATTTCAAGTGTTTCACTATAAGATTATGCATCATGAATGTCAATATTTTGGGGTTTTTTTTTTCATAAATTTAAAAAAAACCTTTTGCTTTTAAAAACAAAATGATACATACAAATAAATGGCATTCATATTGTGATCAAAAAATAACACTTTATAAAAATAATTTTTATTGCAAATTTTTAGGGATACTGATGTTCCTTTTGTCCACTGGGATGGTGACCGTGTTATAGCTTGGCTAAATGACATTGGACTAGACATGTATGCAACAGAAGCCAGACGATGGGTTAAGACTGGCGACCAGTTGCTCAAGTCTACACACCATGATTTGGAAAAGGTTGGTAGAGTTTTTATATATATATATATATATATACACACACACACACACACATTAATTAAAAAAACAATACGTAAAAGAGGTTTTTAACATTTGTCTTTTCATCTTGTTGGTCTATGATCCAAGTCTTAACTTATCTGATATGGGTCAGTACTTCAGTCATTTGTTACTCTTCTCATATAAGAAATAAAAATATGAAAAGATGATATAAATTCCTAGTTATTAAATTCTTTCTTGAAACCACACATGCTATTGGTTTCGTATATGTCAGGCCTAGTTTAGCTTTAAAAAAAACAACTTTCTCTTCATTCAATGGTAAGCTTCTGAAATTAGTAGATCATTTCATATACCTTTGTAGCAATATTTTATCAACTGAAAGTGATATGCCAACATACGCATAGGTAAAGCCTGGACTGCTATTGACAGGTTAATGAACATATGGGAATCTCTACTCTCTGATAAAATTAGAATTCTTTCAAGGTGTAGCTGTGTTAGTACTACTGTATGGTTGCACCATTTGGAGTTTAACAAAACATTTGGAGAAAAAGTTTGGTGGGAACTACACAAGGATGCTGAATGATGTTTTGAACAAATCCTGGAAGCAGTATTCTAGAAAACAGCAACTGTACAGCCACTTATCTTATAAACCATCCAAGTAAGACAAACAAGACATGCTGGAGAAGTAAGGGCAAATTCATAAGTGATTCTCCTGTAAGGTAGAACTTAGACTGACTGTATCCTCTGAAGAGGGACCGGATCCTCCCCATCTAAGGGTCCAGAGTATGGCTCTAAAATGCTTCCCATAGTGAAACTGTGAAAATCTAGATTGTGTAGTACCCCTTTATTTCCATTACTCCCTTGTCAACTGTTACACAGAGTGGTATTACCTGTAAGAGTCCCATGTATGCATCAAATAGATCTGTTTCAAAATTACTCGATAGAACAGTGTGCAAAATAAGTAAATAAATAAAACCTCTTAATAAACAACTATGCAAAAGATGAAAATATGAATGTATCACAAGTGCAATTCTCTAACCCTTAAGCATAAAATAACTCTAGATTGCTTAATATGCCATTAAAATTAATTATATATCATATCCAGTTATAAACGAAATGAAGCCACCACAAAAAATTCTTGGACCAGCTTGTATTCACTCTATTTATAAAATCTATTATAAAAAAGAAATAACAGATTTTTTATTATTTTATTTTGTTTATTTATTTATTATTTTACTTAGTATCTTTCAATATAACTTTTTTTTAAAATAGTTTGCAAACTTCTGAAACATGGAAAGGCTCACCTGTTGTTAATTTCAACTTTTCATGTATAGTTTGACTCCACAGGCCAAATCTACATTTCATATTAAGTTTTGTTTATGTTCATCTAGTAGAAATATATTTTCTTTTGATTAAAATATTGTTTTAAATGCCTCATTATATTGAGTTTATGATTAGTTATTGTAACATTAATGCATTCTTAATGGGTTTTTTCTTCAGGAATTGGGCATGAAAAACCACCTCCATCGAAAGAAACTTCAATTGGCCTTGGAAGCAGTCAACGCTGGTCCTAAAGAACGTATTTATGTTCTTAGTTTTAATTGGGTTACAAGTAAGTTTAATTTATCAACTATAATTTTTTTTAGCCTTTTTTTCAAAGGGAGATAATTAGCATTAAAGGGAAATAACTTTTTGTATGTATTTTTAACGTAAAATTTGGTTTCTTTGTTTAATAGCATATCAAGCTCGTTGGTTATTTAATGCCAGTGCTATCCATGTAGAAGAACAGCAGTGATTCAATTTAACCCACAGCTAGCGAGATAAGGAGGTTCAAGAAGTTGTTTACTTCACGGTTGCGGTCCAGCACTTGAGCCATCATGCCACAGAGTCAACCTCATCAGCCTTCTTCTTTTTTTTTTTTTTTTTTTTTTTTTTTTATTAGAACTACACCTTAGCCATGGTATTAGTTTATGGTAGGAATGTCCACACTTTTTCGACTTAAAAACTACTTTTAAAAAAAGATCTTGTCAAAATGATCTACTGATATTCAAAAATGCTAAATGTATTTAAATATATAGTAGAACTGTACTTGGACTTAATAATCTTTGTATGGGAAAAGGTTGACTTGATTTAATAAGTAGTGAAATAATGCAGTCTAGCAGGTAGCAAATTTTTTCATATTTGGGTACTTTTCTCCCGTGAGGTCCATAACTGTCCATGAACCCTGGACTTCTGCTGAATGTCACTTTGTAGTGTCAAATTTTTTTAATGGTTTACAATCTACTTTTTTGACCTTTGCAATCTACCAGTGAATTGCAATTAATATACTGGACATCCCTGGTTTATGGCATTGATTTTTTTTTTTTTTTTTTTTTTTTTGTAAAAATTTAATCTCATGAATAATAATTTAGAACAGTTATTTTCTTTTCTAGGAAACGACAATTGAGAGTACATCTGTAAAAATACATAAAATAAGATTTATTAACATATTGATTATTATCACATACTCATAACAAATGATATTTCTTAGTTAAAGGTTGGTCTTTAGGAATTGTACACATGGGTAAGAGGAGAAACAATCTAATTCAGTCATAGGTAAAACTCTAACCCACTGGGCTTTTTGAATGGCTCAGCTAATTTCATAAAGAAAAAAAAAACATTCATTAAAATTCTGTTTATCTTGTTTTAGTCTTGATTGTTCACTTTTTTGTATAGTCAGATAAATAAATTTAGAAACCAATCTTATTACTTTTATATACATTATTATTATATATTTTTATTTCAACATTACTGTTCAATTTTAAAGTGACAAATGAAATAAATTGTCATATTATTAAGTAAGTAAAGTAAGTTGGCGACCTTAGTTGAGGATGACCTGAAAGCTCTCTTTTCAACAGCTACCACACCGAGTTGTAGGGGAGGGTGCTACGCCTTTGCCTGGATTGCTCCACTTTACCCTTGATCCTAACCTTATAATGCTGAGTGCTAAGCAAGGCGGCATCAATTACCATTTTTTGAGTCTTTGGTATGACTCAACCTGGGATTGAACCCAGGTCTCCCGAACATTCTACTCATTAGGCCAATGGCCTGGTTATTATTAAATAAAGTTAAAAATAAACATCTTGTAGATATCAAAATTTAGGTTGACTTAATGTAGAATAATGCAGTTGATCTTTTCTACCTGATAATTGTAAAAATGGGTATGAAGGTCACTTCTTAAATATACTTTAGTTCTGAAGATCTGGGGAGTGTGAAGTACCCCTTCATTGCAATTACTCTCAGCTTCACTCTGATCTGGTGTTAGGGTCCCATCTATTTGTCAAATAGATCTGTTTAAAAATTATTTGTATTTGATAGGACTGTGTGCAAAAAATCTCTTAAGAAACAACTATGCAAAAAGTGAACTCAACTCCTAACTTGTAGACATGCTCATATTTCATTAAAATCAATCAAGGAAAGAAGGAAGGAGTCCTCATGATCTTGTGGCTAATGTACTGAACTGTGGTATTGTAGTAACTCCAGTTAGACTATTATGTTTACTTTTGGAAAGGTATAAACTCTTTTATCCGACCAGCTATGAGTTCAATTGTACCATTACTGTTCTTCTACTGGGCTGGGCTGGCCTGGCCATTAAATAAACTATGAAGGTCATATGCCATTAAACAAAGAAACCAGACCAAATGTAAAATCAGTCAATTAATCATATTTCTCATTTTCAAATTTTTGTATTTTCAGGGTGGCTAGATGATATTGGAATCCCACAGTACAAGGACAACTTCTTTGATGCACGGGTGGATGGTCTCATGCTGCATTATATGACTGTGGTAGGTAACAGATGCTTTCAACTGGAAAAAACTGTTAATCACTTAACCCCTTTTGTTGAACATAGGGTTGAAACCCCACAATGCTAGTGATGGTCCTGTTGTTTTTGTAGCAAGCCCATTTTTATGGGCTGAGCCTAGTCTCCCCTGCTATTTACAGATAGCTGGAGGGAGGAGAGATGAACTTATGCTTTCCTTAGGGCATTAGTACTTAGTGAATTATAAATAGCCCTGACCAGGATTTGAACTTGGCTCCCTGAGTTCATGATTCCCACATTTTTGTCAGGGTTTACAATATGCTGATTGTTTATCCTGCTGAGAGTTAAGACCTCCAACAAATAGTATGCTCTGGGTATGGAATAAAACAGCATTCAGTGATGAGTCTCCAGTTTTGGAGCTCTAGAGAATATGAAGTCACCTTTTGCTCTCAAATTCACTCTTACCTTAAGTGAAAGTACCTGGCAGAGTCCAATCTATGATCAAATTGTGACAAAATAAGATGATGCAGAAAGAAAAAGGGTTAATCCGAAAGTTTGTTATCAGTTGTCTAGGAGGGTTAACGGACAAAATAAAATTCTGTACTTGAATTGTTCAGAAGTGACCCAAACAGGCCAAAAAGATTTTGGTATGAGAGATAACTGAAATTAGACATAATGGAGATGAGTGATGTCACTTATGGAAAAGGTGTCACCAAATTGAGAACAATAGAAATGTGATAATTAATCTAAAAGCTTCAGGTGTTGGAAATATGCCTGTGAAATATTTTACAATTAAATGTTTTGGGAAATAATGGAAAAATCTGTTTGAAAGAAATGGCTCGAGATAAGAATATATCACAAATTGTTATGGTAAAGACAGAAAGAAAATATTAGATGTCGTTTTCAAGAAGCAATAAAAAAAATATTGATAAATATGCGGCTCATAAGTACCAGGGTAATTCAATCACCTCGCCAATAATGATAATTATCTTAGAGTATAATTTGTCAAAATAGGCAGAGTCATTTGGTAAAATCTAAAAACTGGTGGAACTAAGGTTCCTTATTTGGAAAACATTATTGAAAGAATGGACTCCTCTTTGGTTGAGTGTTGGTAATAGGTAAACACTAAGAGAGGTTGGAGTAACTGGGGAGAAGTTAACAGAGAACTTGTGGACCTCCAAAACCTGTTGGACCTCTTCCATAGTATTGCAGACTTTTATAAAAACAGAGCATTTCAGTGCTCGCAGAAACAGAAAAAAGGTCACGTAGAAAGCCAGTCAGATGGAGAGAATTGGTATCTCCATGATACCCATGTCTAACGTCTTTTCTTGAACCATGCTCCAAAACGAATCTAGAAAAAGGACAGATTCTCTATCACAGAGATGAAGAATTTTTCTGAACTGAATTAAGTTATCTGAATTTGCTCTTACAAACCTTAAGAGTTGCTGATAACAAATATCACATTATTCCATATAATAGAACAGGAACAGGGTTTTGTTTTTTCTCAATTTTTTAAAATTATTTCTTCATATAAGTATTGTTGGAAGATCTTCGTCTTCTGTTCCTTCTATTTGGAGACTGATTTTTTTTTTTTTTTTGTGTAACTTGTCATTTCTTCCTGCCAATGCCTGAACTTCAATCCAATCAAATTGCCTTGATCAAGCCCCTTATCCAAGATCAAAATACACAATATAGCAGATAAGGGTTCAGATCAAAGTTTGTGACTTTAACAAAAGTTTGTGACTTTAACAACAGAGGAATTTCCTGTCAACCCAGCTTTCAACCAGGGGTAGTCATTTAAACGAAAGTGAAGGCATATAATGTTATGTAAAAGGGACAGGGAAGAAACAGGCGTATATATTCGTCACCACTACCCATGACCAACCTACATAATTGGTGCAGCAAGTGACGAATTATATGATTGGTGCTTTGTGACTAGGATAAGTTGCATATTTGGTAACGGCCCAAGGACAGGTGCATAAAATTGATTGATTTGAAAACTATTAGTGTTAAATATCAAAATTATTTGTATTAAGAATAATTACTTAAAGCTATAATTGTTTACTAAGGATTATTATTAGTTTCTTGAAACCATATTATTGCTTGAAATACTTGAAGTTAAGAATTCTGCAGATTAGATAAAAATATTTGAAACCATATAAATGTACAACCAAATTATCATTAGATAAGAATAATTATTAGAAAAGACCAACTTGAACATTGAATAACCCAACAAGAGTTGACATGCCATAAAACCAACCAACAATGATAATCATTATGACAAATTAGAAATGTCATCATCCAGGATTTGAACTTGGTTCCCCAAGGCCTTTTTTATCACTCTTATTATTGCATATAAGGGTGGATCAATGTCCAAAGCTTGATATGTAGTTACCGGTTAAATTTTGATCTGAAATTTTCACAGTATAATATCTAATCTATAGGTTAGTATTCAACAGTGAATTTATTGCATCTTGAATAAAGAATATTATGTTCAAAAATTAATATTTGTTGGAAAAGATGTTTTCCTTTCATGAGACTTACTAACTTTATTTATCTATCTTATATATATATAAATCAAGTACAGTTTATTTTTATAAATAAAATGTATTTAATATTGGTGTCAGCATATGTAAATCAAAGTTAAGATTATATAGACATCGAGCCACCGGTACATGATGACTGTCATTTTCTTGCCTATGAAATCCTTGTACCAAGATGACCCTTTAGAGGAAAAACTGACTGTCACCAAGCACTATTTACTGTGTCTATGCTAACCTAACATATATATCTACGCTTTTTCTTACTCTTCCCTTTTTGTTATTTTGTTTAGTATTTAAAATAGAACTGCGTTGATTGTAATTACATGAAGAAAAGACTAATTTGGTCATTAAATAACCCAACAAATGTTGAGATGCTATAAAATCAACCAATCAACAATGATTATCATTATGATAAATCCATGAAAATCATTGTTAATGTTTTATTTATTTAGTCCATAATAGCTGGTTTTCATGCTTTGCACTGTTATTCCATCATTTAAATAATTGCATAAAACACCTATTATGTATTAACTAGATGAATTTATCATATTGATTTTGGTTTTTATTAACATATTGATTATTATCACATACTCATAACATATGATATTTCTTAGTTAAAGGTTGGTCTTTAGGAATTGTACACATGGGTAAGAGGAGAAACAATCTAATTCAGTCATTGGTAAAACTCTAACCCACTGGGCTTTTTGAATGGCTCAGCTAATTTCATAAAGAAAAAAAAAACATTCATTAAAATTCTGTTTATCTTGTTTTATTCTTGATTGTTCACTTTTTTGTATAGTCAGATAAATAAATTTAGAAACCAATCTTACTACTTTTATATACATTATTATTGTATATTTTTATATTAACATTACAGTTCAATTTTAAAGTGACAAATGAAATAAATTGTCATATTATTAAGTAAGTAAAGTAAGTTGGCGACCTTAGTTGAGGGTGACCTGAAAGCTCTCTTTTCAACAGCTACCACACCGAGTTGTAGGGGAGGGTGCTACGCCTTTGCCTGGATTGCTTCACTTTATCCTTGATCCTAACCTTATAATGCTGAGTACTAAGCAAGGCGGCATCAATTACCATTTTTTGAGTCTTTGGTATGACTCAACCTGGGATTGAACCCAGGTCTCCTGGACCATTGGCAAACACTCTACTCATTAAGCCTGGTTATTATTAAATATGCAGCCATAATTTAAAGAAAATTTTAATTCACTGATTATGAAAATGTTGAATTTTTTCTTCAATACAATGGATCATATTTATATTGAATACATTGATTTTTTAAGTATTCATTTTTTTTTCTTTAATTATTCCATAATGTATCACTGCAGCAAAAATGTGTCTTGATCACACTGATATCAGACTGATAATACAAACGGTATAATTTTTTATAGAAAAGATCTTTTTACTGAAAAAAAAAATCAACTTTCCTCTATTTCTAAACCAGATGCTTACACATGGTTTTCTTTACTGAAAATAGTTGAGATACCTTCAATGAAAAATTACCTTGAATTTTTTTAGTAGTGTGGCCTGTCTGATAATGAACCATGTCTCATGTAGAGGCCTTTTCTCAAAAAATGTTGCAAATACAAGATGTAATTTCTTGAATCTACTTAAAAATCTATCATGATTGTTTTGATTTGTAACAATAAAAAAAAAAAATTGTCTAATTTTGATCTTTCACCTTTGCCAGGATGACCTTTTGTCTTTAAAAGTAACAAATGAACTTCATCACATAAGCATCAAAAGAGCCATACAAGCTTTGAGACTTCACAATTTTGATCCACAGTGTCTCAAAAGAAGACCCTCGGCAGAGGAGGTAAGATGATCTCATTCCAACACTTTCACTTCACATTGGGTTTATAGGTTATCTTTATACTGCAGATCATCAGAAATATAGTAATAGATATGATATTATTTTTGTGTTTATGATTTATCAATTTAAACATTTTTGTTAGGATTGTTAGACACGAATGTTTTATTATTATTTTGTATCTCAAACTTGAAGTCGTGAACTTGATTACTAATCATTTATCAAATGTGTAATTATTTTAGTATAAGCAAGTAACTAAAATTTTGTCTTTGGAAATTTAAATTTTCTATGATTAGATACATCTTACAGCAACATGGTTTCTCACTAATTATTGTTAGAGTTGTTCTCTCAAAAAGAGCCCTACTGTCTCTCGATGAAACAATTTTTTTTATTCTTTTATATTCAAACCTATAAGTACACATTTGGTAGATTTATACCAACTCCTCTATCAAGAATAGATAAACAAATTCTCTCCTATAATTAAGAGATAAATTATTCATTAGCAAATGATACATAGACTTTTAAGTTATGTTCTTATTTCCTGCTAAGAAAAAGAACATCTCTGACATGTTACAAGAGTTAAGAGAAAGACTGAGAATATACATGAGAAAACCACTGTTCCATAATTATTGTAAGTGATACCTATTTTTAAGTATAAATATCTTATGAACTAAAAGTGACTAAGAGATACTTTGAAGGTCAATATTCTGTATTGACACCCTAATGACAAACAGAGGAGATGAGCACCTCTAGTAACCTACATTGCTCTGAGAATTGCTTCAAAAAGAAAAAGTTAGTAAAACCCTTTGTGACAACCTAATCAGTTATGGAAAACCTTCATATATCTAAAGATATAAATAAGTTCAAAATTATAGAATTTTACTTCAGAGCCATTTTTGCATGGGTAAAGGGGAAAATAAACTGTTTTGACTTTATATTAAAGAAAATTGTTTTCGTTTTTTTGGTGGGGAAGCATCCCCCAATCTTGTCTTCCACCTGCCATCTTGCGCTAGAAAATCTGTTTAATAGATTCATTTTTTTCTTGTTGCAGGGAAATCTCCAAAATATTGCTGATGAAGTGATCTTGTGGTCAAATCATCGAGTAATGGAATGGTTAAGAACAATCGACCTTTCAGAATATGCACCTAATCTACGGGGTAGTGGTGTCCATGGAGCCCTGATGGTTAGTCAAAGACTTTTGACTTTTTGTTGAGCCAAAATTTTAATTGTTGGCTATTTTATTATTTTATTTTTTTTAGTCACAATTTTTTTTAAGTTTTAAAAATTGTATTTCTTAGACACTTTCTAAACCTTTTGAATCGCATCCTCCATTTTTTAAAAGAAATTTTAACTCTCCATCATTGGCATGGTTATTATTAGATTTAAAATTTGTGGAGCTGTTTTAAAAACAGCTCCACAAATTTTAAATCTAATTTTAAATCAATTTTAAATCTAATTTTAAATCAAATTTTAAATCTAATTTTAAATGTAAAATCTTCTTTTTTTTTTTTTTTCAGGAAAAGTAACAATAACTGGCTAATAATGATTGTAAAGTTAGAATATAAAAATCTCAATCATACTCAAAACCCTCTTGAATTTTTATGAAGACCTGGTCTTGGTCCTGATGATAGCAATTGTGTTGCCTTGAACAATATTTGGTTTTGAGAGTTAAAAACTGGAACAATATTTAAAAAGAACTAAATTTTCTTGCAGTCAGCAAAAGATGAATTCAGTGATGTTTTATACTCCTTGATATTGTTCTGTTAGTAGAGCCTAGAATATACAGATAATTAAAACCTCCCTATACACTCCCAAAAAAAGATATCCTGGGTATGACTCTAAATTGTGAGGCTTCAGTTCTAGATCTCAGGAGAGTAACGAGTCACCCTATCTATGTCAATCCTGTGACAGTCCTACTTATGAATCAAAAAGATCTGATTGAAAATTATTTGGGTTACAAATACTTAAAACTGAATAACTGCAAATTAGTTGTATCAAGAATAGTTATTTGAAGCTATAATTCTTTACAAATGATTATTATTATTAATTACTTGAAATACTTAAAACTATTTGTATTAGATAGGAATACTTGAAACTATATAACCATGTGCCAATTATTTGTATTAGATAGGAATACTTGAAACTATATAACCATATGCCAATTATTTGTATTTGATTGGAACCATGTTAACTGTATGCAGACAAATGATTATTACCAAATAAGAATAGTTACATGAAACAATGTAATTATTTATAAATTATGAGTGTTATGAATAATTACTTGAAGTTATACAAACTTAAAAAGAACATTTATAGTTTTGTGCAATGACCAGAGAAAATCAGTAAAAAATAATCAATTAAATATAAGTTTGGTTATGTTTATATTTACTTGCATTGTGCCCATAAAAAATCTGGAATTATTTCTGTTTGGATCTGCATTTTGATATGCAATCAGCATATCTATGTGCTCTGCATAGGTTAAGAGTATAGTATTGGTGCATCTTCTCATGATCAATGTGTCACTTTTCAGCCTTTTACCTATGATCAATGCAGAATCTGTGCACTTTGTTTCAGATGAGTGTTGCTTCTCTATTCTTTGCCGAGAATCATATTTGTTTACCTTACATTGCATGTAAAAAGTGACTTGTTTGTCATTAACTATTGTTTGTTATTTAAACATTTGTTATTTCATCAGTGACTCCAACTTAGAGCATGGTATTACAACCTTCAAATACTGCTTCTACAAACTGGACATTTTTCTGTAAACAACTTCAAAGATGGTTGCTCGATCTTTTTGAGATAATGTACTTAAAATGATGATAATCTTCTGAAAAGAATTCCTTCGTGTCCCCCATAGATGTTTTTTCTAGCAGTTTATCATTTGTATTATATTTGTATTAATGAATTATTTCATGGAGAAAGAAAATATCTCAATTAGAAATTTTTGTTTTCATTTTTGAGTAATAAAGTTTCTGGTAGAATACATAATTTTGAAATTCAAAAAAATGAAAAGTTGAGTGAAATATAAACCTTTATAGTAACATTTTAGTTTTAATTTGATTTGTCATTTTATTATATTAATTTAGTAAATACTGTATATACTCAAGTATCATCTGATACTAGCCAGGACTATTTGATGACTTTATTTTTTTTTTTTAATTGTTTCCAAACAGTAAATAGCAATACTAGAAACCATTTAACTGTGTGTAAACAAATTAGTTTTAAATTAGATAGGAATTCTTAATAAATATAACTACTAATGTTAAATAGCAATAATTTTAAACCATTTGACTGTGTGCAAACAAATGATTAATATTATATAGAATTATTAGTGTTGGATAATAATACTTGAAAGCACTTAACAGTGTATAAACAAATGAGCACTTGCTCATTTAAAACATGTTATTTACAAATCATTTGCTTATAAATTTATATATATATATATATATAAAATGTATGTATGATTTGGCTTTAAACAACTTGCAAAGGTTGTGATATGCTATAAAATAACCACCCAACCAAAGAAACTAACAATATTTGTTGACTTTTGCTGCTGAAAATTGTAGACATACAAGTTGGCCAAGGCTTACTATTTACACGCACAAACTTTGTATTTCTTATATGTTGTAACTTCCTAATATTGGGTTAAGATTCAGGTTTCAGAAAGTTGCATGATATATGAGTATATTTGGTAAATGGAAGTAAGTAGCGAAGAATAATCCCCCCACCTCTAAAAAAAGAAATAATTCCTTTAAATTCTACTAAGCAAGTATAAAATGAAAATGATTGGGGGGGTATTTTTTGCTATTTGGTTTGAGATTCAAACAGTAATATTTGTTCCAGTAAACCACCACTCTTTCAAAATAGTAAAGATTCCCTTTCAGACAGTTGTATGGCTTTTAGTTTTATAGTCACATGAAGACTATAAAAATGTCTATTTTGAGTTTGTCCTCTCATCAGCAGAATTCAAAACATACCCTTATCAAATCATTTTCAATTTTCTTTCTTCATTATTTTGTCACAATTTTGGAGCTAATTTGTTATATAGAGTCCGTTTGAGTTAATTGATTGAAACCTAATTGCAAATAGTTCATGGGACGAAGGGGGGGACTGGAGATAGGTTCGTAATAGTAATAAGTTAGAATGTAAGGAGTTGTATAGAGTAGCATTTTTTTTTTTTTTTTTTTTTTTTTTTGAGAAATACGGATTAGATTGGTAATATGAGCATAGATTAATGATAAACGGGAAGAGAAATTTTGGCAAATAAGTATGAGTTAATCTCTAGCAAATGATTTCGTGAGCCAAATAAATGGGAGTTTTTCCTTTTTTCTTTTTGGCTTCAAATAAGGGTATAAGGTAAGAGTTAAAGACTGACTGAATAGTTTTGATTAGGGGCTTATTTAATGTTAGTTTGGAAGTATTAGTATAGGATAGATTTGGCGGGAGATTTGTGTAAGTCTTGTGAAGTATAAATCATGGACGTGGACGAGTATTAAAAATAACATCTTACCTCGGTACCGAATCCGGAAGTAGTCAGTCGAAACCGGATGAGGTAAAGATAGTATTGTATATAGTAGAGGAGTGTGGAATGCCCTGTTTTCATTGGCTGTTTACTGAAGGACAGATGTCTATAAGAACGGCCGAAGTCCGGCCTTATTAATATTTTTTTTTGCTTTGGTAGAGGCACGAGCATAGCACGTCGCGATCAAGGAGGCGACTTGGCTCTTCCAGAGTCATGCCGGGGTTACTGTCGGAGCCGATATGATGCAGAAATAACCCGAAATCGGCGATGAAAACAGTGCATCACTGAAGACCTCCCTGATGCATCTAGGATGTATGATTGAAATGTCACAATTTTGGAGCTATATAATTTGTTATATAGAGTCCGTGTTATAAAAGGATAAGAGTTTGAATCTGATAGCTTATCCTTTATTATATCCGATTCAAGTTATTCTTCACTGTTGATACATGTTGATTGTGATAAAAACCAAATGAAGAAAATTAAAGATAAAAGAAAATATTAATAAAAATGAATAAGAATAATGGTTCACTTTTAATACACTCAATAATAGTGCTTTTTATACAGATCTGGTTTTCACATTTTACAGGTTGTTACCTACATTATAACTGAAGGATATTTACAAAATAATTTTTTTTTCCAAAATCTTTGAAACTGCTAATAACCAACACTTTGTTCTGTGCTGTTCCATTTCAGGTTTTGGAACCTCGATTCAATGCCGAACTTTTCTCCCAGGTTTTGTCAATCCCTGCTAACAAATCTCTTTTACGACGACATCTCAGTACACATTTTGTCTCCCTCATTGGCAATGATCAACAACACAAGAAACGAGAATTTGAAACATCCCCAGATTATCAACCCCTGTTTCCAAATGCCAAAGTAAAGGTGAGTTTGAAATATGTTAGTGTAAAACTGTTATGATAAAACTTGATTAAATTGCTTATTACTTATATGCCATAAGGGTTGATTTAGGAGGTAAGCAAGAACTTAAATTTTTGATTTCATTTAATTTACCATTTATTTCTATTTTTGATAATACCTTCTGATTAGGTTGTAACAATTGAAGTTGTCTATTTTGAAATACTATTTTCTCTTTAATTCAGCGCCGTAATAACTTTTTGCTGTTTGGTCACAAGCGTAGTAAGTCTGAGAGCCAAACAGATAGTTATATCTGTCCTATTGAGCCACCACTTTCCCAAAATGGTAAAGACTCCCTTGTAAATGGAGGAACAGCAAATTACCCACAGAATAATGGCTGTATTAAAGAAGTAAGTAGCAACTTTAAATTTTTGTTTTTTCAAAAAAAAAATAGTGGGAGGGTGTCAAAGTTATGCCATGAAATTTTCCTGTTACTTTTTGCTTTTGTTTTTGGGGTCATTCACGGCTTTGATTTAATAGTTTGTATTTTATTAGTTTAATTCTGCATGTTTTGAACAAATCTTGGAAGTAGCACTCTATAAAACCCTGGCTATACAGCCACTTACCTCCCATCTCACAAGATATGCAGGACACTACTGTTACTCTACTAGCAATTTTCCTTGGATTGCCAATGGATTTAAACTCTTCTTGCAACCAACTATAGTGGACAGTGGTCAGGAGAAGAACCACAGCTTGGCCTGGCAGCCTTCTTTCCTTATCTAGTGACCAACTCCTAACTGCTACTCTTTCAGACTGATGTTGCTCTTGAATATATGAACCATGAATTCTCAAAAAGAAAACTCTGTGGATCAGCCAGAATTAAAATGCATTAATAAAATGAGATCCTTGTCTACTGTTTGGTTTAATATGAGCATTAAAAAATAACCCTTTCATTCTCATTGAGAAATCTTTCTATTTTTATTTTATTATCTTTTAAAATCTGTCAACCTCCCTAATTTATGTTGCTATTCCTTTAAACTATTAAACACTCACAAGTGTACATGCATAGACATGCATACTCAAATAGATATGTTTGCATCCATATGCATTATTGCCCCTAAATGTGCGCTTAGGGAGGGAAGAGCTTATAATGTCATGATAATGCAAATGTGTAACATATAAAAAGAATTCTTGAGGGATAAGTAAGAACATTTGGATAGAATGTGATACTATTTACCAACCCCTCCGCTCGGGCAGGATATGACACACGGTCAATTTTTAAGCGGAGTTTAACAGGTTTGAATTCAGAGTTTTCCTTCTCCTAGACTAGTTGCCTAACCAAGGCTGAAGAACCTAGTCTGTCCTACTATTTACCCATAGCTGGAGGGAGAATAATTGGATTCATACCTTCCCCAAGGGTATTAGTCCTATGTGAAATGCAGTCAGTCAGGTCCAGGATTTGAACTCGTGTAGCCGTGTCCATTTCCTACGACGATAACGACTACACCACGGGCACCTCCAGTTTGGATAGAATGTGATGAGGGTTGTATTCAACTCCCAGTTTAATAATACCTACGTCACAAACTCATCAGACTAGTTAGAACCATTTCACTGGGGCAATCGGGAGATTCTGCTCCTGGGTTGGGATCCCCCAAGATAACATATGCATTGTTTTTTGCTGCTTTCCCCTTGAAGATGAGACATGAGGAAGATGTGATAAAAAGCTACAAAAATTAAGATGAAGGAAAATACTTGAATCAAAAATAAGATAACTGACCTTCATTCCAAACTTAAAATATCTAAAAATGAAATACAACAAAACATTGCAGCTGCTGCATGTGGTGGCCCACAAAGAATGGGGAACTGACTGAAATACTCTATTATTATTATATAGATCATTAATTAGATCTAGATTGGACTATGGCAGTATCATATACCAATCAGCTAGAAAGAGCAACTTGAAAACCCTTGACCCAATCTATCATGTAGGCTTAAAGCTAGTGCTTTAGGACATCCCCAGCTGAGAGCCTATATGCAGAGGCTAATGAAGCTCCTGCAAATATTAGAAGCTGCCGCAAACTGGCCCTCCAGTATGACGTCAGATTAAAGTCATGTCCAACAAATCCGGCACACCATAAAAGTTTTTCATCCCAAGTACAAAGAGCTATTCTAAAAGAATGAAAAAGCCATAAAACCCTTTGGTTTCTGGATGGAAACAATCATTGGAGAAGCAGAAGTAGACACGACTGAAATCCATAAAATAATCATACCAGATATTCCACCTTGGACTATAAGAACCCCAAACATAATCTCAACATGTCGTAAATTCCACAAAAATAAAACCCATCCACTAATTTTCCAAGAGGAACTAGAAAAAGTTGAAGAGAATTATCCTAAACACTTGCACATCTTTACGGATGAGTCTGAAGTGGATAAAATAACAGAATGTGCTACAATACGTAAAGGAAACATTTAAAAAAAAACATCTACCAAATGATACCTCTATATTCAGTGCAGAAGCTTGTGCAATTAATATGGCTCTTGACCTCATCTCAGAATCAAGAAATAACAAATTCATCATCTTTTCAGATTTACTGTCAGTGTTGGAATCACTAAAAAACAAAGAATTTGATCACCCATCAATAATAAGAATACTTTGTAAATTGAAGAATTTATCAAATGACAATGATATACAGATATGTTGGGTCCCAAGTCATACTGGCATCAGTGGAAATGACCAAGTGGATAAAGCAGCCTGGTCTACCATAAACCTAACCACTGAAAAGAAATTTAAAATACCACATACAGACTTTAAAATGAAAATAAATAAATACATACTACACCAAAGAAAACAACGCTGGAACAATAATGAAAATAATAAATTATTAGAAATTAAACCCACATGGAAGCAAAGCTTAAAAAAAAAAAAAAAAAAAAAAAAAAAAAAAAGAGGAAATAACATTGTCCAAACTCCGGATAGGTCATACAAGGATAACACACTCTTATTTACTCAAAAGAAAACAACAACCAATGTGTTATGCGTGCCAGACCAAATACACAGTGAAGAACATTCTCATTGAATGTACCGACCTTGACCATATAAGAAAAACCTTCTATAGTACAAACAATATGAAGGAACTGTTCCAAAACACTGAAATAAATAATGTGATATCATTTCTAAAAACAGTGAAGTTATACACAAAAATCTTAAAAAATTTACAATGAGACCAAATTACTTCTATAAACCCTTTCTTTACTAGATATATTCTAACAAACTGATCCCTTCCCCAACCTGTTTCACAGGGGTTTTTTTTTCTTTTTATGATCATGATTCCCTACAAATAAACTCCTAATAAAAAACAAATAACCAACTAGTTATCTAAAGTTTATCATTAATTCCTAAGACCGCTCCTTTGAATTTCTTTTCAGACTTATTTTCCTTAACTTGATTTGGCATTAAATGACCAATGAGGTTGATATGCCGTATAACAAAACAAACAAAAAATAAGATTAATATAAAACTTTAATTAAAAATAAGATTAATGTAAAACTAGTATTAAAAAAAATAACAATCCTTGAGCTAAGAAAAATTGAGAAACAGAAAGGATGAGTTTAAAATGATTTTGATTTGATTAAAAACTACTGATTACAGATTTGTTAGTCTTTGGATCCATTTTTGTTTGGGGCTCAGTGATCTCTTTTGTTATGATGGAGAAATTAATGTTATTTGTAAAAAGACAAAAAATATAGATTTTATAAATTCAGAATTAGTCATCTTTTATTCTTTTTTTTTTTTTTTTTTTCACAAAATAGTTATTACATGTTCTTTTTTACAGAACAACCTATTTTTACTTTTCTTAAACAAAATAGAAAAGAAGTGCAATTCTTGTGTGAAAGTATCATCTTGATTTTTATAATCCAATGAAAATGTTTTAATAATTTTCTTTCTATTTATTAAAGAGGGATGAAATGGCTGCTAAAGAAATTGGAGCTGTTTCTAAGGAAATCAATTCCTTGACAGTAAGTATTCAAATCCTTTTAAATCTAATAGGTCACTTTTTGTATCACAGATCATATCCACAAGTCAAATTTATATTCAGACTTCATAATAAAAATCATGATATATTTAATTCCTTTTTAGATGATGCACAACACAAATTGATGCAATTTGACTTAATCAACTTAACACTTGATATAGCATGTATTTCCAATGAAGAAAATTCTTTTTTAACTCTTATTTCTTAAAAAAGCACATTTATTTAGATTAAACAATTATATGTACCTTATAGTATGCAACTACATCTTTATATTTTTATCATAAGTATTATTTTGTTTGATAAAAAGTTTTAAGAATCAATCATACAAATATACAAAATACTGTTTACCTCTCAAAATTAGATGCAAATTTAACAATTATTCATTAATTAAAACTAGGAGTAAAATTTTTCAGCTATTTATGTCAAGATGTTCCCATCTAAAGTATTTTTAATAATTTTTTTTCTTTTTTATCAGAAAAATAAATTTTACAAAACAAAAAACATTTGTGACAAAAAAATTTTAAGTGAAAGCCTCCCCCCCAACATACACATACAATTATTGATAAATATATTTTGGATATTTACAGTTTGTGAATTTGACAGTCACTTTCCCTTTTTTTCTGAAGGTATCAGGAAATAGAGTGGGAAAAGTTTTTAGTCCAGAGTCTCATTGGGTGCCCCTTTCATATGGCCTTGTGCCACATCTAAGCAAAAAGCTTAGTAAATTTCCAAAAAGCACTTGCCAGCCCAGTCAGCTGGGGCTGTAGTATACACTAACTGCATCTCTGCAGAGGGGTAAGACCGCCCCCCACCACCACCAGTGTCCTGGATATGACACTAAACAATCCAATGGTGAGGCTCCAATAATGCTGGAGCTTTGGGGAATGTGGAGTACTCCTTCACTGCCATCTCTTCCAGGTCCACTCTGGCTCAGATTGAGAGCACCTGAAAGGGTCCTATCTATGAATTAAACAGAACTGTCTGACATTTAAACTGAGTGCAAACAAATGACTTATGCAAAATTGAATAGTTAGAAATAAAACTGTGTATAAATAAATGACTGATGTTTAATTGAATTGTGAGTGATACATAGTAATACTTGGAACTATTTAAATTTGTTCACTTAATTTGCAAATCATATATACCTAATATATATGTGTAAAGAGTATTTGGCATTAAATAACCTACAGTGGTTGATATGCCATAAAACCAAACCAAAAAGCACTTTCAAAACTGCTACTAATAAAGAGGACACTATTTACTTTTCAAGTAAAATTTCTTATGGTCTTTTAATTGAAAACATAGATGATAGAATTTAATGCTGTTGTCTAAATGTGATAACGATTATATAATTTTTTTTTTTACTAAGCTTTACTTAATTTGGTACACAAGCTTTAACTGGCTTAGCTTACCTGCTGTTGTTAAGTAGTCACCCATTTATATACTGGGGTGGTACATTGATGCTTAACTTTTGTGATCTTGTAGAAACTGGTGCCTTTATAAGTTACTGAACTGTGTACATGTCTTCATTTAAATTTCAAAATTTTAAGAATACTTGAAGATTTAGTTTCCATACTTGATTACACCTTGTAAACCAACTTGTACTCACTTTGGCAGTATACATACCTTGTAGATAGACCTTAAAGTTACAAATGATATTATTAAGATATAGATACATTAAGGCATGTTAATAAGATGATATCAAACTAATTTTTTTTTTTCTTTTTTTACAGGTAATGCTTTCCCAGGAACAATTCTTAGACAATGTGCCAACATCTAATGTGTAGCAAAACCAGACTTTCATCTCTCTCTCTCTCTCTCTCTCTCTCTCTCTCTCTCAACAGACTGCTGGCCAACCCATGATGGTGAGAGCCATTGTCTTTAACCCTGCTCTTCCTTGGGCTGTGTGTATATGACTAGGCTCTCTTCCTCTGGTTTCTTTCTCCTTTTTCCACCTCTCCCCTCCTGCATCAGTCCACCCACACTGATTCACAGTAGCCTTTTACTTCTTTCCCTTTCCACCAATACTGCCGAAATCCCCCCCCCTCTCTCTGAACCTTTTTTCCTTTTCAACTTCAGGCTGAAGAAAAGGGAACAATGGACTTTTTTGTATTTCTCCTTACCCTACATTTATATCTGAACAAACCTTGTAACCCTACCACAAATGCCTTCATTTCCTTCCTCCTTTCCTTATCTCTACCCCTAACACCTTAAAGATGAGTACTGACCTACATTCCCCTTGCCCTAAGGGCTTCTTAAATTTTGTGATAGGCTGGGCCACACTTTGTCACACACCTGACCCATATATTGCCTGCCATCAGAACAACCATTATGCATTATTTCTCCCAAGCCTCTTGTGAACTACTATCCAACGCCTCATTTTTTGTTGCTAGGCAACTATATCTACTATTATATAGACAGACCATCTGCCATAAGAAAATGATTCAATTTTTCTTTTTTTTCTTCTTTTTTACCTTAAAGAACTCTACATAATTAAACACTCTATATTTCTGTCATTCTCTTCAACTTCCTCCTCCTAAGTTTGCATAATATCTGTAAAAAATGACTGGTTTAATTTTATATGAATCGCCCCTTCTGCCTACAATCAGAGTATCACTTCCCAGGCTTCTCTGTGCATGATCAGTGTAGTATCTGTGTTCTGCCTTAGATTCCAAATTAATGTTACTCTGCTGTTCAAGCAGCATCATGCTGACATAGTGGATATATCATTACTTGTCTACTTAACTTCATATTGATCATTTGAATCATTTAGTTTTTATCTTTTTGTTTTCTTGTCAACAGAAGTTATTAACAAAGATATGAACAGACTGGGATTAAATTTTTTTTTTTAAAATGCAGATATGAAAAGACTAGGATAGATAGAACGATAAAGTAATTTTTTCTTGTCTTGCTAGTCATGCATATGGTTGATGGCATAAAATTTTATAAGCAACTCAATGGAAGAAATATATTACTAGGAAAGACCTTAGCAACTAGAAGTTATATATGAAATATTGTAAACTATCTTTTAATAAGTCTACATTATGGAATATTTGCTGTATTCAATCTTGTTCTGTCATGGTACTTAGTTTTTATTTGAAAAAAAAATGTGAATATTACGAATCTGCTCAGTTTTATGCTTTCTTTAGATGTACTGAAATTTCCACCTTGTCACCTGTAAGAAAAAAAAATTTGAAGGTCAATAATTCTCCCTCTATCTATTTCAGCTGGGAATATTTTAAGAAATGTTACTCGAACTTCATTTATGTTACCTATCTAGCCGAATTTAAAAGAAAAATGAAGTGAGTTCTTTAATAGAAATTTGATTGTTTGTCCAGAATAGCCCAACAAAGCAAATTCATGTTGTTTCTTTGGTTATGTACAAACAAAATTCTATATAAATGTAAATGATTACATATAAATATTAATACTGGTTACAAAATGACAGGTGCATTAATATTACCCTCAGGTCAGAATGTTGGAATTTAGTCTCTCTGTATATATATTAGATAAAAGAAAAAATAATCTTTGATATATTTTTGCTGTGAGATACTCACTTTTTATTTAAAAAAAAAAACCCAAGAACTTGTTAAACCCTTTTTGTTTTTGGCAGAATATAGTAAAATCTTTGTCCAGATTTCTTAGATGAAGTATTATCATTATCATTTTTTGATTAGTTTATATTTTTTTTTTTTTTTTTTTTTTAAATCAATACTTAGGTCCTTTTTTTTAGATTTTAAATCTGTCAAGCGAGTTGTATGTTTCTTTAATTTCTTGCTTAACAATCCTGAGTATATTCACAAATATGCATTTGTGAAATGTAGAGATGTCTACTGTTCTACCTTTTTTCAATGAAATTGCCATTCATTGTTTCAAGTATAATGTTTCCAATGTAGGCAAAATACATCAACTATGGTTTCAGTCTGAATGTCTCATTGAGTATTGAAATTTGAGACCAGATAAAGAATTAAACATCCAGTTCCTGTAAAAAGAAATAAAATATTCAATATCTCAGTTATAAAGAATTGAGATTAGTAAATATGTGTTCAAATCTTATCTAAAGTTGCTACTTTTTCTCTTATCCATGTTGATTCCTAAATGGGTCAGAAGTTTTATTTTAATATAAAATGAGAGAACCCCACTACAAAAATGTATTATTATTACTTTTTCTTTTTTTAATAATTTAGGGTGTATCAAAAGTATTTTCGTTTTTTCAATTAATAGTTCATGGAGAATTTGAGAACTATGTATTTTTGAAGCTTATATGGTTCTCTACAAATTCTTGGTAGACTGGACTCTTTAGCTTTGGTGTGGTAACTGATCTAGGAGAAGGAAAACTTTGAATTCAAACCAGTTAAATTCTGCTCAAAAATCGACCTTGTGTGGAAAGGTTTGTTAAATACATGTATGATTCTCTGCATGTGTTATCTTTCAGACTTTTTATCTCCTCGGAAAGTTTTCAACTGTTGGTAGGTTCCATACTCTAGATTAATGCTTTAAAAAGTATCATGATCAACAGCTGATGGTTGTTGACTTGTGGACTTTATTTTAAGTGACAATGCTTAAACCAATTTTAAGCAACACAGTCAGGTATTGTTTCATTTCCTTCTACTTCCCAAATTTTACTAACAGCTTTATCAGCCAATTTAAAATAATACCTCAAAATTACTAGAATCTCTCTACTTATCTCTACTATAATAACATCTAAAAGAAAAGTTACAGTTCAATAATATTGATGATCATATAATAGAATCATTGTCTTTAGTTATGTACATGAAATAATGTTTGGAGTATAGGTCTGTAAAAATGAAAATACTTTTGATACACCCTTATATGATGATAATAATAATAATATAATGGAGCCATAAATAGTCTTTGTACATGAAATAAGTTTTTGAAGTAAAGGCCTAGTAAAAAAACGATTTTGATACATTCTCTTTTATAATAATAATAATGATAATAATAATAATAGGATTATTCATAATCTTTTGATCCATACCTGAATCAACCTTTACTAAGTATGCATTGTATTTTGATACTCTCCTACAAGTCTCGAGGGAGATAATTCAGTACACCTGAAAGAAAGTGAATCTAGTTGATTTTTCAAGTTTAAATTAACAAGCCCAATCTGTGTATAATCTCAACTGCTACTTGCTGAAGAGATTGTCCCAAGAAGAATCTGATTATGTAAATAATGATGTCTTACACAGATGTGCTGACTCAGAAATTTTTTGCATTTTACAACATAGGACCATGAATAATAACAAAAATGATGATTTGAGTCATATATAATCAAATAAAATTATAAATTTTTCTAAAAAATGTGGCTAACTATTGAAGTTATTTTAATTAATAGCTGAAGTTTATTTACAGTATTAGACAAAAAGTACAATGAAAAAGTAAACCATTTTTTATTATTGCTACACATTTTAATGAAATTTCAATGGCTATCTAAGCCATTGAAGTGATTATTTTCCTTGATTATTTGGATCAAAGTTCCCTTAGTTGTAGCAAAAAGACATTCATAAAGGATTAATCACAGATGAGAATATCAAATAAAGGAAAAGAAAATTTATATTTTTTTGGTGTTTCTAAGATTTTTTTTTTTTTTTTTTTAGAAAATTATGACTTTTTACTATAACTAAGAGAACTTTGACAACAATTATCAAGTAAAATGACCACTTCCTATGTGTGTCTCAGTTATTGAAGTTTCCTTAGAATTTGTGGCCATAATATTAAAAAAATAATAATTTTTTTCACTATTTTTTTCTAATACTGTACAGTTAAGAGAAAATGTTTCACAATATATATTTTTTTAAAGTACTATGGAATTTTTTTAAATTTCAATACTCTTTATGTAACATTCTTTTTATTATTATCTTAATTTTATTTCTTATATTTTTTCATTTTTTATTTTATGGTAGTCAGCTATCTTTTAGCAAATTCTGGAAATTTGTTGATTAAACTTAATTTATGGATGTAATTAGGAATTTCTGATTGTTATTATTCAGGTACTTGCTTCCTAAAATGCAAAAACTGCTCTCAGTCTTTTATGATCTTAGCATGTCACCACTCTACTTGGAGGCCATCTTTTCAGACAAGTATTCTTTTTAAACAACTTTTTTTAATCTACATATTTTTAAAAGAATTAATATTAATCTCTTAAGAATTAGAAATGTTTTACTCTTTTAGAAAATGTCTCTCTTCCTTTTCTATAAAATATATTCAGAATGCCAAATCTTTTGTTTGAAAATATTTTTGGCTAAAGGTTGCAGCCTTAGGTTTGGAGGATATCCATTTTGAAAGTGACTGAGGATGGAGTCAAATGCTGAATTAACATATCCTTCGTTGATCATATAACGAGGGTTAATATTTGAGCATTCAAGTTAAAATCAGATACGACTGGAGTTAAACTTTAAAATGAATTTTATTTGGGCTGTGATATCTTCAAAGGATTAAAAAAATAGGTTTTCTTTTCAAGCTTTTTTATGAAAACAATGGTTCACTTCCATTAATATATTTCTATATTTTAAATAATCCTCTATTTTTCTGCACATTCTTGTGATTAACACTGAACAAAAAGGTGTCAAAAATATCCATGGTTGTGATAATTAGCTCCATTTAGGATATCTACATCATAACTATGAAGTTTTAAAAAAAGTGTTTAAAAAAAAAAAAAGTAATCTGTATACAACTTTATTCACAGAGCATATTCTTTGTCCTGTTACAGCAGGGGATTACATTTATCAAAATATCTTTGGTTTGAGCTTAAGAATTGTGTTGCTATGTTCTACTCATGGCTCGACTTTGTGAATAAAGATTAAGAAAGGGGTTGCCTATGTTGACTACAGGCAAGCTTGTGGCTGACCAGGCTGAAATGGCTGTAATTTGTGAAAGTTTAGTCAGGGTTTGATGGAGTGTTGCAGTTCTTCCAGTACCTATTGTCCTTGAGGGTTAACCTGTGAGTGTTTTCAAAAGAAACAGTGTGGTTGATGTTGAGACACTAGGCATCACAGTCCTCAGCTAGGATGGACCATTGGTGACAGGCACCAAGATATTTTTTCAAGAATCCTTGTATCAATTCTTTGGTGCCTCTCCATTTTGATGGTTAGTTTGTCATGCAGTGTAGTCTTAGACAGGTGGTGATTATGGAGTCATGTTCTGCTGTTTCAAAAGCAAAAATGACTTTGATAGAAATAAAGTTTTTACAGTTGTTGGTAGATTTCATTTCTGCAATGTGGAACTAATAACATTTAATAATAATTTTCACTGAGAATTTTAACTAACAGCAAAATTTGTAAAATAGGCATTGTTTAGAAAAATGAAATAAATAGACGGGATTTTTAGATTCATTTGTTTATTAGTCTTGTTTCATGATATTTTTACCAGTTCCAATTTAGTAGGTCCCTGGGTTACTGCTACTGCAAAATCTCTGTAATATTTACAAAAGGCGTGAAAGAAGGTTTTAAAAAATTAGATTTTTTTTTTACCTGGTTAACAACAATTAAACTTCAAACATTAGTTTTGTTGGATTTCTTGGAAACAAGCTGCAGGTTCCCTGACTGCAGACCCCACCTAGCCTCAGTCTAGCACTGGCTTTTACTCAGCATGGAAAAGTATAGGGTGCTGCCTTTTACTCTGTAGAGATGGGTTCAAGACACTATTTTTTATCCTGTGTAGACAGGTACTTCAATTAGTATATATTTACTTAGTTGTTCATGCACATTCATAATAAACATGTATTTATTTGTAGTGATGTTCCTTTAAAAATGTGGTGGCAGTGGTTCTCTTGTGTGTGACATTAATAATAATAATGATGATCCCAATATACTTATAATCTGGTCAGTACCTCTGTGTCTTTATAAAATCCTCAATACCCAAGTGATATAATGTACAAAATGCACATATCTAGGGATGAAGTTACATGCGCATATACATATACACACAATATATAATTTGGAATCTCAGTTTTTTAAAAAATGGCACATTTACTTAAAACAGCAATCATCAAGAAAAAAAAGATTTATTTGAATAAAATAAGTCAAAATAGATTTACAGAATTGGGGGTGGGTGGGCTTATATGTATGAGTCTCTTAAAACAGCCAACTCATTTACATTGACTACTTTAATATTTTTTGTGAGGGCTTTTTAAAATAAAAAATGTTTGAGCACTAAATGGTGATTTACTTTTTTAAAAAGATTGACTTTTCTGAGGTAATTTTATTATATTTTGGTACCAATTCCAAGTTTATACACACACACACACACACACTGTTATCAAACTGAAGTCAATTCATTTCTTGTTTTGATACCAGTTTCATCATTCTATCTGATCTTTAAAAAAAACTTATTGTATTGGATATTCATCAGTAAAGCCCTCATATCTTTATTAATTTCCATTATATTATATACTATCTTATAATTTCTATGGAGTTGGTACATTTTTGACAGAGTTGGTGTGTTTTTAAAAAAAGAAATTTATTTGAATAAAATAAATAATTGAAATATCAATGAAAGAATTGAGTCATTAAAAATCTGGGTAAATAATTACTTTTAACTATAAAGTTTTGTGTGGCTGGCTCTACACAAACCTTTCACCAGTATAAAAAAAAAAGTACCTGTGATTGCTAATCTTGGTTTAATGGTTATCACCAATGTCAATGAATAAACATTGATGATAACAGAGATTTCAAATTAATGAGATGCTAAATAATCTTTAAAAAAAAAAAATTCATGGATAAAATTAAAATTAAAATTTTTATGAGGTTTTGGGTTGTTTTTTTTCTACAGAAGAAAACACCAAAGAAATTTCAATGACATCTGCTTATCTTTGTCTTTGAGACTCGCTTTAAAAAAATGTCAAACTGCTGTTTTATTTACATGCCATTTTTTTAACTGGGATCATTTTTACTGGGCACTTACAAGTTTGAGTGGATGTGATTTGAGACAGATTTTATCACCTCTGTACAATGTTACATTTAGTGTAAGAAATATATATTCACATGTAACTGCTATTATTGGAGAAAGTATAAATCATTGATCTATTTTAGTATCTGTAAAAAACAAAAAACATCAGTTAAAATTTTATAATATTTAAAGATCATTTTTTGCTACTCATGAACAGAAATTTTCCAAGGGATTGGGTACAAAAGTGAGTAATAAATACTATCTCCCTCTAAGAACAAATTCCAAAAAGGTTATTCCTCCCACCCTTCCACTCTAGTAAGGCTCAAAAGTCACTGCCAAACAGCAACAGCTTTCATTCAGTCCACTTTAGGGCAAAGTTCTTACTCTATTACAACAGTTGTTGAAGCAAATAAAATCAAGATATCACAATTATTTTTCCAAAAGCATTTTAAAATATTAAGATGATTTAAAAAAAAACAGTAATGGTTCCTTCTCTTCCATTCTTTTGTTGATCTTTGACTATTAGGGACTATCATCATCTGCAATTTGCAGCATTTTGATTATACAAATTCACTCATTTTATTAGAACAGATTAACTTCTGGAAAAACGTCAATCAAATTATGGAAGCACATACACAACATTTATTTATCAGCTGCAGAAAAAAACCATAAGATAAATTTAATTATTATTTTTCAACATAATTATTTATGTGCCTGATTATAATTGAGTTATTTATTTACAAGATTATAAATTCTTTGTTCAGTTATTCACAGTGCAAATAAATCTAGAAAATTGAAATTAATTATTAATTGAAATAAAGTTTAAACAGTTCAATTCAATTTTCAAGAGGAAGCTTAATCTTTTCTTATTATAATACTTTTTAACTTCTATGAGCAACCATTTTTGAGAAGCAGGCTGCATGAGATGTGGCTCAATCAAAGTAATTTTTCATTGAAGGTACCTTAACCATTTTCACTTCAGAAGGCCATAGGGATAAGTTTTTTTTGTATAATATCAATGTGATTAATGCGTGCTGTTGCTATGATACATTAGGGAATAATCAAAAGAAAAAATGAGTCCTTGAAAAATATTTTCAGTATGAATATGATCTGTGTAACAAAGAAAAAAATCCATGAATCAAAACTTAAATGAAACTATTTTCTTTTAATTACAGGTGCATATTTAACAACCTGAAAAATAATTTTAAATTGAAAGGTAATGTTAATATAAAAATACATTAAAGATAAGATTAGTTTCTGATTTATTCATTGGCCTATACAAAAAAGTGAACAAGTGAGAACAAAACAGACAAAATTTTAATGTTACTTCCCACATAAAATTAGGTGGGCCATTCAGAAAACATAATCTAATGCACTTTGACCCTGACTGTTTTAAATCAATAAAGAAACTGATTTTTATATTTTTCTTGTAAATAACTAACTACATTTTATATTGTTATGGTTCACTTTTTAATAAAATGCTTATTATGGTTCATTTTTTTTTTTTTTTCAGTTATTTAATAAGAGTTCTAAAATTATTTTTAAGGTTAACATTTTTTTTAATTTATTAAGATTCTTATCATGGTTCTTGGATTTTCTCATGAATCTTATTAAAATTCTCAAATTATTTTGTTAAAAAAATTGAATATAAAGGGTTTTAGGAATTTTGACTTCAATAAGTAAATATTGTGTGAGTGGGCTTCCATAAGTAAAACCAGTTACAATGTCACAAAAATGTTTAAATTATATGAGCCAATTTAGATGGTCAAAAACTCCACCTTTGCATGAATAAAGGTAATGGTTTCCTCTCCCCCTCTTCTTGAAAGTAGTTCTTTGAACATTGGGACTTACCATCTCCATAAGCTGCCACATAAAATGTTTACACTAAATGGCACAATAAATGCCTAATATGGTGAAGTGAATGTTTGTAGCACAGAAATGCCTGTTTATGTGTGTGTCTGTGTGTACACTTGTGTGCATCCAACTGTTCCAAATGTATATACACTTACCTTGAAACTTTTGACCTTTCACACTACCATCTCCCACTACTCCTCACACAATTTTTTTACCCCTCTTATCTACCCATTTATCACCCCTTTTCATACCCTTGATGCCTTTTTATACATAGAAACCCTCTTGTAAGCGACTTTAAAATTTTTATAAACATGTGTTCAGATATACACACCTTTACTGGTACAGGTGTGTTGAATGTGTGTGGGTATATGTATGCATGTGTATGTAACTGGTATGATATGCATTCCTGTGCAGGTGCATTTATCTGGGAATATATACACAAGTGCCTGTGGATATATACATATCAATACAAATGCAGGGGCATAGGTAGAGATTTGGTGGGAGGGGGCAATTGCTTTTTGAGAGTGCTCCCCTAAAAAATATTTTGTGACTTATTGTATAATGTCAGTAGAAATACAGTAGTTGAACTACTATTAAGTTTGGGTGAAGGGGGACTCCTCTCTTCCTCACCTCTCCTAACGCCCTTGTACAAGTGTGTGGTCATATTCATTTCTAGCTATTCAACTTTGTTTTTTGCAAAAAGAACTTGGTCAGATTTTTTTTTCTTTTTTTTTTACTGGATCTGTAGATATTTTTACATCGAATTAACAAGCAATAATGTTTTTTTTTTACATAATTTTCTGAGGATTGGGCTGAAGGATATATTCTGAATATATCTTACTGGCTTCATAGTTCAACAATAGGTATTGCACCTGCAGAGAAACTGCTGCACTTGCCATCATTTATAATGTAAGCAGATATGATTCACTGCATCAAAAGCCTTATTCAGGAAGTCTTAAAAATGACCTGTAGCAGGTGTCCACATTTCCTATGCAACCTCTGCACACCAGTAAGATTAAACCTGTACTACACCACTCACTATCCCAAGATGAAATGCACGCACTCATCTGACCTTGTGTGAAATTGAACTCAAATGTCTATGTGTAAAAAAAAAAAAGTTTTTGAAAAAAAATACAACCTTAAACAGCCAGAAGATATGATGGTTGTGTTTTCAGGTTTGTTTCTGATCATAGTTATATCAAGCAGACTTTTATCAGACTGTTATAATTCAACGAAGCTTAGAAAAATCTGTCAAGTTCATAGTCTGATACAAGGTTATAATTGTGAAGCACTCTGTGAGAATCAACCTCCTTACAGTAGTCTTGGTCTTGTGAGAGTCTCTTGCTACTTACTTCATTGTAAGGCACTCTGCATTGGTGTGTGAGGATGTGTGCATTATATATAAGTGTGTATATTCCACATCCAATTACTCGTCTTCTCACACTTTTGCATTTGGATGTGTATATATTTTCTGGTATAAATATCGTGTGAAAATGGTTTGAGACATGCAAAGGTTTTGTTAAAAAGTTTTAGCAAAATAGATATTTTTGGAAGTAACCTCCTTGTTTTTTCAAGACAACACACTAATCCATAATGTCTTACCCCAATTCAAACTTTTTAGATTACATTTTTTTTCTCTTTAACATTACTTGAATGGGATTATAAATTTTGAATGCCCACTCATCTAACCCAAGGCTGTTGATTCCATTTTTTTGTTTTTCAGAATTGGTCAGCCATTATTTTATAATCTATTTACCAATGTATCTATATACTGAACTTACTCATGTTTAGTATTTTAAAAGACAAACATTTGGTAGAAATCCATTAATTTATTTTGTATGCAAAAAAAAAAGTGCAAGTTGAAAAAGTTTGACATGCAGTAGTTCCCAAACTTTTCTTGCTTGGGGCACAACAATCCTAGAGATGAAGTGGCTTTGCAACATAGATTCAACTTTTCACCATATGCCACTCCCACCCCAAGCTAGAAATTATACCGTGTGAGGTCTGGAGAACATGCTGGCCATGTCAGTCACCCTCCTCAAAGAAATGAAAAATAGTGTTAACATTTCCTTGAAGCACTCTCTATTATCATTATTATTTCCAATCCTATTTGTAACTTGATTGTGTTGTGTTGATTTTGATCATTACAATTTCTCAAGGGAATTAACTATTAAATGTGAATTATAATTTTGTTATTTGTTTAGTTACAATTAGAGTATAAAGTCTATAATTAGGAGGTAACTTGATATTGAACTTAAGGACCACCAAAAGTGGTTTTTAAGTGTGTGATATAATTATTATACATGAATCATATGGATATATAATAATAGAATATAAGTGATTAGGCAAAATAAATAAATAAAAATTGCATAGTTATTCATTTTCAATACATATATATATATATATATAT
The DNA here is from genome assembly GCA_963585895.1 of Sepioteuthis lessoniana. NCBI lineage: Eukaryota > Metazoa > Mollusca > Cephalopoda > Myopsida > Loliginidae > Sepioteuthis > Sepioteuthis lessoniana. The sequence continues at coordinate 20,100,111 of OY757946.1, forward strand.
ATATATATATATATATATATATAAAGTCTGGAATTAAATCTGAAAGAATGAAAAAAGTTTGGAAAATATATATATTTATATATCTAGATAGATCATTAATAATGATATATAATTTTGTTATCTTAACTTATTCTGTTGCTATAAGTTTTCTTCTTGCTCAATTAGATTGTTTATCCAAATCAAAAATAAATCTTGATTTTAACACTCAGCTATATGATAAATGGGACTTCAGTTGGGAGTTATTGCTACTTTTTCAATGTCTGGAACTCAGCCTTGTCAATTTCATCATCTACCAAAACACAGGACTATTGGTCTCTTGTCAACTTAAATTTCATTATTAGATGAGTGTACAATCGATAAACTTAACTCAACAAAAAGTTTTTATCTAGAACAGGCATGGGCAACTTTTTCAAGATGCAGACCACATGAGACATGGCTTATCATCAGGTTGGCCACACTATTAAAAATAAATCAAGGTAATTTTATATTGAAGGTACCTCAACCATTTTTACTACAGAAGACTATACGCGTAAGCATCTGCCTTAGAAACAGGGAAAAGTTGAGGATTTTTTCTTTAAAAAAACCTGAAGTTTTAGGCAGACCATTCAGAAGGCACCAGTTGGCTGCAGTTTGCCCATGACTGATCGAGAATAAAAGACTGCACCAAAAACAAAAGGAAGTAACTCCTGACTGCCAATGTACATAGATGCACAGGTAGACATAAAAATGGTTGTCTGAGTTTGGATATGAATTTCTGATTGTCTGCACAGGTGTATATATTGTATGCATGAGTGTGTCTGTAATGTTCCCCCTAAGTGAGATGTGAAGGTGAGAATTCAACCTCCCCTTTCTTTACGCTATATCTTTGCTATTTTCTTCTACTGATATACCATCAAAGTGCCTTTAAAAAAAAAATAATAAAAATATAAATCTGAAAAGCTGGTTTCAACCATTTTTTTTCTTCTCCTTTTCTTTCTCTTTATCTCTGAGTTTTCATTCATGCAACAAAAGAGGCCAATTAACCTCAGTCTGTAGTGTCATTATCAGGTTTCTCATTTAACCAGAAACTCTGTCTTAAAATCAAACCCAACTCTTCCTCCCCGCCCTCCAAAAAAATTATTTCACTTTTAAATCTGCTTCCCCAATTTCATGTTTTCAAATACAGATTTTCTTTGTTAATAGCAGCTACAGTTATTACTGAAAAGGTAGTTGACTACTTTATAATAAAGAATTGATTTAGTAGGTTATTTTATTTTTTAGCTTCCCATTAAGCTAGGTCATTTTTTAACTTGTAGTGCAGGAGGTAAACCTCTTGTCACAGTAGGACCTTAAAATTACTTAAATTCCATCGGCATTTCCTTTGAGAGGTACTTCAGGCACCCAGCAATAGATTCAGCCCTTACCCCTTTTAAGCAAGGGCGCAAGTTCTAGAATCCAGCTATTAGCTTTTAGTGCCTGCCTTAGCCGAAAGGCAAGAATTTATCAATAAGAATTAATGATTGGTTGTTTTTCTGAAGGAACATTTCATTATGAAATTCAAACAAGTCATGTTGAAATTAAAAGAGAAAGGATGCTGGATTTTTTTTTTAATTGACTTTTTGTTTTCATCCTAGGAAATGTTTGCAGAGTTCTGATTGCAATTATTTTGATACCCATGTAATTTCAGTACATAGTGAAGAATATCTCCTTAAAAAAAAAAATTAAAAAATTTTGTGAAATATCTTTAGTCTATGGATAACTCATGGTTGATAAAGAAAAGCAAATGATAAAACTAATAGTTTTTATAAGTTTGGTTATTTTCTGTTTAATTGGGAAGATATGAAAGGATGGCAGTAATGGTTACCAGAACTGTATGGATCAAGAGGGTAAAAGTTCTCTTGTTCTATTTTGTTTTTTAATTTTTCCTAAAAGAAAAATGCTAGAAATAATTCCACATAGTTTTATCTGAAGGCTTGTTACCATATCTCATTCTTTATCTTGTTTTAGATAATACCCAGAGAATAGTCAAAACTTGAACCCCCACATCATAAAAAATAGAGAATTTTATGCTCTTGATCCATATATATGTTCCCTTGTAAGAAAGCATGAAACATTCGATAAAAGATTAAATTGTTCCTTGTCTATCTCTTTCATGAAGACTTATTTGTATTAAAAATTGCTGCCTAAATATGTATATGATTGGGAAGGTTTTTTTTGTCTGTCCTCTACTGACAACAAAACAGTTTGATATGACTTTCTGCAAGAGCATTGGAATATAATATTCTAAAGTAGATGTGTGCAATCTTAAAATGTCTTTTGAAGACTGGAAAGCTATATTTGATGATTTACATGGCCACAGGTTCCCTATTTTTGGTCTATATTGTTGGGGGCATGTCAAGAGTTATTATATGCATACACCTTTCACAGTAGAACATCCAACTCCAAAAATGTCAGTTTTAAAATAAAACTTTAAAAAAAGCATTTACTGGTTAGGTGAACGGCATTTTAACTCAATATTCATGCAATATATGTTATGAAGAAATAAACTGTGTAGGCATTTTTTATTTGTATATTTTTGCAAAAGTTTCATTAGTTGATGTCATTTATAAAGCTTAGTCTTTACTATAAAATAGTTAACTTTGTATTATTAAGTCCGTATCTTCTATTAACAAAGTTTGTCTACATTATTTTGGTTGGGGGAAAACCCTATATATTTATATATACATCCTCCTCTTCTATGAGTTATTTGGACTTATGGTCTTCATTCACCATGTTGCTTTTTATTGTTAACATGTTTCAGCCGATCCATTCTACAGCCTTCCAGTGAAAGTAGGGTCACCTTTAAAAGAATAAGTAACTATATAAATGGCCAAATGTAAAAGAAATAGTGGCTGATGTACCAATTAGCTTGGTTCAATCCCATCATCACAAGCCACACAGATGCCTTTCTCAGCACCTAGGCAACATGAAAGAATGGGTTTACCAGTCCAATAAACTCTTGGAATGATAATGACTCTTAAAATTGTCGTCAATATTTTTCTCATGTTTTGAATTTTTTTCTCTCTCTCTCTCTCTCTCTCTCTCTCTCTCTCTCTCTCTTTCTTTTTTTTTTTTTTTTTTTTTTAAGTCTAAAAAAAGTTTTTGATTCCCCTTCCCCCTTATGTCTTATCAAAATGCTTAAACACTGTTTAAATAATTTGTAAAAGCATTTTGATGATACAGAGGAAGCTGTTTATTGCAATCATGGATAATTAGCTGAACCCATGGAAATTTCAGGGTTTGATTAGAAACAACCCCACAAGATTTCAAAATCAATAATCTTAATGCTTTATTTATAAATTACAGTATTGGACAAAAAAAATGTTAATGAAACTTCAATGGTTTAGATACACATAGGAAGTGATTATTTTCTTTGATTATTGCTGTTAAAGTCCCCTTAAACATGGCAAAAAGTCATAATTTTCTAAAAGGAAAATTTTTAGAAATTTCCAAATATTTTTGGTATTTCTGAGAAATTTTTTTTTATTTAATAGAAAATTGTCTTTTCACTACAACTATTGGAACTTTCACAATAATAAATGAAAATAATAATTTCTCATATAACTACTCTCTTTTTATATTGTAATATTTAATTTTTTATAACTAAATGTAAATTGTTTTAATCCTTTATATATTTTGCTTAATAGGATCTGCCAAATATTTTTAACTAAAAGATTCTATTCCAAATCCTACTAAGCAGCTTCCTCTGTATAAAAGATTTCATCCTCCTTGAACATTTTTTTTTTTTTAATTAAAAAGAAAAACCAAAAAATGGTAACTGCTACCATGAACGTTGTCTACTTTGCATTACATGTCACACTTCCAAATATTCTTCCTCCTCCCCAATTTTCTTTCCTGGATGGGGAGAAGATGTGAAGAATATTGCATCATTCTTTTGTGTAAGGGCTTCGGTTTTTGTTTTTTTTTTTTTCATTTTTTTGTAATTGCAAAAAATTCGTAAAGTAATGGAAAATCCATTGCACTGAAGCAAGAAAAGAAAAAAAGAGGAATTTTCTTTTTCCGGATAATATGGAATTCATTATTTTTGAATTATCAAATTTATTTAATTATAGTTCTGAAATTAACTGTTTTAAAATTATCATTTTTATTAATAAAATTATGTAATTCTAATTCCTCTTTTGAAAATTTTTTTTTTTTTTTTTTTAGATTTTATAACTTCAAAATTTTTTTCCTTATTATTGATTGATCAATTTAGTTTCCTGAGAGGGTGTGGGGTGCAAGATGTCCAAAATGTCTGTTCATATACTTGAAAAAAATGTATGTCTCACAAATGTCATCAGTCCTTTTTTTTTTTTTTTTTTTTTTTTTTTTTTTTAATAATGTGATCATTTAAAATTACTGTAAAATTATTTGCATATAATGTGCACTCCTAACCACTGGACAAAGAAATTCTAAAAAAAAACCAAAAAACTGTTCTCATGTATAATATGTATTGACATTTTAGAATTTGTTGCAAGTCAATTTGTTCAACTTTTCATTAGTTTCTACTGACAAAAATTAAGAGTTCTTAGAGTTTAGATTATGTTTTAAAACAAAATTCAAAGATTTTCACAAACAAACACACAGATTTATTCACACTAAAATGCAACAAGCTTGCATTAAAACTTAAGAGCAATATACACAAACATTCTAGTGAATTTTTTTTTTTCTGTAATAAAACATTAGTTAGGACTATAGATATAATTAACTCTTGCTTACTCCTTTCTCAAATATGGTGAGTGTGAACTCCAATCACGTTATTACATTCACTTTTGGTCTAATACTCTTGGGAAAAGCACAAACCCTTTTATTCCCTGCAGCTATAGCTTAATTAATATCACTGCTGTTCTATAAGGATGGTTTTGGCGTTAAATAACCCCAAACAGTTGATATACCATTTAACAAAAACCAAATCAAATATGGTTAGGTAGTACCAAAAAAAGAGTTAATTATATAGTTTTCGGTGTATAATACACGCCCCTAACATATATAGTTTTCGGTGTATAATACACTCCCTTTACATTTTGGTTGTTCAACTAATACATAAGTAATTATGCTATTTCTGACATGTTAAATCATAATCAAACTTGAGCCAATAAAACTGGTTAATCAAATTTTATAAAATAAATATATATATATATATATATATATATATATATGTGTGTGTGTTAATTGTCATAAAAATATATACAAATCAACTTCAAGAGAAATTATCCTCATTTTATGAAGTCAAATACATGAATTATATTAGAAAAATAAGATACAATATCTTTCAACTTTAATTTTAAAACAATGCAGAATATCAATACATAAGGATCATTCAATAAATAAGGTGAATATTTCCTAAAGATTTGGCAACAGGAAACATTCTTTACAGTTGCACATTTTTCAGGGAAATCAGTAGCAATGGGTCCTTTCATATTTCAGAAGATTACATTGTCCCCCTTTACTGACTGCTGCACCCAGAACTTTTGTTTACCAGAGAGTCAGTGTATTGCCACTGTATGGACTTTTTAAATCAGGCTTGTAGTGGTAAGCCAATTTATAAAGACTTTTTTTTTTTTTTTTTTTTACCTAACACATGATTTTCTGTATACATCACACAATCTTCTGTAAATTTCACATGGTTTGCACTTCTCAACCACCAAAAATTTGATGACGGACCTCTGTTCAATGCTTCCATGAAAATGAAAGTTCTTAAAAGAAGCAAGATTTGAGAAGCATCTGAAACTGTAAGGAATGTAGCTTATAGAGCTGTGCTTAGTTAAGATTGTTTTACATGGATAGAATATAGAAAATATAGAAAAAATATTTCTTTTAAAGATAATACCAGGTATGCCTTTCCACATTTTGTGATGAGATAATATCTATGAGATTATATGACAATATTTCAAATACTGTAGCATGATATGATGAGACTGTTACCTGCCGGGCCAAGCACAAAGCCATACTATGCATCACAAATTCACAAGTTCTTATATTTATATGAAATAACAATACAAATTTTTTAAAAAACAAAGAATAACCAAAAAGACAATATGAATAACAGACAAGACATTATGGAAGTCTTACTTATACAGAAAGGCATCACTTGTGATGAACAATTTTTGAGTGAATGAATATTATCTGCCCTGTGCCCTTAAATAATACACATGAAGACCTTTTAGTTTAAACAAAAGTAAGTAAGTTGGGGACCGTAGTCCAGGGTAACCAGAAGGCTCCCTTTTCAAAAGCTGCTACACTGAGGTGTAGGGGAGGGCGCTATTCCTTTCCCTAGATTGCTCCACTTTACCCTTGATATGTACCATATATTGCTGAGTGTTAAGCAATGAGGTATCAAGTACTATTTTTAAAGTCTTTGGTATGACTCGACTTGGGATTGAACCCAGGTCTCCCGGACCATTGGCGAACACTCTACCCACTAGGCCAATGAGCCGGTTATAAATTTTGATAATGTATCTTTGAATTTGTTTTCCTTCTTTAATTTTTTGTAAATCCTAGATTGATAAGTTATCCCAACATTTGTTCTAAAATTCTATCATTAGTGGAAAATATTAAAATAATTTAAAATAGATCTATTTGAGCCATAGATGGGACCCTAACAGGTACTTTGACTCTAGGTTTGAGTGGACTTGGGAGTAATGGCAATGAAGGTGTACCCCAACTTCCCTAAATCTTCCAAACTGGGGCCTCATTATCAGATCCAGCTTAGTGTAATACCCAGGGCTCTATTTGGGGGAGTGGGATCTTACCCCTCTGCAGAGGATACAGTCAGCATGTTTAAGTTATACCACCAAGGCAAAAATACAGTGAGAGTTTTGTTTTACATCAGAATGATTTTATTATAAATTATCCACAAATTTATGTGAAAATAAAATTTTAAAAAAATCAAATTAAGTAAAATCAGCTTTTAAAAAATACTTATACAAATTCCATATCACTATTCTGATAAATAAATACTGGACATTGGTATAATGGTTAGAGTGTTCACCAATGGCCCAGGAGATTGGGGTTCAATCCCAGGTCAAGTCAGACCAGAGACTCAAAAAATATTACTTGATGCTTCCTTGCTTAATACCTAGCATTATAAGGTACAGATCAAGGGTAAAGTGGGTCAATCCTGGGAAAGGAGTTTTGCTTTCCCCTACACCTTGGTGTAGTAGCTATTGAAAAGGGAGCCTTCAGGTCACCCTCGACTATGGTCGCCATCTTTACTTTACTACATATTGAAAAGTAAATGAATAGTATCCGTAGTATCATTATATATATCAAAAATGTAGACTATTTTATTCTAAATGATGGAGTGGGATACAGAAATTTGAATTAAAAAAAATTATCAGAGATAAAGATTTTGAGGATGAAAACAAAAATTAATGGTTTCTTTAAAAATGATAAAAATGACATTACTTACATAATGTCATTTTTATGATTATTTTAAATTGACTATTATTTAAATAATCTTAATCATGTTGATTTTTTTTTTATGGCATGTCAACCTATCTAGGGTTATTTCATGTCTTGACATGCTGTTAAAATCAATTTACATTAATTCATTCAAAGGAGAAAAAAGAAAACTTCATCTTTATTTTTGTTTAAGAAAAATATTAAATGTTCAAATATTTAATCGTCCTGATGAAAACTTTGACATCAGATTATAAAAATCTGTTCTTTTAATAATGAATAACTTCTGGAATGTTCTTAGTTCAAGAATGAAACAGTTTCCAGATAATTTAAGAAGTTAAGTCATAGCATATGGTCTTCTGCCTTTGTTCTCAACACAATCCTATTTTTTCAAGGGAGATAAGTGTTAAATGATAATTACAGTGTACTTTACCTTATTCATTTATTTGCAATAACAAAATAAATTAAGAAAAAAATTACTCATGTGAAATTAATGTTTGCCAAAGTGAATAAAATTTGTGCAAAAACTTAAACTATAAAGATGATGTCCCTAGAATTTATTTTCACTCACGGATCATGTAACTTGGTTATGGGGTCATTGCTCATGTAGTGTGTCTTGGGCAGGAGTAATCTGATAGCCCATCCCTCTCCAGATCTACTACTGGTTTGAATTCAGTTTTCCTTTTCTTTCTCCTAGACCAGTTGCCATACCAAGGCTAATGTGTCAGTCTGCCCTACTATTTACCCATAGCTGAAGGGGGAATAATTGGATTCATACCATTCCCAGGGGTATTAGCTCTATGTGAAATGCAAACAGACTGATTTAGGATTTGAACTTGGCTATCCAAGTTCATTTCCTGATTCAAATAAAAGTATAAAGATGACATTTCAAGAATTTTTACAAATACCATGAATCACAAATTGGTTCTTAGGATGTTGTACATCAAACAAAGAAATTGACATTTTTCCTATTTTAATTAATATAATTTCTTTTAATTCAGAAATATCTCATTGTGATTTGATTTTTTTACATATAGTTTAATGCAGAATGTTTATTGAATAGACAGGTACGGTGGTATATAACTGCTTTTTTGGCAGACTTGAATTATTATCTAATAATTGATCAGATATTTCTTGACCTGGAGTAGCTGCTTCTGATTTCCATTTTTTCTTTATTTAGAAAAAAATATCTAAACTTGGTGGGTTTTTTTTTTTTTTTTCGAAATAATTGTTATTGCTATGGAAATAATAATAATGAAATCAAATAAATGAATTATTGACACTATTCAATTAAATAAAACAATATAAGGCATACTAGATACAATGTCACAATTCAAACTGGTTCACTGTCAGTGATGACTCTATAAAGCAAGTCTGAATCACTTTGAAGATGGTCGATGAAGTCTTGACACACCTGTATATGGAACTCTTAATCATCATTCTGCAGTCTTGACACCATTTTCACACAGAATCTCCCCCCCCCATACAAATCTTCAGTAATAATCTTCCAAATCATTTTTCATGTCCAGCTGACTTGTGATCATTTAAACAGTCAACCAGTAATTGCTACATGCCAAATACCTTACCCCTGCTCAATGTTATCTTCATTCCTGCTTGTTGAAGGCCTCGTGATCCTGGAATCATCTTTCACCTCCTTATGCCGCTCAAAAACATGAGTGCATGATATGGCATTATCTCCATACACTTGCTGAAACATTTCAAGGGATTGTGACGGACTTTTCCCCATCTAGACAGAAAATTTCAGGTTTATTTGTTGCTTGGTGCTCATAATCGAATAAGTTGAAAAAGAGTAGAAGGGAAAAAATGCAATGGTTGCAGAAAGATTAGTTATATGCTTCCAAGATATCATGTTTCACCCATTGCCCACACAGTACATCCAATCCCATTACTTTTCAGACAGACCTTGTATAACCAATAATGATAATATGATCACTGTCAAATAGCTATTTCCCTTGAGAGATTGCCAAGACTTGAGTCAGTATAAATGATCACTTCACTATTAATATGAAACTGAAAAATACTTTATTCTTAAAGTTAGAGTATTTTAATGGTATTGTACTAAGAAAAATTTTGCTACAATGTGCCTTTTTTTGCAATACGTTTAGTCTTAAAAATAATTTGTAATAAGATAATTGCTACAGTTACATTGTTTTATGCTAACTATAAAAGATTAGCTATTAGTAGTATATGTATAAATTTGTATGTTACATTAATATACTTACAAAAATTAGATTGCTATCACATAGATTCCTTGATTAGCTTGTGGAAATTGGATAAAATTCATCATAGTTATTTTTTTTTAAAGGAAGAGCAGAAACTAGTGTAATGGTAGTAAGATTGGAGTTAGACTAGTCATTTACTTTTATTAGAAAAAGACTTATAGACTTAGCTGATTTGGTCATGTAGCATATCTTGGGAAGATTGGTTTGGTGGAGTTCATCCCTCCCCAGGTCTAGTTTGAAATCAGAATTTTCTTTCTTCTAGACCAGTTGCCATACCAAAGTTAAAGAATACAGTCTGCCCTACTATTCCCCCATAGCTGGAAGAAGAATCATTGGATACAACATTTCTCAGGAGTAAAAGCACAATTTGAAATACAAACAGCCTCATCCAGGTTTTTGAACCTGGGTAACTGAGTTCATTTCCTATGACAATAACTTATGCCACAAATGCCTCTTTTATTTGTAAAAAGGCACCTAAAAATAGAAATGTTCTTGTATTTGGCAGTATCTTTGCCTGGTTGATTATTCTTAACTACATCTTCCGTTTTTAAAAAAAGCCAGAACTTTATCTTACAAATAATAATACATAAAATTAGAAAAAATGTATAAAAAATCCCAGACTTACTGGACATCTTGTAATAATTTTCAATATTGCAACATTTTTAATGCTATTATAACTATTATTTATTATTTTTACTCTAATTGATGTTATTACTATTATTATTATTATTGTTGATTTTATGCCTATTTACTTTTTAATTATGATTGTAATTTCATTACATTTGTTGATATGGAATATTATACTACCTCTGTCCCAAAACATTTGTTACAGATTTCATACACAAAATGTAACAATTATTATTGAACAAAGGTAGTGTATGTATGTGTGTGAGTGTGTGATTGTGTATGTGTGTGTATATATATATATATATATATATATATATATACACACACATAAATTTGTAGGTAATTCCAAGCAGGCCTTGGATATATGCTTCAATTAACATTGTCAATTTTTGGTTGCAACTGTAATGTATACCAAAATTTACGAACTAACACTCAAAGGGTTGAATTTGATTATTATTAATTTTTAAATTATTTTTCCTCTTTTTAAAAAGAATTTTTTTTTAATGTGTAGCCTTCTTACAGAAAATATCAAAACCACTCGGATTGTCTCCCCTATTTTATGCCTCTTTAAACTTTTTCTACTCTTTCTTCCTCTGAACGCAAATATGAAATTTAACTTTCTTGAAAATAAAAATACATAATTCATTTATTAATACAAAAAGTATGCTATATATATATATATATATGCAGATCTAGTTTAGTTCAAATCCTATATGCTGCTGTAAAATCCTGTCATTTGTTTGACTTAATCAATTTACAATCTCATTAAAAACACAGGCATAATATGAAACATTTATTGCAAAATAAGAACTATTTATCCTCTTTGAGTAATTGGTTTGAAGTTCCCAAACAAGAGACACTGGAGGAAGAAGTCCAAAGGATACAACAGTTGAAACCTTGTTAATATAATATCAACTAGGACATGAAGGTTGATGCAGCATTAAACAAAGAAACCAAGCCAATCAACTTGAAGGAGAATACTAATCTTGTTACATTAGTAAGTAATTATAATTCATCTTTACAGCCCAGTTGACTGAGGTTGTAGAATACACCAACTGAATCTCTGCAGAGGGGTAACACCCTCACCAACAAATATCCTGGATATAACACTAAACCATCTGACGGTGAGGCTCCAGACCTGGAGCTTTGGGGAATGGGGGTACCCCTTTATTACCATTGCTCCTGGCTCCACTCAGACCTAGAGTGGTAGCACCTGATAGAGTCTAATCTAAGGATCAAATAGAATGGTTTGACCTTTAAACTGAGTGCACACAAATGAGTTACATTAAATTAAATTATTAGAACTAAAACTGTTAGACTATTGAACTGTGTTTAAACTAATAACTAATATCTAATTAAATTGTTAGTGATACATAGCAATACTTGGAACCATTTAACTGTGTGCATACAAATCAGTAATGTTAACTAGAATTATGAGTGTTGAATTGCAATACTTGAAACTCTTTAACTGTGTGATTAAGTTGAATTACTGGTATTACACTTGACTGTTCAAATTTGACTATTCAAATGAATTAATAGTGCTCAATAGTAAAATTAGTGTTAAATATCAATACTTGAAATCACTACACTATCTGCAAATAAATGATTAATATTGAATAGAATTATTATTGTTTGATAGCAATAATTGAAACCATTTAACTGTGTAGAAACAATAGCAATACTAGTATGTAAACAAATTAATTCTAACTCATTTAAAAATGAAATTACCAATAAACTATTCACTTACAATGTATGTATATCTATTTAAAATGTAAGCAAACAAATGACTGATGTTAAATTGTACTGTTACATTACAGTACTTGAAACCATTTAACTGTTTACAAAAAAATGTGCTCAGGCTCATTTAAAAATATTATCAACAAAATGTGTTTAAAAATCGTATATATTCAATATATATAAATATGATATAAATAAAGATAATTTTGTATTAAATAACCTACAATGGTTGATATGCTATTAAAACAAACCAAATTGAATTAATTTATCTTTGTAATTCTATTGCTAATATTTTGAAAATGATATCAAATCTTGTTCAATTTTTAATAGTTAAACAAAAATTCAGGTGTGTATTTTGCAAAATATCTTTAAAAAAAATAACCTAGGCATTTTGAAAAAGAGAATGTATCTGTCAGTAAGAAAGGTTTGTACCATGTAATAAATAAAATGAACATCTATAAAAATACCAGATACCTTTATGAAATGTTCGGTTTGAAGTTCTCCAATAAGAGACACTAGAGGCAGAAGTCCAAAGGATACAACAGTTGAAACATTTATGATAGGACTAAAATAAATAGATCCAAAATAAATAAAACTACTAGATCAATGTTGATCGAGAGGTAAACTTACCTGACAAAAGATTAAGATTGGCAGTTTTCAAATGAAACAAAAATAAACATTTTGTAAACCTTTTTTTCTTTTGGTAATATGCTTACACTCAAATACATGCATATATATTCTTGAAGATATATTTTATTAAAGTGACAAACAAAATTTGGTGTTTATCATTTTATTGAACTTTTCTTGTTCACAAGATATTGCAACTGTGGATGAAGGAAGTTTAAAAATTATTCAAAGTCTCTAATGTTACAATCTGAATACATGAACATTGTTGGTCATTATCATTGGAGTAAATAATTTTTTCTGTGACCAATAAATTTTTTTGAATAGGAGTATTCGTCACTGGCAGGTGATGTCATGTTTGAACATATAGACCATTGTTGTTAGTTTGAATGTATAGAAATCACAGATCAGGATTATATGACTAAATCGCTGAGGCTGTAAGACACCAGTGACTGATGTATGCAAGTGCGGCTGCTATTTCCAACCTAAATATTGTTTAGTGTGAGATATCATTTCTTTGTAAAATATTGCTTCTAATATTTGAAATATTTTACAATTTGTGCTATCTAGGATTTTTATGTTATCCAGTGAAATTTTCAAGTATATATATTTACATCTGATGAAAATAAATGACTTAGCCTCACCACTAGGTTGAACTGTCTCTTGGAAGTAGTCTTTACAACATTCATTGCAAATTTTTTTTAAAGGTTTCACACCAATATGTATATATGAAGATTATCAGTGAATGTATCACCAGTGATATCCTTGCACACTCATTCTGAGGTTTGGTGGAAAATAATACATGAACTTAGCTTTTGGGGGTTGTACCTGCAGGTAGCAACTATCCTCTCATCTAAAATGAGTTGGGTCAGGTTCATTGCCAGATTTCTGAAGAACCCTAAAAGTGTTATGCTGGTAAAGCTAAGCTATTTTTGGCATCACTTTCCACCATGTTTTAAAAAGCCAACCACAAGGTGATAGAAAAAAGTTTGTAGAATTTAGCCCTGAAAATCTCATTACTTACCCAGACACTTAGTTTTTACCATTTCCTTGGAAGCTGTCTTCTTGGATATAATCTCAAGATTTCATGCAGTGTTGAATACAAAAGTTCATATTAGATCCAGTTCCACTCTGTAAACTTTTTCATAGTAGTTCATATACATCTTTCAGCCCCAAAGTTAAGAATTCTCAATCATATTCCATCCTGATAGATTATGAAAATAACTAGCAGACATTTGCTCTCTGTTAAGGTATTTCAGTTTTAATGTAATAAGAAATTAAATTAGAGAGACTAAGAAAACTAAATTATTTTCACTATTTCAATTGATTTCTTTAAAAAATTATACATCGGACTGCTTTTATTATCTTTGCAAATAAAACATTAATATTAGAACTCAATAACACCAAGTAGTTATTTAATAAACCTGATTTTGTTAAGACCAGTAGGCAAATTATCCACACCATATATAATGTAAACCTTTATTTCTTAGTGATATATAACACAAATTGCAGGATTTTAGACACGTTAATAACATGAGCCTGCCTGGCATTTATGCCAGTTGGGTATTATCGATTTGCGTCACCTGGTCCCAGAGGGCACTTCGCACATGAGTCTTGATTTGTGCATGGCCTTGTGTCACATCCTAACTTGGTGGGAAGTCATTTAAATCCCATTGATAACATGGGTTGTTTTGAGGCAAATCTAACTCCGCTTGACTGTAATAGAAACATCATTAATGAATAAGATGCTAATTAAGGTTAGATAATGATTATTTAATAACTATTTAGAATACAACATAAATAACTAGGGGAATTGTAACATTGGTGGTAATATAGTTTCAGTTACTAACAGACAGGCATATAATCTCCATTATAATATGATGTTTGTACATCAGTATTAATGACAGCTATTAACTAAACCAAAGCTTAGTAAATTAACTATTTGGATGATTTGTTTATTGTACTTTTTGGATGAGTTGATAACAAGAATGGTACGCCAAACAACACGACTTGGATTTTAAATTCAAAGCTTTGCCTTCTCCTAAACTGGTTTCATTACTATGGTTAAAGAACCTAGTCTGCCCAACTATTTTACAACATAAATGGGGAGGGGGAAAAGATGGTTACATGGACACTTTTAGCTAAATGAAGGCATGCTTTGTATAATGGTTTCTCATAAGAAATGTGGTCCGAGTTTAAATCCTGGACAAAGCTGTTTATATTTCACTTTGGGCTTATACCCTTAGGAAAGGTATTAATTTATCTGTTCTCTCTGCAGTTATGGGTAAAATAATAGGATAGGCTGTGTTCATTAGTCTTGGTTAGATAACCAGTCTAGGAGAAGAAAAACTCTTGAGTTCACATCAGCTGTACTCCACAAAAAAATCAAACTTGTGTCATATACAGTTCATAGCAGAGGATTTGGGTTAATATATACCTTTCCTGAGGGGGTTCATATAAAATGAAATACAGTCTCATTGAGAGTTTTGAACATAGCTTACTGAGTTCATTCTTTTTAATGATAACCATTATATTTCTCATGAATTTTTTGTTTAATAAGAGGCCATAAAAAGGGAAGTAAGATTGGTTTTTGATTTTAAAATGTTTTTTTTTTTTGCTTTTTTTTAGCATAATTGATTGAATTTTATTACAAAATAACATCTTTATTCTTTAAATTTTCTAAACAGTTACAACTTATTCTTCCCTTTTTGAACCTCCAACCCATTTTTTATTTATTTATTTTTTTTTGTTTTTGTTTTAATTCAACTCCAATTTTCATTTATTTTTTTATACTTATTAAAAAAAAAAGAATACCTCCTTAAACCAGCAAAGTCAGTTTTTTAGTAATTTCTTTTTTTTTTTTTTTCTTTTTTTTTACTTCTTTTTTTCAGCATGCTTTCTTAGAAATAAAGCTTTAGTTATAAAACTGACATTGTTTTATTTATTTTATTTTTCTTAATGAGTTGAAGAGTTTATCATGTTTTCTGTTTTCAGGCAAATTTAGAAAGACATCAAAATATACTCAGGATCAAAACAGCAACAACAACAAAAAATATTCAAACTAAATATAAACCTACAATTCAGATTTGAAAATAACTTTCACTGCATTTACACATGGATCCTGGTTCCAATTTTAATGTAATGATAAAATGATCTCTGACTTTCTAACATGCATGTATACGAGTTATTTTCCCCTTGTTTTTATTTTCAAATGTCAATTTTGAAATGGTACTCATGTGAAAAAAAACTTGGATCCTAATAATTATCTCCCACTACTACTATTAGGTAGTTTCTTTTTCCTTTTCCTCCTCCTCTTCCTCCTATGGAATGATAGAAATAGAGTAAAATAAAGTTGGTGACCATAGTCGAGGGTGACCAGAGGGCTCCCTTTTCAATAGCTACAACACCGAGGTGTAAGGGAGGGTGCTACTCCTTTCCTGAGATTGCTCCACTTTACCCTTGATATGTATCTTATATTACTGATTATCAAGGAGGTATCAAGTACCATTTTTAAAGTCTTTGGTATGACGCGACCTGGGTATGAACCCACATCTTCCAGACCATTGGCGAACACTCTACCCACTAGGCCAATGAGAAATAGAAATAAGTAATAATCTGGGAGAGTTAGAACAAGATCATATGCTGGGTGTGGCATTGGTTAGATTCCTTCAAGTTCTTGGAGTTTATTCTGGAAATATTGCAAAACTTTTGACTCAATGTAGTATTAGTAGATTGCTTTGAGGCATGAGAAAATGTTATGGAGAGAGTGGATTTTCTTTGTATTGCTTCACTCTTTTTGTAAATTGTGGCATATCAGTGACAAGACATTTGTTGAAGAGACTGGCAAAGAAATGGTTGGAATTTGTATTTATCTTAACAACAACAACAAAAAAAAACTCAAACTAAATGTAAACCTACAATTCAGATTTGAAAATGATTTTCACTGCTTTTACACATGGATCCTGGTTCCATTTCAATGTAATGATAAAATGATAATCATATGAAAGTGGCTGGTTATGGGTTTTTACAAGGATTTGAACCCTGTCTGCAGATTTTGTTTTTCAAATTGATGAATGTGAATCACCACAAAATATAATGATAATCAGTGTAAATACCTATGAAAATGAAGAATATAAAGTTCAGAGATTCTTCATCAAGTGAAATGTATGAACCTGCAAACAGAATATATAGTTATCAACACAAATGATAATTGGTTAAACTAGTTTGATAACCTTTATATGGCATGAGGTGCCCAAACTGAATATATACATTTACCCAACCCCTTCATCATTAGCTGGATGGGGGTGTCCTCGTGGTGTAATGGTTAAAGCGTTGGACTGTGGAATCGTAGTACTCGAGTTTGTA
This sequence comes from Sepioteuthis lessoniana, assembly GCA_963585895.1. Lineage (NCBI taxonomy): Eukaryota > Metazoa > Mollusca > Cephalopoda > Myopsida > Loliginidae > Sepioteuthis > Sepioteuthis lessoniana. The sequence continues at coordinate 20,117,126 of OY757946.1, forward strand.
CTCCAGTCACGCTATTACGTTCACTTTTGGACAAATACCCTTGGGAAAGGTATGAGCCCCCTTATCCTCCTAGCTATGGGTTAAATAGTACCACTACTGTTCTTCTAGGAGAATGGCTTTGGCATTAAATAACCTAAAAAGAGTTGATATGCCATTAAACAAAAAAAAACCCAAAACCAAATTAGCTGGATGTAACACAAGGTCAATTGTTGGGTGGAGTACAAATAGTTTGAATTCAGAGTTTTCCTTCTCCTAAACTGGTTGCTATACCAAGATTAGAAAAGGGAGAATTGCTGGATTTGCACCTTTCCCAAGAGAATTTGTGTTATGTGAAATGCAAACAGCTTCATCCAGGATTTGAACTCGAGTCTCTGTATCTATTTCATACAATGCTAACCATTATGTCTTAAGCATCTACAAACAGAATGTAGTTTGAAATAAAACACAAAATTGCATGAAGAATTGAATTATAGCTGCAAAACAATTAGCATCAATTGAATTTCATTCATGGGTGAGAATGAGTGTAACAGCTTTTTAGGATGATTCTACAGCTATAACTTATCAAAAAAAAAAAAACAATTTAAGAGCAAAAGAGAAAGTAAGAGAAGAAAATAAACTCAGAATGATAAAATTGAATAGAGGAAAAAATGATGGAGAGAGAGAGAGAGAGAGAGAGATGGCGGGAAAAACGTCAGATTAAAAGAAGATAAAAGAATAAGAAAAACAGGAAAAAGAAATGTCTGATGATAGAAAAATCATTTGAGAGAGAGGAAAGCAGTAATAAGAGTGAGTCAAAAGTTTTGCCATATTTTGGTAATATGAGACACACTTTAAGGGCAACCTGACCATGGTTGAATGTCAAGGTTCTTCAAATTGAACAGAATATCTTCAGCCATCTACTTATCGTATTGTGATTAAATGTACTTTCACCTTTAGGTAATGTGAGACACACTTTAAGGGCCTTGCCTGATTGTTGAGGTTCATGCAAATCGAGCAGAATTTCTTCAGTCATCTACTTACTATATTCTGATGAAATGTACTTTCACCTTTTGTACAACAAATATTTTTGGTTGCTTCTGCAGCATTATCACCCAATCTGAACTCATAAAGCATAAATTCCCAAATTAGATTACATTGAATGTTCATCTGTTCAGCTTTTAAACCATATACAGAGTAAAGTAATGCACAACATAACTGTGTACTTAACTACCATGATACTACCAAACATGACAGGTACTTTTCACAGCTTGAACTGTTTTGGTCATGTGATTATATATATATATATACGGCAAACAAACATACCAAAATATTGCCAAACTTTTAACTCGCCCAAGTAAAATATAATTACAAAAATTTTTTTTGCTCACCCAAGTAAATAGGGAAAGTGGAAAAAAAGAAAAGTAAAAAATGAAAGAATTAACAAAAAAAGAAAGACTAAAATTATTTGGTAATATTTATTAAAAATGAAAAAGTATTTTTTTTTACATAACTAAGGAATACATATTTTTGAGTTCAAAGAAATTTTAAAAACTTTTTTAGTAAAATAATATCAAATTATTGACACGTAATAAAAATGAAAATCCACAGAGTGAAATTCACAATTGAAAGAGAAAAAACCAAAGTGCTATATCAAATAAGATTTAATATCAAATATTTTGTTTTTCTTTTCATCTTTATTGTTCTTTCTTTTTTTTTTTATCAACATAATTCATCTTTGGAGTTGAAATGATGAAATAAACTCCAAAATAGCTTCTTAGAAGCCTTTATGACATGGACAGCACCTTACTGGTTTGGTCATGGTAACCCATCCAGCAAAATTATTTGCATAAAATAATTTAATAGAAAGCAACCATAAAGATGAAAATGAAAACTTGAGATTAATGATAACAAAAAAAAGAAATGGTATTCATTAATAATTTCAAATAGTATTCCTTGCTGTGACATAGAAGTGATGATCTGAGTGAGTTGTGATAAAAAAGCAACTAGAATCAAGAAGATGAAGGATAATACTAGTCAAAATTATCAATAATAATGACTGACAGAGCTTCATCTAAAAATGAATAAAAATATTTTTTTAAAGTTAGTATATTTCCCTATGCATGTATAGACATATGTACAAACGCACACACACATTTCAAGATATACAGGATAAGATGAAAAGTAAAGAGACTGTTAATATTATGTGACACAAAATGTATTTATACAATAATTAATTGGATTTGTTAAATTCTTGTACTTCAGATGACTCCTTGATAAAGTTAAATGAATGTGAAGAATCTAAATGAGCAGACCAAATGACCAAACAAACAATATGTTTTAGTATTGAAAACATTTTACAAGACAGAAAATAAATTGTGAGATAAGTAAGTTTCAATGGGCACATCTGAACAAGATTGGTCCTGTCTAAAAAGAAAAAGAAAAACTTTTATTTTCTAATTTTTGTAGCTTATCATCCTGAAGAAATTCCTCAACTTGGTTTATAAGATTTGAAAATTTTATTTCCTATGGTTTTAGGTTTGGTTCTTTGTTTAATGGCATATCAACCTTCGCAGGTTATCTAATGCCAAACGCGTCCTTGTAGAAGAAAAGTAGGGATACTATTTAATCAATAGCTGCAGGGATAAGAAGGTTCATGCCTTTCCTAAGAATATAAGTCTAAAAGTGAATAGGATAGTTCAATTGAATTTTGAACTTGTTTGCTGTGATGTCACAGTCCAGTATGTTAGCCAGTATACCAAAGTTTTAGACAGGAGTTCCTACTTACAATATAAAAACAATGTTAAAACCATCTAAAAAAAGAACATTTTTGTAACTAATTTTTTCTTAACATCTTGAAAATCTTCCTATTCTCAGGCAATTTATCAGATATGAAAACTTCATTTTCTCTGGTTTAAACAGGTGTTCTGATTTATGATATAAATACAATGTTGAAACCTTCTCTGAATTTCTAACATGCATGTCATTGAGTTTTCTTAATAAAGATTGAAAAAATGGAAGGAAAATATTAATTTCTTTGAAAATTAGTTTCAAAATATTTTTCTATTATCTATTTATTTTCATTAAGACAAGACCACTCAGGTTCAGATGTACCTTTTAATTTGTCAGTAAAAGAAGATATAGTAGCCATCATCAGCAGTGGTTGAAGTGACCGGTTTAATATCAGTCTTGCTTCAACTAGGAACACTAAAATCCATTAATACTAAAGAAAACAAGTTTATTGAGGCAAATTCAATTCAACTGCTCTCTTAATTCTGCACCACCCTGTATTCAAGTGTGTTGCATATATATATATATATATATATATATATATATATATATATATAAACAGTCCTTCTGTTAAGCATGTTTAATTAAAAGCCACATTTTTTAAATAGTTTTATTGATTTTTTTTTCTTGGTGTCTTATCAGATTTCTTTTATTTGGTTTAATGAAAATTCTTTAGTATTTATCACTAAGTGTTTTCTATAAGCACTGGTCCTTTTTGAAGGAAATACACGAAACATTATAGAAAAACTATAGATATTCAAAATCACTCTTCTGGGTAGAAAGCATCCCAGATATCAAAAACAAAAGTGGCATTGGATTTTATAGAAAAAGTTAAACATCTTAATTATACCTTTGAAAATAACCACTGACGGTAGAAATTTATCAGGGAGGAAATTTTGAATGATTTTTATAAAAATTGAACCAGACAAAAGAAATCTTTTAAGATGACTAGAAAAAATCAACTTTATGCTTTATGCTTAAGATTATATATAATGTGTGTGTGAGTGCATACATGCCATATAATGAATGATACAGAGAAAGATTATATATATATATATATATATATTATAATCTATACCACTTGGGTATTCCAGCTTTTACTAGTACATAAATGTACTAACTACAATAAGTTAAGGGCATCAAATATTTGCCCAAGATCTAGATAGATATAATAAGCATTAAAACCAACATGGTTTATTGAAGAACCAAATCCTTAACAGAAAGACCATTATGTGTTTGAACGCATGTGTGTGTGTGTGTGTTTTGGAAAATATGTATATTTATATAAATTTACATATAGATATATGTTTAGTTAAACATATGTGCATAAGATTAGGCCTCTGTCAAGGTTTACTAGGAAGTAACAGCTTTTTTAGCTGCTTCAAAGAAAAGGAGAGGGGTTTGCCCAAGTACTCACTATCTGTCTCTCTTCTTCATTAGTTTTCATAGCATGCCAAGGACAAAAAATGTTGTCTAGATATCTGGTAAGGAAATAGAGCCCAGGGACAGGTGACATCATGCCTTTCCAAAGAATATTAGCAAATATAATTTGTTTGCTGCATATAATACATATTTATGTGTGTGTGTGAATGTGTGTGTGTGTGAATGTGTGTGTGTGTGTGTGTTCATTATATATATATGCCTTTATGTATACATATATGCATATATATGTAAATGTGTGTATTCACAAGCATGTATGTTTAATATATATATATATATATATATATATATATATATAGAATACTTAGTCCAGTTAAACCGGAGTTAGGAGTAATTCCATCAGGACAAGAAAATATTCGTGAATATTTAGATCTTCCTGGTAAAGAGCTCAATGTATCAATTATACAGCGCAATATTTTCATTAAGTGATTGTTTTTTTCTTAATGAATATATATATATATATATATATATATATATATATATATATATATATATATATTATTTTTTATAAGTAGTATTTCCAATGATTAAGACTTCTCAAACACACACATACCCACACATATATATGTATTAATGAATAGAAGCATTTTGGACAATTTGGTCAAAAGATTTTTTAAGAATGGTCAATGTCCTTATAAGCTGAGCTGATTTAAAATATAAAACTTAAAAAGGTTCACAATGTCTCATACTGCCCATGACAAAAACTTTAAAATGTGGTAGGCCCACAAATATAAAACTTCATGTTTTATATTTGTGTGTGTGTATGTGTGTGTGTGTGTGTGTGTGTGTGTGTGTGCACGTGTGTGAATACATACATGTGTACATGAATGTAGTTGTATATTTTTACACATACAATTGCACATGTGTATGTGTCTATTTTAATGAATTTATTTATAAGTTCAAAATTATCAAGGTTTTGTGGTGTGATAAAGTCTTTAAATAATTTGACAATTTTTGAAAATTTTTAATTTAACGTAAAATTATGATGAATAAAATGATTATCAGTTTTTCTGTTCTTTTTTCTTTTAAAAGAAAACAACTTTTGAATAAAAAAAATTTTTCTGTTTATTTTTTTCTGTTTAAATAATTTTTTGATACAAAAAGAAAACATTAAAAAAATCCTATTAGAGCAGCTCTGATTCCAGTCTGATTGTACATGCATCTGCAGTTTTGGATCTTATACCTTCAATGAGTAATTCTCATTTAGAGTCTTATTTACAAAAAAAAAAAAAAATCGGAAAAACATGAAAAATTTGGATTCATGAAAAATAGAATTTTAAACAATTTATAATTGATTAAAAAATGAAGAAAATTCTATCAAAACAAAGGAGAAATTTATATAAAAAAGTTGAAGTACATTTCAACACCAGGTAGGTGTACAAGATGTGGATCATTCATACACTGAGCCTAACAGACGAATGTTGAAAATCCTTTCTATGCATTTCAGTTTTATTAACAATGTTCCTTTTATTATTTTTGTAGTTCAATTAAGTTTCCAACTTAATCATTACAAACAGCAATTGTTACGGCAAAAGTTCACATAACAGAACTTTTTGAGATTAAAAAAATATGAAGAATAAGATCAAAAAGTTGTATACTAAACAAAACTCTCTGTGGTAATTTCCATTTTTCCTTAAAATGAATCTTTTCTTGTAAAGAATCTCTTGACATTGTAAAATTAAATATGAAATACTTTACTTAAAACTGTTCATGAAAAGGGGATAATAATTTCCTCTGTAAACCTTCTTGATGGCTTCACTTGCCTGACCAGTGAATCTATCATATCAAACAAAATAATGATTCTCTACCTACTTTATTATTTGGCCAGGATTTTTATTGAGTATCATGTGTTTACATGTATTATATATTTGATTTGGTACTTTGCTAGTGAAATGAATTTAATCAAAGAAAAGAAAAGAAAGAATGGGGCTTTAATTATTTTATTTTTCATATTATCTGATAAAGTTAATATTGCTATGTGAAAATTTCAAAAGAGTTTTGTTGAGAAATATTTTTTTAACATTTGAGTGATACTTTTTCTCTGTCCCAATTATTAGTCCAAAGTCAGCAATAAATTTTGTCCAGATTATTAGTCATAAGTCATGAATAAAGCTATGTCCAGATTATTTGTCCAAAGTCAGCAATAAAGCTATGTCAGATTGTTAACCCTAATTACACAACAAAACTATGTCCAGGTTAATCGTATTTTTTCCTTTTTTTACTCATAAACCCCATTATTAATGTTTCATAAAATGTGAATAATTATTTCAGTGAGTAGATTTTTTTCTTTTGAAGTTTGAAAATTTAAATTCAGAACAATCAGTCATTTGTTGTAGCAACATACCACTAGTTTTTTCTTTATCATTAGAGAAATTCTCTTGATGAGAATTGTATTTTTCATGATAAACAAAACAAAAAAAATTACCCCCAAATCTTTATTTAGATTGTATATGTATCCTCACAAATTTTGTTAATTCTATATAAAAGTCTTTTTGCTGTCTACACAAATTTCTTTGGTTGTCTAAGATGGAGAAACAAACAAACTTTTCCCAATCATAGACAGATATTCTGACTTAATGACAACTTTGAGAAAAAAACAATGACTTTCACACTTGAAACTATTTATAAACTCTGGGAAGTAAGGTCATTAAACTGAACTTTAATTTTCCTACATATGTGTAGCCAATCCTTTGGCACTCAGAAGCTTCTCAGTTTTGAAATGTAAATAATCATGAAATAAAAAAAATCTTCTAATGATGACTGAAAGGTTCAACTGATCAGGATTAACAAATTTATAAATTTTTACTCATATTTATGCATTTTTTCTTTCATATGTAGTTAATATTCTGTAAAAAAATTTAAAGGTTTCAGACGAAATATTTTAGTCATTGACCCCTAAGAGATTTATCAATTTGATCATTTGTGTTTTTATCATGATTGTCCTAATTAGATTATTTGTCTGAAGTAATAAATTTATGCAATTATTAAACATCTCCATCCAGAAGATCTACCAATTAACCTAATTCATAATATTTAACTAAATGGGAATAATTTAGTGAGAAAGTTCATTAATTTTATATCTAATTTTGAAGTTTGGAAATGTAAATTATGTACAATTATAAATATTATTCATTCTGAGATGAGTCATTATTAATTACATTTTGTACATATCTTGAACTCGAACTATTGTCCTCATCCATGTTGTTATATCCTCAACATTTTGGCTGCTGTACTCTCCAGCCTTCTTCTGGTGTCTTTTGTTAGAGTTGGTAACCTTCAGGCAATTTGGAATTAAATAAGAAAGTAATTTAACTGGTGTGAGATATCCCGAAGCATGGAAAGTAGATTTAGAACAGTTTACTCTCATGCATGGAATAAAGAGTTTGGTTCAAAATTTTACAAAGGAGTATTGTTTGTGTGTATGTGTGTTTATGTGTGTATATATATATATATATATATATGGAAAAATGGTAGAATCTGGGATGAATCTGACAAGATGATAAAAATAAGTGGAAAAATCAAATACGTATGACAGGTTTTGTAGTAATATTTCCTTCTTCTTCTTAAATTGCTAAAATATAGAAAAATTCAATAAATGTCTTGTCTGAAGAAGTTCTTCCATAAATAAATAACAAAATGTTACTACTAAACCCATGATTTATCCACTTTTCCTCTTATTTTTATTTATATATATTTAAACTACAGTCCTTCTCTTAAGAAAGTTTCATTAAAAAACAGTGATATGGTTCTTTTTAACAGTGTTTTATTGATTTTTTTCATTGTCCTACAAGATCTAAGTTTGGTTCAATTTTATATAAAAATTATTTAGAATCATCTCCTCGAGTGTTTTCTATAACTATTTGTCACTTTTAAAGGAATTCACAAAACATTATAGAAAAACTATAAATATAGAAAATCTCTCAATCTTCAGAACAGAAAGTATGCCATGTATTAAAAATTGTTTTTTTAAAGAAAAAGACATTTGAAGAAAGCCAGCAACTACACTGGCCAAAACCAAGATGTGAAGAACAATTCAAGATGTGCAAATAGTTTCGTTTGTTATTTAATGGCATATCAACCTTTTTGGGCTATTTAATGCCAAATCTATCCTTTTAGAAGGACAGTAGTGGTACTATTTAACCCATTGATGGGAGGATTAGGGATTCATACCTTATCCAAGGGTATTTGTCCAAAAGTGAATGTAATAGCGTGACTGGAGTTTGAACTCACGTACTACAATTCAGCGCTTTAACCATTACACCACAGGGACACCCTCATGTAATTATGTAAATAATATATACAGTTAATTAATATATACAGTTAGTTAATGTTTTGCAGTAACATAAGTTCTTGTTGATTATTGTTTGTTTTTTGAGACATCTTTTTGTTGGGAACTCTTCTTTCCTCATAAATGTTAAAATCTTTTCCTTCTTTCAATATATACACATATCAAATTTGGTACATCAAACAGTTTGGCATCTATATAAAACATTGATAAACAAATTCTTGTTAATCAAAATAGATTCATTTTGAAGAGTTGAAAATAACTAATCATGGTGGAAAGATATCTAATTATTCTAGTCTATTCATATCTATCTATCTATCTATCTGTATGTATGTATGTATGTAAAGGATATCAAGAGAATAAAATCAATTTATATTTTAAGGTTTGCAATTTTCCTGATCAAGAAAAAATACCTTTTATTTTGTTATCAGGTTGCATCAAAAACATTTTAGTATTGTTTTTTACAGCTCTTTTCTCTAGAGTTTATTTCATGTACTCATCAAAACATTATCTTAGACTCCACTATAGTATTATTATATATATCTTATGTAACATTGTTTACAAATTATTATGATAATTATTACTATTATTATTAAATAGGAATAATTGCTTGCAAGAAAAGAAAAGACTGACTTGAACATTAAATTACCCCAAAAGGGTTCACATCAATAAAAGCCAGCCAACCAACCAACCAACCTTGTACAACATAGAGGAATAATATGAACTGGAAAAAAAAAAGATAAGGTCTTTGTGAGATTCAAGCTCATTTCTTCTTTACATCAGAAAAACAAGGTAAAATGCATCAGCTGTTCTACCAATTGAGCTACAGGAACCAATAGTTTGCTGAAGAACATATTTTCTTAGAAATCTTTGAAACTTATCCTTTATTTTGCTTCTGAATCTCTCTAGATTTATATTAAAAAATATTTTTGATACTCCTAAATACTACCTTCTCACTTTTGATCCAGAATATAGTCACTTTAAGGCATTGGTGAAAAATCTGCTGCCAAAGAGTCTGCCATAACTGTCTTCAATGAAACTATCATTGTATTATTTATAATATGATGTATCACATAGCTTCAAATATTCTGATATGCAAAGGAGACAATTAGAGATGAGGCACATTTAATGGCATATATGCAATATGAAGGGGTTGTGTTCCCAATTATCTGGGCCTCCTCGAAAAAAAAAAGAGTTCGTGGCCTCTTAATCTCACCCTTCCATTTCATACAGAGAAATAAATAAGTAACCATGCTATTTTTTAAAATAACAAGTTGAATTTTCTCTAAACCAAAGATATCAGGATTTTATTATTTCTAGTGGAACATTATACAACCAAAACAGATATTGTTAGGTATTATTTATCACCAAACTCAACATTAAAACTTTGCAATCAAAGATCAAATTGTAACACCAATGTAACCAAAAACAAAATTACATAAATACATGTGTGGGATTACTTACCTTGTCTGCCAAAGAATTTCTACTGATGGTATTGCTTGATGGTATTGTCGAATCAGCAGAGTCTAGTATAAAAGAAAAGGGCATGAAGATCTATTTTCTTTTTCTCTAAAAGACAAAACCTACCTTACCCTCAACAGACAGGGATATTTTCATCCCCAGCAAATTTAATAATTCATCACAATCAACAAATAAGGAACTATTCTCAAATATGTAAGTCTCTCACAAACTTTTATACCTTTTAACTCCACACACACACATACATACATGCCACACCTTTATTAACTCTATTTTGTATCTCGTTTTATTATGTATTCTCCTTTTCTATTTAGTTTGTTCAGGTAGCAAAACATGTTATTGTTATATGTATTCTTGAGAAGAAGCAACTTTTCTCCAATAAATATTCCTCTATGAAATGGTGTCTCTGACATTAGCACATAAAGTAGACAACATTCTATTAACAACTATCATTCAGCTTTTATAAAATATATACAACTCAAATGGGAGATCTCTATTCGTGTAAAGGCGTACTTTTTGTGGGAATGCAACATATTCCTATTTTTACTAAAGCTTCTAGAAATTTGGTTATAAATAGTGTCTAATAATACTGGTTTTCATAATATAATGTTTCACTTGAAATAATAAAATCCTAGTATCTTTGGTTTTAAAGAAAATCAACTTTTTACTAAAACTTGTTAGGGTTATACTTTAATTATGTACTTTAATTATGCTGTTTATGAAACTTTGCTTATTGCCTTGTTAATTAGGGCTTTGAATACATCAACAGCATGGGGATAAGAGTAAATCCTATGGTTTTGATTAAAGACAGAGTGTTTTATAATTTTTTAATTTAACTTTTCCTGGTTAGTTATGTCTGGACTCACTAACAGTAAATATAAGCCTAGATAAACAAGAATAGTTAACTAAGAGATTAAAAAAGATAATTTCTCATCTATGGTCTTTAATTAAATTTGTATGAAAGAAGAACTGCTGCTTATTCACTCATACTTAATCTAATACAGTTTGGGCTGGACATTCATTTGTTCTGCATTTTGTTGGTCAAAAACATAAATGCTTATTAATGAATTTTCTGTTAATCTTACAGTAATGTATTATAGATACAGATATCGTATCTAGCATAAAGTTAGGCAGGTTTTGAAGCTTACTTTAAGTGTCTTGTGTGCCCAACCACACTGAAGAGTTGTGATACAACAAAACAGTCCGTCAGTGGATGACTATATATATATATATATATATATATATATATATATTGATATCTATTATATATTATATATTATATAATTAATGATTATTGCATTGTAATAAACAAATATTAAAAACTTGTGGTTTCTGTACTATTTGCTATAATAAAGTGAAGTTATATAGTTTGAGTGGAACATATCTTTTATTCTATTCTAATATTTGATGACAACAGTGTTGCCTGATTTTGGTAAAAATGCACTCTTGATGTCTTATATCAGCATTACCTGTAAAAACTGTCAGTTTTCTATATCAATCTTAATTTTAAATGTACTGTTGTATATAAAAAATTATTGTAACTAATAATTTTAAAGAAGGCTTTGTCTGACAAATAGTTTTTATTTCTTGAATAAAAGATTTTATCTATTTACTGAATGAGATGCTGAAAAAATTACCAATCTATATTGATTGAATTTTCTTCTGTGTAAAGTTAGAAACATTATTTATATTATTTACATCTTTTGGAATATTGTCCTCATCTTGGTTGTTACATTTAGAATATTTTGGCTACTGTACCCTCAGATGTCTTTGTTAGAATTCAGGAAATTTTAAACTAAATCCTTTAATCAATCCATGGTTATAGATTGTTCTTATTCTACTGTCTCTTCCTTGGGATAATTTGCCATCTTAATCCTGGGTTCAATAGAAAAGAAAGGTTACATTTCAAGGGTGAAATAATTAAGAAACTGAATTAAATGATATATCACAAGTCATGAGAATAGTTGATCCTCAGGGATTGAATAAGGGTTTTGCTTCAAAATTCTCTGAAGGCAATTGACTAAGACACTTAAAGTAAGCCTATATTTACCCAATCCAACTGGAAGTATGTGATAGCCAATTTTTATGCAGAGCACAGCTGGTTTGAATTTAGAGTTTTCCTTTTCCTTGACTGGTTGCCTAACGATGGCTTAAAGGCTCAGTCTGCTCTACAATTAACCTATAGCTGGGGAGAGAACCAATGGTTTCCTGCCTTTCCCGAGGGCATTAACACAAAGTGAAATTCAAACAGGTCTGTCCATGTTTTTAACTCAGATTGTCAATTCCATTTCCTACAATGTTAATCCTAACGCTAATTATGACACCTCAGATGAGGATAATAGTCCATGATGAATAAATAATGACCCTCTCATCTCAATAACTCGGACAGGTACTAAATTGATAAAACAGATATTTTTCTTTTAGAACTGATACTTACTTTCTCATTAAAAGAATTAAGATTATCAATAAATTTTTATATAAAAATCTATCAATTATTTGAATTCTCTTTTGGAAAAGAAATTTTGTAAAATGATGAATTTGTAAGTTTTATTCTTTTAGAAAATATTTTAGTATTGATGATACTTGCATAAAACATTTTTAAAAAGCCGAAAAATTATGAAATCAAGGTTTCACCTACCTTTATACAACATTTTATTAATGGCTTAACAAAATGTAAATCCTTTTGACAAATTATAGCATATTTTCCCCCTGTCTTTAACATTACAAATATCACAGTAGTTTTACACCTCAAAATTGACCTTTTGTCTACCAAGAAAACCCACTAAGCTGAATCTAGTAAAGGAAAGTGCCTTACAGCCTGTATACATCCAAAAGACAGAAAAAATAACCGATATAAAAAGTGTGATCAGAAAGTATTGAGACAGAATCCTTAATTCTTATTCATTTTAAAATATGAAATTTAAATGAGGATTTATAAATAGTTGAATTATATAGATGCTAAAATGATGATAGCTACACATTTAATCTACAATCTAAATTTTAATATGAAGCCAATGGCAATTTGAAAATATCTTGGAGCCAGTATTGAGACTTTTTCAATGAAATATAAGAAACTATAAACACTGTACTCTCCATGAAATCTAAAACTGTCGCTGTGCAACTTTTTCTTTTCCCTAAATTAAAAATTCATCTTAAGGCTAAGATTTGATGATGTGGTGAACATTAAATGAAATATGATAGCACAGCTTCAAACTCTATCTATCTATCTATCGAAGTAAGTTGTAAGTACATTGGCCGACTGTAGTTGAGGGAACCTCAAGGGCTCTCTTTTCAATTGCTACTACACTGAGGTATAAGGGAGGGCACTATTCCTCCTGGATTACACCACTTCCTCTTGATCCATACCTTATAATACTGAGTGTTAAGCAAGGAGGTATCAAGTACCATTTTTTGAGTCTTTGATATATATTGTATATGTGAAAAAATAAATGGAAAAATTTGATAAACCAAAACACACATAACAGATTCAAATTAATATTTTGTCTTTATTTCATTAAAGACTTCTTCAGAATGTTGGTTATTTTGTAGCAATAAGCTATAAGAGGAAATAGATAAAAAGAGAGGGAAGGGCATTTCCTCTTATTGCTTCAAAATAACCAACATTCTGAAGAAGTCTTTGATGAAATAAAGATGAAAAATCAATTTGAATCCATTGTCTGTGTTTTGGTGTAGCCACTTTTTCCATTTATTTTTTCACATCTCGTCGAATTTTTCCAATCTGTTATTTCTCCATATTGTATAAATACATCTGTATGTACATACATATATATATATATATATATATACATATTGGATTTGCCCTTCATAACATCACAAAATCTTTAGCCAAAATATTCTCCCTTCTCTTAAGCATGATTAGCAATTCACACATTAGGAACTCTTGTGATTTACTCAGCAAAATAGATGAAAATGGAAAACAAATTAGCCAATCTCAACATAAGATCATTATACACAAATGTTCCTGTTAAAAAATGTATCAAACATTTAGAAATTCACCTCAAGAAAACCAACATTATATTATCTTTATCAATTCACAAAATAATTCAAATTTGCACATTATGCACAAAATATTGCTTTTTTTTATATAACAGTATTTTTTTTATAAACAAAAATCTGGTTTACCTATGGGTTCACCACTTAGCAGAGTCTTTGCATATCTTTTCCTCGAATTTTTAGAATCTGGTCTCTTTAAAATTATAATACTCAAAGATTCTATTTCTGTTTTATAGATAATATATTACTCATATATCCACAGAATTATGACTTGATAAAAATTATGGGTAGGTTAAACAGTAGTGAACCAACAATCAACACCTTACCTTTCTTGGACATTTTACTTATATATAATAATAAATAAGAATTTTAAGTTCATCACAAATCCACTAATGAAAATGACCAAATGCATTTTTACTTACATGATAACATCAAAATAAAGAGGGGAAAATCAAAAGTGTTTACTTTAGGGCTTTTAGGATTTGCATCCCCAAATTTATAATCACTCATTACATAGACATATCATTTTAATGATATATCTATGCAACAATTCAACCACAAACAAAATTTAAAAAATTTAAACAACCTTGTTATTAAAATAGTCACTAACTCTTCAAAAATAATTAGGAATTCAATTTATGATAAAAATAAAAATACCCAAATCTAGTCCAGAGCAGGGGTTTATGAAATTCCATGTCTGGATTGTAATAAAGAATATGCTGTTGAATCTTCTCATAGCCTCAAAAGACAAATTTACAACCGCACAAGAGACTTAAAAAAAGGAAATATAACAAACGGTTTGGTCAAACATAATTTAGAAACTAATCACAACTTTAATTTTAAAGATTTCAAGATGTTAATTTATATACATAATAAAAACATGTGGGAAAATTGTTTGTCTCCTTATTTGGTCAGAATTATGTTGAAAAGTTACAAAATTCCTTATTCAAAATAATTTTGCCTCATCGTTTATATACACTTAAACTATTTAGATGGGAAAATAATTTATTCTATCTTGCCACCAACCTCAGGATAGATATTCAAGAAAGTAGTAGGAAAATTTTGTGAGCTTACACACACACACACACACACACACATATCTATCTATCTATCTATCTATATATATATATATATATATATATATATATATATCTTGTTCATATTAAAATCTTCATATTAATATTTAACAATTATCCAATGAAATGAACAGATGTTCATAGTTTTTCTTCTCTCAAAATAATGTTGATGATTATTGATGGCTTTTGCCAAGAAAAATCCCCACCCCTGCTTTTTAACCATTAATTTTTTAGGAAGTTTCAGGTTCAATACTTTTTATTCATACCTCATACATAGGCAGGCTCAGTGAGAGGATGGGAAGCAAAGAGGTAAGTGTCTAGGGCACCATGCATAATCAAGGGGGCCATTGCCCAAGAACCCATAAAAAATTAATCCTATGTGATATTCTGTGAATTGTAGGTGATGTTTTCAGATACTAATTTATTTCTTGTTTTTGATCTTTTCTCAAACCAGTAAGATTTGGGATGATTTTTATTATCTGTTGATGTTTAACTGAGCAAGGAAAATAAGGATTCAATGGTTGTCTACTTGAACTAAAGCACACTTTCTAACAGTCTTAAAATTTTAATTATTCTTATATCTGTTATCCATTTTTATCTCCCTTCTCACCAATCATTGCAATTTAATTTTCAATGAATCAGATTCATTTGAAATTTTTTAAAAGCTCATGGCTGATTTTATTACACATTTACATCTGTACATCAATTTGTTAGAAACTAAATTATTTGGCAAATGGAATATATTTTTGCATGAACTTTTCGATAATAAACTACTCCAAAACTTGCCTGGCAATGGAAGTGAAATTGGTTTTGAGTCGATTCAGTTTCTAGAAACTGACCTATGAGTAATTTTTGGATATCCTAACTTGAAAAAATTTCAGATCTTATGCATACCACTTCAATTATCTCCCTTGTTTTTCACTCTTTTGAAACCAAATTAAAACCAAAACAAGTAAATAGTATGTTAATCTAAATATCTAAATATTTCTAACATATGTGATGCTATTCTTTCTACCTGGGCAATGCTAGAGAGCTATTCTAGTTTAAATTTAAAATTACCCCTTATTTCCCATTATATATATATATATATATATATATATATATATTGTCACAGTAAAATGCAAAGAGCTTCATCCAGAATAGGAACTTAACTTGGCAAGTTCATATTTTGTCACTGAATGTTTCTTTAAATTTGAGGTCATTTGAACAAAGTGAAATTACTGCTAATATAGGTAGGCATCTTAATCTCTACAATTCTGTTAGCTCATCCACCATAAGTAAAAGTAAGTTGGCGACCGTAGTCGAGGGTAACCCGAAGGCTCCCTTTTCGATTAGCTACAACACTGAGGTGTAGGGGAGGGTGCTACTCATTTCCCTGGATTGCTCCACTTTACCCTTAATACGTACCTTATGATGCTGAGTATTAAGCAAGATAGCATCAAGTACCATTTTTTGAGTCTTTGGTATGACTCGACCTGGGATTGAACACTCTAACCATTATGCCATCAATATAAGAAGGATGTTTGTGATTACATCTATTTTTTAGAATTATTATTATTTTCTTTCTTTATTTGCTATTTTATTATTTTTTTAATAATTTATTCATTTTAACAAAAGGTCATGTACATCATACACTCTATAATTTTGAGAAGGGTCAAACAATTAGTCAAACAATTGAATTCCTTTTTGCTTTTGTTGTTCCAATGATGTTTTAACCAGTACATTCTCTGACCTTCCACAGATGTAATATGGAAAGACCTTTTTTGGTAGCATGAAACAAAAACTGTATCAAAAAGAGAATTGTTTAAAAAAAAATTAGCAAAGATGCTTGTAAAATATTTTTAGCTATGCATTCAAAACATTCTATTTTATAATTTCTTTTGAGGTAAAATTCTTTTTTTTTTTTTTTTGCAGAACTCCATTTTTAATCTTTTCTTTTCTTTTTTTTTTTTGTCTTAAATCTAACACAGGATTTCAGATTATTGTCATCTGGGGTTTGGATAGGCCCCTAAATTAATTTTATGGTATTTTAGGTGATATGCAGAATAGTGGCTTCACACCGGGGAAAACCAGTATTTTATTATCAAATTAAAAAATAAAAATCAAACAAACAAACAAACAAACAAACAATGAACTGACAATTTGGTAATAATCATAATAATTTAATCCACTCCAATGTTGAAAGGAGGAGATATGTTAGACAATTGCAACCAGGGCCATCATAATATACACATATCAAACTATGTTGCTTAACTAAACAAGATTGTAAAAAAGTAATAAATATCTATCTAGTATATAGAATTTTTTATTAAATCATTCATTTGTAAATTCAAAAGTTTTGCAATATTTGAATATGTGTTAGTTTCCAGAGTAAACTCCAGGAACTTTAGGGAATCAAACTAATGCCACACCCAGTCCAGATCTTGCTCCCTTGGACAATTACTTGTTCTGATCAATGGATCACTTGTGTTTGTGACCCTTCCACAATCACGAGGAAGTGGAAGGTTCAGTGAAGGATTTTTTTGGCTCAAAGGACAAGAACATTGGATAAAAGAACTGGCTAAAAAGTGGCTTCAGATAGTGTAACATGACGGCCTCTACTGTGAATGCTTAGCCATTTTTTTTATTACTTGAAAAATAAAGCAAATAAGTTATCAAAATTTTGCAAAACTTTTGCGACAAAAAACAAAGTTAATAAAAGAAAGTCATTGTTTTTAACACAGTATACCTACCACTGTCAGGACTTCTGAAAGGGGGAGTAGCCTATAGGTACGGGTATAAGTTTCTTGGGTTGACAATTTTCAGTTCTAATCAGCTAATTTGGTCTTCACTAAAAGCCAATTTAATATTGAGAAAACTCCACACCCATAAACATATTAATCCCATTGCTAAATACAGTTGTGAATTTTTCTTGGAAGTCTGAGGTGGGAGGCACTCCACAAATCAATTATGCTAAGGGCACCTAAATTGTCTGCTGTGGCCCTGATTGCAACACAAATATTCTTCCATCTAAACTCTAAAACTTAATCATGCTTTGGTTAGTTTCAATCAGGCCAGGCTCTTACCCAGGCCAAGATGACTAAGTCCTTCTTCCACACTTCTCTGTCCATTATTGCAACTTTCAGATTTTTGACCAATATCCAGTTTCAGGTTGTCCTTGTAGCTGACATAACATGAACAAAGCTTTCCCAATTTGTGGATCCTTTACGATGAACTTTGTTACTTTCTCTTTAGAATGTCATTCACAATGTCCTAATACAAAGAGTCTGATTATCTCATTTAAGTGAGATTTCTGTATAAGTATTCCTTTATTAAGTGCACCTGTTACTTCAGATCAATGACCACACAGAGCAAAAATCAAAACTCTTTTCTGATCATGCTAAACAAACCTCAACTCTATAAGATTAACAGCGTTTTGTTCACTGGAAAATTTTTTTTTTATCTATTACTTTCTATGTCAGAGTTTATAAAATTATTTTTCATAAAGATTGTTTTTCATTTATTTTTCTGAAAACAGAAAACCAAACATATCTAAATTATCTTTGTAACAAATATTGCACACACACACACACACACACACACACACACACACACACACACACACACACACACACACACACACACACACTAATGAGGGATGTCTATAAAGTAAGGTACAAGCATTTATTAATCTGACATATCTATTATTATTCAAGTAACACATTGTGCATATATTACCATCACAACTATGTAAATTTCCTACATAGCTGCCACTGAGACTGATACATTTGTCCTGTTGGTATGCAAACACCTGAATACCTTCTTCAAAAAATGTGGCATCAAAACAATTGTTTTTCATTTAATTGTTTTGAGACTCAATGAGACGACACATAGAAAAGGAAGCATATAGTATGATCATGAAAGCAGTGGAAATAGGAGGAAAAGGATTTGTAACAGGCAACCTGTACCAGTTTCTTGGTCAAATTGGAATCAAAGAGAGCATAATAGAGTCAAATGTATAAGACGCTTCATAGAAGTAATGAAAAATAGTTCCATGTGGATATGGAACAAAAGAAATATCCAGTAGAACGATTCAAAATAAAGAGTATTAAACCAACATTTGATCACATGACTGTGTAATGAGACTCATGCAATATTCTCATAATGCATGTTGATTTTTTCAAATCACATTTTGCCATCATACTTTTGAGTGTGCACAACAACATAATAGGGCTTCAGTGATATATATATATTTATATATATTTTCAGTGAGGGGCCCAGGGGGCAAATAAAACCGTTGTGAGAAAGGCTTTGAAATGATGCACATTCTCTCCCAATGACCCCAATATTCAATTTAATACTGTTTATTGGATAAGAAAAAAATAAAATAAAGCTAAAACGTTTATTCAATGAAGAAGTATTTGAAATCCCATTGTGTAGAATTATTTGGTGGAAATAATAAAGGCATGAAAAGCATCTTACTGAACATTCGCTTTTGGTGAGTATTAATTACTTGTTATGTAATTTTTTTCTTCTGATATCCCAAATCAACTTTAGATCAAGTTCCAGAGATTTATCATAAAGTTTGCAGTATGTATCACTCTTGAATCAAAGTTTTGACATGTACAATGTTACTAACAGTTAAACGGTCGCTTGCTTCCCATCTTGTAAACTGTCCAAATTAGATGAGCAGGACATGCTGGACACTGCTGGACAAGTGAAGATAAACGCACAAGTGATGTACATGAACACACTAGTATTGGCTGAGAAGTAAAAAACTTACATTCAACAGCTCAGCTCTATTGAGACACAGAGTGCCATCTAGAGGACTTCCCAAGTGCATTGAGTGATAGGGAGAGATAGTGACACATCTTGATGTTGATGATGAGGATTTTTGAAGAGAAAAGGAACAGGCCAATTATGGGGACATGAAACAGAATCCCTTGGTACCATAAACATTGCTGTTCCTTTTGTTAATCAAACCACTAAACCTTAAAAAATATGCCCATATGAATTGAGCATGAATAAAACTCTTTCTCCTTGAAGTTGAAAAAGTAAACACAAAATGCTCCCTTTGCTTAGACAAAATGGAAACCAACAGTGTTATAAATCAACTAATTCTCAGAGGAAAAATCTCCTAGGAGGATTTTAGTGACTGCTTACCTGAAATCACCTGGCTTGTTGAAATTCCGGTGTAAAGTTGAAGGGAAAGCCAACATATCTCTTACAGATAGAATATCAGAAAGTGTCATCTTGTTGGGTCCCAAAGCAATTGACTGAAGAACGATTCTCCAAGAAGAGCATTTATGCTGTCTTGCACTCATAAGACAAATGCATCAATCTCAACAGTAACTATATGGAAAAATAACATAGTAGTATTTGTAGCATATGCATTATGCTTTATTTTTGTACCAATAAAAATGTTAGATGAGTAAATGATTGTACCTTACTTTTTAGACATCATTCATATATATATATATATATATATATATATATATATATATATATATATATATATAATGGGCTCATGTATATCATATATGTCATATGTATGTGATATCATGGATATAATCCATGATATGAAATACATTATATCCACTGATATATTCAGTATAAACATTTATATGTATTATATCACATTAGACATTTATATGTACGTGTATATTAGTGTGTTACACATATACATTATCATATCTGAGGGTTCTACTGAAAGTAACGCCTTTTTACCATTTTTACTCCAAACAATCAAAGCGAAATGCTTTTACACTGTCAGTAATTCTTACTATATGACTGACATCATATCTGTACTGTCAAGTGTTGCATGACTGTGAATATAAAGTACAAATATTGAGTTCTTGACCACAGAAAGGATGTATTCCTGCTGTCATCCACAGAAATGTGTACAGTGAGGCAATGATGGATGAGGTTAATGTGCCAAGATTGGTGAAAAAGTTTAAAGAAGGTGAAACCAGAGTTGAAGACAAACTGCATCGTGGAAGACTATCGACAGCAGCCACCGAGGGGAAAAGAAAACATGGGGAACAACATGATTTACACAGATTGGCATATCACTGTCTGAGAGTTTATAAAAAAATTGGACCATGGTCACAGTACTGTCAAACAGATTATCTACAACCTTGTATACAGTATGCAATCAAGTTGCTTCATAATGATGCATGACCCCACACTGCAGGGTGGTCAGTGGTTGGTGCCACATCTGATTTACAGCTTCGATCCTGTACCTTTAAAGATTCACATGTTTGGTTGGAAAAAGCCTTCATGGGATGGTGCTTCAATGATTCAGGCAAAGTGAAAGATGCTATCAGATGTTTGACTATAGATTCTCCAAAAATGTTTTTTTTTCCATAGTAAATTTGACATGTTAGGTGCATTACCACAAAGGGAGACTATTTTAAATAGCAATATGAATACTAAACAAGTTGCATATGTTTCATGTTGTAAATAAAAGAATTGTGACCTGATAGGCATTACTTTCAGAACAACCTCTGTATCTTGAATAGATGTTATATACATGTTTGTTTTTTGTGTACATATATACAAGACCTTTTGATTGAAGGCCCTCTTTTCACTGTTGGTAAGTATAACATTTTTTTTTACCAGGAAAAAAAAAGAAAAAATCCTGGAATTTTCCCAAGAAACACAAATAAGTATAAATGAATTCTGATCCATTACCATAGGAGGAAAAAAGGATTTTGCATTGGATTTCTCCATTTTATAGCAACAGAGACTCAAGGATATAATCCAAGTCAATTAGAAAATTTCAAATGCAAATTAAGCAATCTAGGTCAGTGTTTCTCAAACATTTTATACTAAACACACAATTTTATTTTATGAAGCAACCTTCGAGAAAAAGCAACAGAAATTCAGTGTTTTTCATTTAATTTTACCCAATAAAATCTACTAAATTTTTCTGAATAATTTACTTTATAAATCTCGGTGTGTTTTGTATTAAAAAAATCAATGTCTCTAAATGTATCACGTGCATATCAAAGTTTGTCAATTATCCAAAACAGCAATGCCAGAAGTAAGTAAGGAATGATATTCTGATTGTGTCAGGTTCCAGCCGTTTTGCCAGACAATTATTGGATGTAAGGGAAACAGGTTGGAATATGTCAGGTGTTTCCACACATTTATTGGTATTTAAATTTTGCAACTATTTTTTTCCAGAGTCTCAATTGCATTTTATAATACAAAACTTTTATCTAAACATATTGGTATAGTTTTTTAGTTTAAAGATTTAAAAAATCTTAACCAATCCTTGCAACCAATATTGGTTTGAGAAAAACTGATCTAGGTTGTACAACTATGCTTCTGTCCTCTTCATGCATTACAGAAATTTAGAAGATAAATCTGCATATTCATCTGACATTTGTTATGATCATTCCAATATACAAGTTCTCTCAAAAATGAGTTATGATCTTGGAAACACTAAGTGACCTTGACATTGCAAATGTTATTTTATGAGGATTTTCTCAAATAGATAAATGGATATAGACAATGATATCAGCAAGGATACAAATTCCTTGTTTTAATTTTCTTTTTTCATTTAAAATTGGTAAAATTGAGATAAAGGATTAAATTGAGATAAAAAGAAAAATAAGAAAAAAGTAGGGAAAATTGAAAAAGAAGAATGAAAGGAAAGGGAAGGGATAAAATAAATGAAAAATATCAGAAAGAAGAGAAAGAGTAGGAATTAGTAGGATGGATAAGGAAGAGAAAGAACAGAATATAAAGAAGAGAAACTAAAGAAGAGAATAAAGGAGAGAGAGAGAGAGAGAGAGAGAGAGAGAGAGAGAGAGAGAGAGAGAGAGAATAAGAAGTAAAGAAATAAGGCAACAAGTGAGGCAGAAGGGAAGCAAGAGAGATAGTAAAGACAGTGAGGGGAAAATTAGAAAGGAGAAAGAGGAGGAAAGAAGAAAACTTAAAAAATGTGATGGTTGCAAAAAAAAGATTTGAGCATGAAATAAATTGAGGGAAGGGTAAAGAAAGAAAGAAAGAAAGAAAGAAAGAATAAATATATATAAGAAAAACCAGTGATTGAGAAAAATCAATCTTATTAATACCAATAATTTCCCTTAAGAAAAAACTTTTACCCGGCCATGTTGGTTTTATGATAGTAGTAGTAGTAGTAGTAGTAGTAGTAGTAGTAGTAATATTAATAATAATAATAATAATAATAATAATAATAATAGTGGTGGACATGGGAGTAGTAGTAATAATAGTAATAATATTGGTTATGATAGCGATAATATTTATGATGTGATAGTAGCAATAATAATATTAATCATATTGATGCTGGTTGAGGTGGTATTAGTGTCTGGCTCCTGTCAAACAAGACTGGATTAAA
Organism: Sepioteuthis lessoniana; assembly: GCA_963585895.1. NCBI lineage: Eukaryota > Metazoa > Mollusca > Cephalopoda > Myopsida > Loliginidae > Sepioteuthis > Sepioteuthis lessoniana. The sequence goes on from OY757946.1 coordinate 20,140,533, forward strand.
ACCACTTGATACTATAAGCACAGCCCCAAAATTATGCCCCTTCATTTCTGCTCTGATAACAAGTTACTATTTTTAATTTAGTAACACATTCGAGTCATGTGGTTAAACTATCTCTCCCTTTATTATGTTAATATAAAGTAATTCAATCATTGATTAATTCAGAAACTTGTTATTTCACACAATCTACATCACACACTATACATTGAAAAAGAGACAATGAGACTGTTAAAGATTAAATACAAGCTGAGTGTTGAAGTAATAAACATAGACAATATTAGACATTCAGGAATGTCCTTAAGTGCATATAAAATAAAATGGTTAGTCACTGGGTGATTTATCCCTAAATAAATATAATAAAAAGTTGCCTATTATCCTTAGTTTAAGAATTTATATATGAGGGTCATTCAATAAATAAGCTGAATTTTGCTTGAAAATTTTGACAATAGAAAGGACTCTATACAGTTGTACCTTTTTCAAGAAAATCAATGTTTATAGTTCTTTTCTTGTCTCAGAAGACAGTCAGCATAAACTTCTTTACTGATCAATGCTTGCAAAATTTTTTCTTTACAAGTGAGTCAATGTGATTCCACTCCAAAAACTGTCTTTTTGACTCAGGTTCATTGTGGCAAATCCATATTTAGCCCATATGTAAACATTTTCTTGACTAAAAACATGAATCATTGTACACATAACACATTATTCTGTAAATTTCACATGATTTTCACTATTCAGCTATCAAATATTTGATGACACATCTCTGTTCAAGCCTGTTTGATTTACTGCCATTTTAAATAGCCCCAAAACAAATATTTTTGCGAGATTAAAATAATTTTTGCTTCAAACCAATTCCTAACAATACAATGTTCACATTTATAGAAAAAATTTCTGAAAAATAAACTTATTTTGCTTTTTTCAAAAAATTTCCCTTATTTATTGAATGACACTTAATGAATTAAATGCAAATATTTTTCAGCATTTTAATCACAGTTTTGAGTTTGGTTTGGTTCATTTTTGATTCATTTTTAAATGTTTAATTACAAACATAATTATTAATATTTTCAATCTTCCATTGTAATCATCTTTTTTAATTACTTTTTTTTCACTCCAATAATTAATCATTTGCACATAGTTTAAAGCACCTGTTACTATTTAATATTAACTATTTGTTTGTACATAGTTATATGGTTTCAAGTATTCCTGAACACTGAAATATACATAAAACAATGAAATAAAATAGAATATATTGACATGATGCAGCAAAAAAAAACAAAAAAAAAATAACAGTTGTGCCACCAACAAAATATTCATTAGATGGTAACTCTGCATAATATTACTAATTAAAATGTGGACTTTCAATGGGTTTGAACTTATCTTAATAAACATGACATAGCTTTCTTATTGGATTAATCATGCTGCATTTTGCATTTCAGTATTTATAATAATGTAATAAATAACAATACAATAAATATTATTGAAAGTGAAGGCTTATTGACTTGTGCATAATCAAATTTTATAAGTATACAAGCTAGTCCAAGTTAAAAGCACAATAAGGGTAACCTATCGCTAAACTTGTTTTAGGCCTTATTTTTCTGATGCAAGTATCATTGGGGAATGAGAAAAGTTTTCGTAAACTGATCAAAATCTGGTCTGTTTACAAAAACTTTTCTCATTCCATAAAGATACCTGTATCGGAGAAATAAAGTCTAATAAAGTTCAGCTTTTGGTTACTCTTCCAGTGCTTTTAAACTGGATAAAGAATTACTTCCCCCAATTTTTTCCTTGATTCATACTTGGATAAATATAAAAAAAAGAATACAAGAAGTACAATTACTTGTTTAAATTGTAATATTTGTTAAATAAAATTTTAAAGAAATATGTGAATTGTAACTGATATAAAAAGAAATACAATAAGTAGGATTACTTTTCTAAAAGATATCATGATGTATACAGTCAAAAGAAATTTGGAAATTTATATAAAATAAAAAAAAATTGGTTTGGTTTGGTTTTTTTGTTTAATGGGGTTCATGCCTTTACCAAGTGAATGTGAATGTGATAGTGCAACTGGGGTTTGAACTCACATACTAATGCTCTGTTGGCTTAGCTTATTAACCATTGCATCATATGAGCAGCCCTAGTACAGTTATCTTATTGATAAAACCACCACTTGAATTCTGATTACTTTCTTTTAAAATAATCATTAGAGCTTGAGAGACAGTTTCAAACAAACCACTTATTTTTATCTTTATTCTCAAAATCCTTAAAGGACTGAGGAAAATGTTTTAGAATATTTTTTTACTGGAAGTTTTAATACATAAAATTAATACTCAATATGTCAAAGGCCATTTTTTATCAGATTTTTTGCATAAAATTGAATAAAAAAACATTGATATGAGTTTAAAAACTGTTCAGTAACACACACACACACACACACACACACACACATATTGATATATGTGCAATACTCTACATCCAAGGTGAAGTCAGTCACATAATTCTTAAAGATTATTTTTCAAACATTAAACCTAGCACCAGTGTTTAAACTGTGTAAATGGTTTTAAGAACACACCCATCTAAAAATTCCTTGATAGCACCACATTTTCTGGATTTCAATAACTCTGTGACAGTTCTTGATAATGACTAATGATTATCATAATCACTTAGACTACATATAAAAAAAACAAAAAAGATTTGGGCAATTTTTATCGAAGGTGATCCGTACTTGTTACATCTAACAAGAAAAACTTGAAATATCTGGATAAACAATCTTTGTCTGTCATATTTAATAAAACATACCAAGAAAAAGGTCAGCTACCTAGATACACATGAAATATATATATATATATATATATATATATATATATCGAGAGAGAGAGAGAGAGAGAGAGAGAGAGAGAGAGAGAGCCATGTCAGTACTATTTTATGGTTGCACCACATCTAATCAAATATTCGGAGAAAAAGCGAGAGGGGAACTATAAAAGGCTACTTTGTGTTATTTTGAACAAATTCTGGAAGAAGCACCTTACAAAATAGTTATTGTACAGCCACTTACATCCCATCTTGCAAACCATCCCAGAAAGGTGAGCAAAACATGCTGGGGACTACTCAAGAATTATGGATGATCTCTTAAGCTAAATTCTCCAATTGATTTTTACTTAGAGCAAAAAATTACATTCCTCATCTTTGTGTGGACACTGGGTGCCATTGAAAGGAATTATCAAGTGCAATGGTCATTAGGGATAGATAACAAGAGAGAGTCAAAGGAATCTATGCTGTCAGTTCCTCTTGATAATGATGATGTTATATATACTCGAAGTACATGCCTACACTAAGTACAAGGTCAAAACTTGGATTTCTGACACTGCAAGAAAGACTTAGAGATGTCAAAAATACCTTCTTCCAACAAAGAATTTTATTCTCAGCTGGCAGAATCCAAAGTATTGCATTATTTGGTCTGAGGAATAGCACAACTCATAAATGTTCACGGATAGACACAGCCTTTTTAACAATTATAAAAAATCCTTTCTTCTAAGTTCATTTTCTAAACTATGTCTATTTTAAAGTCTTTGTTGTCAATTTAAAATTTGCTCAGGGTCTTGGAGGTTAACCACTATAAGAGAATTATTCAAAACCAGGAACTAGAGTCTCTAAAGCAGTCTGATGTCTTCAAATTCTGGGATTTCCTGTGACAACACTTCTCTAGTAGCATTGGCCTTTGCCCTTCCCTTAAACAGCATTGAAGGGAAACTCACTGCATTGGCACCTGCTGGTCTTCCTATCTTTACTCAGCTAGATACAGATCTAATGTCTAGTGATAAAAACAGATGCTACCACCATAAATGTTTAACTTCCTAATAGGCATCAATCTCAATTCTAGATTTTCTATTCAACAACATAATGGGATTGAATTTCATTTATGATCTAAATAACACAAGTTTCTTTGTATTATAGATATAGAATACTTATCATTGAATATTTGTGTGGGAATTATGGTACCAATTTAAAATACAAAGAAGTTATATGTCTATGGCACCAGAAGTTGTAGAATTCATTTTCCTTTCAAACTGTTCCTACTTTTAGGCACAAGATATAAATTCAGAAACATTCTTTATCTCTTCCTCTTTATTTAGCCTACCCTCATGCTGGTTAGAGTACTTTTCTTTGCCTGTTCTTCCACTGATATAAATTTTATTTATCTCCCTTCCTTCAAGGAATGTATTTCTTTTCTCTAGGGACTAAATAACTTATTATTTTATTGTTGCATCTTGACTAAGCAAATTACTGTTTTTATCTTCACTACATTGTGATTTGTCTTTATTTTTACCAACTTATTGTCTGTCAATCATACAACAAACTTTTGCCCTTACATCAAATTGTAATAAATTCAAGATATGTTTTCAATACTGTTCCTGTTCTTACTTTCATAATGTTGTGTACTCAATGACTATTTTCCAGTTAAAGGAAAAACTTACCTATTAGTGATAAAAAGTGATAATGTTCAAGCAATAATTTTTCACTAGTTATTAACAATGAAAAATTATTTTAAAATATACTCTAAATTTATCCAAAATTAAAGAACAGAAACCAGATTCAACTTTATCCTCTTTCCAAACTGTTAAATCTTCACTTCCTCACAAATGTATGAGATCCTCCACAGAATTTATAAAAAGATTTAAAGATAACAATAATGAAAAATTTTAAAATGACACGTTGATAAAAACATTCTAACTTGTAAAAATTTTAATTTAATGTAAAAAAAAAAAACCTCAGATATTTTTTTAGTTTCTATTTATTATTTACGTTTATTCATTTTGGTTAATACTTGTATTTAAATTGAGTAATTTTTCTTATCTAATACATATTTTCCTTTGATAATCTTAAGGTGCAAGTTAGGGCAACTTTTTTATCACTTTCTCCAACAAATCTTTATATATTTTTCTTTTAACCAAATAGTTTTTGACAAAGAATAAGTAACCTATAAGAAAGTGATTCTAGTAAAAAACAAAAATAAGAAATATTGAAGTGTTTAACCTTTTCGGTATAGAGAGCAACTTGAGTCATCTAAATAAAGTGTGATGGCAAGATGTAACTTTAGTCTATATTAAAAAAAAAAAAAATTTATTACTTCTAAAACTTTACTTAAATATATTTTTAGGAGTGACAGTGAAAAGAAAATTCCCTTATCACTACTTAGATGATATACTCGCAAAGACAATTGTGTATTGTAGTTTTGTAATCGTGAAATACCAATAAACCTTTTATTCAAGCCATAAAATTTGTTGCTAAATGTGCTACACCAAAAGAGTTAAAAGCAATTACATCATAAGACAGATACAAACTTGTATGACACTTTGAAAGAGGAATTTTTTGTCTTTTCTTTTTGGTGAAAGTAATATCAAAATATAAGGATTAAATATAAGTATTATATATATATAGATATTATATATAGAGTAGAGGATAGTTTTTTTCAAAGTTTATTATATTATAATTAATAAAATACATTTCTTGATTTTTGGGTGTCACCTCCGTTTAGTATGCTAGAATCATAGTATCATTCAATGTGTAGACCTATATTTATTTATTCATAATTTCCATTAGGTTTCTTGGGGCCTCAAATGTTCTCTTGGACAGGGTTCCTAGTTGGTCTAATCTGGCCCTGGTTGTACAACCATTCCTCTTTTTCTGTTAGCCTTAGAGGTGTTTAAATGTTAAGAGCATGAAAAATGGAATCAGCTGAGTTCAAATTCTTGCTAAGACTATGTTCATTTCATAGAAATACTCTATGGAAAAGTATGAATCCAAAACTTCTACTTTTAGCTAAAGTGTGGATTTTGTAACCTTAATTGGCACTTAGTCTAGGGGAACAGCAACCCTGAGTCATCACTTCCATTCGATAAAAACTATTTGCTATTGAAAATTCAGAGCCATCACAGACATAATGAATCTCTCTTTTTCTCTCACTCTCTCTGTATATATATATATATATATATATATATATATATATATATATATATATAATGAGTGGTTTGGTCACTTGGTGAGTGCTACTAGTACCATGTAGCCCAGTATTACCTGGTGTATGAGTGACTGGTGACAGATTTACCTGGTTAGGAGAGTGGTTAGACACCTGACAAGATGAAAAAGAACCTTTCAAAGGGCAAATGAATGCTCTTGTAGGGTCAGCAACTATTGAACACACTCATACTATTATGGATCACAAGTTTTTGATTAATCATCCATGAGAAAGAGATGGACCCCTAGCTTTTATTTAAGCATCCATCTTGGAGAAAGACACTCTGATATAAAACTGACAGGGATGGACCCCTAGTTTTTATTTAAGCATCCATTTTGGAGAAAGACACTCTGATATAAAACTGACAGGGATGAACTCCTAGCTTTTATTTAAGCATCCATCCATGAGAAAGACACCCTGATATAAAACTGACAGGGATGGACCCCTAGCTTTTATTTAAGCATTCATCTTGGAGAAAGACATTCTGATATAAAACTGACAGGGATGGACCCCAAACTTTTATTTAAGCATCAATCTTGGAGAAAGACATTCTGATATAAAACTGACAGGGATGGAACCCAAGCTTTTATTTAAGCATCCTTCTTGGAGAAGGACTCCCTGATATAAAACTGACAGGAATGAACCCCTAGCTTTTATTTAAGCTTTCATCTTGGAGAAGGACACCCTGATATAAAACTGAGAGGGATGGACCACAAGCTTTTATTTAAGCATCCATCTTGGAGAAGGACACTCTGATATAAAACTGACAGGAATGAACTCCTAGCTTTTATTCAAGCATCCATCTTGTAGAAAACCTATGGCTTCAATAACATCCAATGATGTAGGCCAACTCTTCTTTTTGGAAAAATGCCACTTAAATTTAGTGATTCATTACACTGACTCTTCTTACTATAAAAAAACTCCTGGGACAGTTATTGTTTGATATCATGGGATTGTTACAAAATGATGTATTGCAATGGTTATATTTGAGGTGACAACCATTATATATATATATTTATATATATATATATATATATATATATATATATATATAAAATCTTTGATTTTTAAAAACTTTCTCAAACAACTAGTATATATGTATATATATATATATATATATATATATATATGTGTATGTGTGTGTGTGTGTGTGTGTGTGTGTGTGTGTATAACAGATAAACACGCCTTTTCCTACTGTTTGTTTTGTTATTTCTTGCAGTGCCAATATTTAAAAGAAAGTTATATTGATAATAATGATTTTATGTATCATTATATGCATCAAGATTATTTATTATTACATAAATAATTTTGACTGCAACTGAATATTAATATTATATATATGTGTGTGTGTGTGTGTGTGTGTGTGTGTGTGTGTGTGTGTGTGTGATACTCAGGATGTCATTCTTAACAAATCTTTATGTATATTCTATATAGATACATTCAGTATTACCTTCAAGAAGATGAATATTCTTCTCTTTTTTAATTAGATGGTCTTTTTTAATTAGATGGTCTTTTTTACATTATAGCTAAATATTTCAATGATGTTTGAAACATTTGATACTAAAACTGATTATTTCTGCTTCAAATTTATCTTCTAGTGGACAATTTAAAGGCAGTATAGGTGGCATAAGGTATATCAGTACAGATGATAAAATTAGAAAGTTGGATTCAAATACCAACTAAAGCTGTTTGTATTCATTTTGCTCTTGGGAAAGGCATGAATCCATTTCTTCTTTTTCCAACTACAGTAATTCTACCAGTTTAGGAGAAGGACAATAATTTTTACAGTGAAAAAACAGTAAAAAAACACTGTCTCAGTTTTTGTGGATTCATCTTAGCAACAAAACAGATTAAAAAAGGCAAATAAAGAAAAATGGTTGGGTCGATTTTTTTGATTTTTATTAAAAAAAAAAGGAAAAAAATAACTTGTGGTTCATCTATTTTTAGAATTATCTCTTAGATCCAAACACCAAATATGCCATGGCATTGATTCCCATAATGCACTGCATCTTGTTTCAAATCAAATTGAAATATAGCACATTAGGTATTTTGATTGTTAAATCAATCTGAATTTTGGTTGACTAATACCTATTCTAGTCCTCTTCTACAAAGGACTGAAAAGGAAAAAAATTAGCCAATTCTAATCCAAGGCTTGAATGATCTATTAACCAAAAAAGATCTTTAAGTTACCTTGCTGAACTTAGTTATTGATGTTTAATGCCTTTTATTTTTTTTTGTTGCTGCATTTCAGTGGGTAAAAGGAATTGCTTGGCAGTACCCATCTCCTTGGAGATTGGCAGATATGATACTATGTCCTTCACATCATTTCTTAAGACAATGTGATTTCTTAGCAGTGCCTATCATAGAGCAAGTAGTGCTAAATTAGTTACCTGGTAACTAATAAAGTTAGGAAATTCACAGGTTACATGGAAATATGGGTTCATGCCTTTACTAATGACATTACTGTTTATGAAGCATTGCTTAGTTTGGCAGTCAGGCTTCAAGTAACTTGGAATACCTGATTGTTTTTAATGGTCACTTATAGCACTAAGCAGGCTCATCAATACTTAACTTGCTTTCAGCTCAACTTGATAAAAAGGCAAAGGTGATATAAACAATGCCAATTCAAAATTGAACTCAGTTTAAAGATTCTATAACTGACTTGAAGGATCAGATATTGCTTGAACAGAAATCTAAATGATGTGTGCTTAGTAAGACAGTTATTGTCATTGGAAACAGAATCAATGATCTGAATTCAAATCCTAGACAAGGTTGATAATGTTTTACTTGATGCAAATGAATTTTAGAAAGGCCCAAGTCTATCTCTTCTCCTCCAATCTACGGTTAAATAGTAAGGCAGACTGGACAATGCAGCCTTTTAGCCTTGGTAAGGCAACCACTTTAAGAGAAGGAAAGCTCTGAATTCAAACCAGCTCTACTCTGCTTATAAATTGACCATATGTCACATCCTTCCTATGGTGGAGGGGTTGGGTAAATACATACATGATGAATAATCATTTTTTGCCAAGTCATTTGATGTGCCCAGGGTAATCAAATAAAATCTAATCTGATTGGATTTTGTATACAGAAAGAGTTCATTTTCTTCCTCTGTGGGAGTGATGAGAATTGCCGATTTAAAGATTTATGGTAGAATTTTAAAACAGATTATTTTTGTCAAGTTTAAACAGATTGTATGGCTAGGATAAGAGGGTGTTATCTGTTAAGCTCCCTTAGAGGTGTTTTGTCTTCCATTTCAGGAAGATTGTGGTAAAAAAAAGCAAGGATCGGGTGGTTCTGACTTTGCACATTTCCCAATCCTTTTTTATTTATAAATACAATGTCATCTTTTTTCATTGGAATGAAAATTAATAATTTCTCTCTCTTTTCTCTTCACTTCTATTCTTCCCACCTAATTCCACTGATTAGTAAAAGTTTTAAAGTCTTGCATTTTGAGGAATATAAAATAAAATCCTTCGCAATTGACAGCAAACATCAAAATACTTTAAGTCATGAGGTGTAATGGTTAACGAGCTAGATAACCAGATCATTATTTGTGAGTTTTATTCTCATTTGGTGCTTTCTTGCTTCTAGCCAAACTAAACTAATCTTAGGAAATAATAATAATCACAATATGCACCAAAATTTTCACCTGGGAATTAAGAAAAAATTAGTCAAACTTTTCAAATTATGAAGTTAAAACATTGACAAATTTTCCCAAATTGTACTCTTGAGGTCAACGAAAGTAATTTGGAGAAAATTGGCAATCAAAGCAAGTATTTATAAATTTGAAGTTTTTATTCTGGTCTTGCTGGTTACTTAAAGTGAGTTTAAAACTCACAAGGTGCTCAATAAATGTTGAAAGGAACCAAATAGAATGAATTGCAGATTTTTATATTTGTCACGTGAAAAAAATCTAAATTTATTGGTTTTTTGAAAAGTTAAAAAAAAATAACTAAACTAATAATGATTTGTCTATTTGAATTTTTCTTCTTCAGTAAAATATTGTTGTTTTAGCTGTTGTATGCCAAATATTTCTTAATATACAAAACTTACTATTCAGTCACTTTGATGATTCGATTATTATTGTATTGATTTTTCTTTACTAATATGTATATTACTAACTGTATCAATTCTTTGATTGCATTTTTTAATTCTGTAAAATCAAACAATCAAACATAAATACATCAAATTTCCACAACTAAATGATTGATTCAGTTAAAGATGGTGGAATGAAGTGAGAGTCTATAGATATTAGCATATTAAATATTTAATCGTCAAGATTTTTTATTGTTTACATTCTAAAAATTATTTTCAACGATTTTAATATTAAAGTGAATATTGTGTAATCCAACATTAAAGAAAGTCAGACACAAAAAAAATTACTTTTACCAAAAATATTCAGTATTTTACTTTATCTGTTTAATCTATTGAATTTATTTTTTTGAATTTTATGATAATATATCAATTGTATCATGTATGTAACTAAATATTGTATGATAATATATGCAACTAAAATTTTTATGATATACTAAAGCTGTAGAATTTCTTCAGGTTCTGTTAGTCTTTATTTTTGCTATGTTGAATTTGAAATGCAAACATTCAAAAAATACCTGTGTATGATGTTAGCACATTCTATTTAAAAGTGAACAAGAATCATCATATATATAATAGCATGATAGCTTTAATTGAGGACATCCTCTGAGGTTGGGGAGAAACAAAAGGTTAGTTGTCCTTTTTTTGAATTAACAGGTTATTGCATTCACATTGGATCAGTCCTCTTGATGAGAGAGTTTGAAAACTGGAAAATTATGGAAGTTAAGGATCAAGAGGGTCACAAAATAATTGTATCACTTTCTGCACTAGTGGAATGCCTATAGTATAACTGGGTTGTCAGGAAGATATATTTTAAATAAGGTATTTTCCAAATGAGATATATTCCAAATGAGATATATTCCAAATATATCTTTTTGTTGCCCCCACCCAACATGTTACCATAAAAAAAAAAAAAATGCAGTCGATGCCCATATCTGTTGTTCATACTTTTGTTTATCATTTTGATATAAGAAATTAAAACTTTCAACATGTTGTAAATTTATCTTCCAGCCTGATTGGGTAGGATTTATTCTGTACCAAAAAATAAATTATAATATATAGCTTGGGTATTTTTTTCTGGATTTAGTAAACTACATAGGAGAATTATGAAAATCATAGCATGAAGAATAAAAATCATAGCATCAAGAATAAAAATGAAACTAGAGATTGTTGGAGGGGTCTAGTAAAGGGAGCTTGACTCCTTAAGGAGTACCTTCCACCATTTTGTGAGGATTGTCAATGTATAAAATTAGTTGAAATGTAGGGCTGTAATGACTAAATAACTTGCTGCATTTTTATCTCCAAAATATGGCCATTGTACTAATTCCATTATTTAATATACAATATTGTTGTGGGTATAAAAACTTTGAATCCACAAAATTAATGACTGTTAGCTTGTCTAATCAAATATAAAGGAACAGATTTCAGCAGCACTTGGCCCAAAGTTGTAACTTGATATCAAGACTGAATGTTTACAGTTAAATCAGAATATTAGGTATATAAGTTATATCTACACACTTGTACACTCATTCTGCTTTTACTTTTTGAGGTTGTTGGAGGTACACAAGTTTACTTTGACGGCAAAAGAGAAACTCTACTGCTCACTTAACTGATGTGAATTATAAGGTGTGAATTATAAGAATAAGAGTAAACTGCATAATGGTTCCCAATTTTCTTTTTTCTGTATTTATGTTAAATGTGATATTTATTTTTTCTGTATTTTATGTTAAATGTGATATTTTAAAAAATTTTGCTTGGATGTTTAAAATATTTTTCAATCATTACACACTATTGTTCATTAAACATTTGTGTTGTTAAGTTCATATTTTGTCATTTATTTCCCTAACTTTATATCCAGACCCCATGTGTTCATAACTAAAGAAAGTAATGATCACCAAAATTATCATAAGTGGGAACAAAAAAAATTGATTTAAAACAAAAGAATACAATATTCTGTTGGCTTTAGTTCTCATGTTCTAAAAAAAATGCAACAATTATAATATCTCTGCTCAAGAATCTATAATGTTTTTTGGAGGACTTGAAGTTGTTTTCAAAAAGACTTTCTCCATTGTTCAATTACACCCCTGATCTGGAGTTAAATAAACCTGACTGTTCACCCAGTCAAGAAAGTGATGATGAAAAAGTTGACTCATATTGCGTGATCAAGGATTTTATGATTTCAGTATGGCTGAGTAAGTAAAATAAACAAAAGAAGTAATTTAAAAGAACAAAATAAAACAAAACAAAACAAAACAATAAGTGTTTGGGTTTAAAATAAAAACAAAAAAAAAATGTTTGATTATTTCAATTAAAATCAAGGTAAACACAAAAAATAAAAGATTATTTTCAGTGAAATTCAAAACCTCAAAAATAAATGATTGAATTTTATTTTCTTGAGTTTCTTCTTTTTTTTTTGCATTGTTTGTGTTTCTATTGTTTTTGTTTTTACATTGGAATTACATTTGCTTTCAACAAGATATGTGCTTCAGCATAAAAATCCCTTTGAAGGTTCTTTAGTATATGTTAAAGGATATATATATATATATATATATATATAATATATATATATATATATATATATATATATATATATATACACACACCTTTTTTGGTATAAAGCCTTAAGCTATACATTTCATGTTTCAGTTTGGTGCTTAAATTATCTCCCCTGTTTCACAAATACACTTTTTATTTGGATTTTATTGTAATGTTTTCCAAGACACACATACGCACATCATATATATATATATATATATATATATATATATATGAGGAAATGGTGAAAAAACCCAAATAATCCAAAATTTGATGATTTTATTAAGAGAGTCAACATTGAATGTTTCTATTATAATAACCTTTATTTGGAGTTTAAATTCATGGAAATTGTTGTTTAAATAGCAATGGACGTTGGATGAAATAGCAGCAAAAAAGAAAATTTGTATAAAAAGAATGATTTATTACAGTATATTCTGTGTCCTTATTTTTGAATATACTGTAATGAATCTTTCTTTTAATACACATTTTCTTTTCTCCAGCTATTTCATCAAACATCTGTCATTATTTAAACAACACTTTCCATGAATTTAAACTCCCCAAAAAGGTATTTATAATAGAAATATTCAACCTTGATTCTCATCATAAAATCATCAAATTTTGGATTATTTTGCTTTTAATACTTTTCCTCATAGTGTCGGATTTAATTTTCTTATTTATTTCCATATATATATATATATATATATGTATATATATATATGTATATATATATATATATATATGTGTGTGTGTGTGTATGTGTGTGTGTGTGTGTGTTCAAATTAGAATATAAGCTTTTTTAAACCAGCACTGCTAGTTTTGAATGGAGAACTTTTAGCCTTATTTTAAAGATGGGCTGTTCTTATTGTTGCAAGGAGCAGCTTGTTTACAATAATTTTTGTAATCAGTTAAACACATTTCATTAAAAACCACTGACAAGTTTTTTTTAATTTTTCCTTTTCATTCAAGATTTTATGATTTTGGTTCAATTTTAAATAAAAATTATCTCAATTTCTCACAAAGTACTTTCCACCATCATTTGTTTATATTTGTGACACTAGAAAACCAACAAACAATTCAAATTTTTGATAGATTCGAGACAGAAGCAACTCAGCAATTAAGAACTAAAGTTTCTCTGAATTTTAACTTAAAAAATAACATCTTGAGGATGACCAATGATTTTCAAAAACATTTGCAGAGAAAAATGTCAAACAATTTTTAAATAAAATTCATCTAAAATTACAAAATCTTGTATAATAAGAAAAAAATCAGTAAAAAAATATTAAAAAGAACCATTTCTTTGTTTTAAATAATGTGTCAAAAGAAAGACAGCCGTCTAAATATAGATAATTCACACCTGCCCACGACCACCCACACATATAAATATAAATATATATATATTTATATATATATATATATATATCGTGATGTAGATACATACCTATACACAAATATGTATATATACACATTTATGCATACATACATATATACACATATATATATTGATATATATATATATACATACACATATATACATACATATATACATATATATATATACATATACTCATACATACAAATATATATATATATATATATATAAATATATATACATATATATATACATATATATATACATATATATATATATATATATATTTATACATATATATATATATACATATATATATACATATATATATGTTTTTTAAATCTTTTTTTAATATTAAACTTTGCTTAAAATTTAAATCATGGAGGAAATAAAGTAGGAAGAATTTGTTGTGCTAATCTTCTAAATGTACAGGCCTACATGTCTTCCTTGAAAATCAGCATTCAAAATTTTGAATTTTTTGCCTGGAATTGAATACTGACAAATGTGAAATATGTGTCTATTTCAGCAGTGGAACAGGCATTTTTTGTCTGTGTTGTTTTTTCCTGCTTTTAAACACTTGTTAAAACAATAACAGAAAATAATATAATAAACTTATTTTTCTCCTATTAGTGTTTGCGTTTTTTATCAATAAATTCAATTAATAATTAAAGAAACCGTAATTATAAAGTGAAGATATAGTGACAGTCTATATGACATTCTCCTATATTGATCAGATGAATAAAAATAACGTATACAGAATGTCCTTATTTAAACTCTGTCCAAAAATGTTTGCTGTCAAAAATTCCACGTGGAATGAATTTAATAAAATAATGAAATACATGAGATTTTTTTTCTTGGTATTAATGATTTTTGTATGCATGAGCTACCATAACACACTAAAAATGACACATTATAGTAAGATTTTTTTCAGGGCAATAGCGTTAAAAAAACTCAAACTTAAAAAATACAGCAATTTTATGACTTAATAATAATAATAATAATAATAATAATAATAATTATAATAATAATAATAATAATAATAATAATAATAATGTGGGGGTCTTTGTATATGTTTGCCTCCATAATGATCTGAATATCTAACCAAGAAAGACAACAATAGTTATAGATATCTTTTTAATTTGAAATTTCAATATCAGCAGCTATGTGTTCTAAAAGATTGACAAAAACAAAATTTTCCTAAAGTTTAAAAGTTTTCAACATAATACTTTATTTAAAATATTAAGTTGAAAACTTTTAAAACATTGAAGGTGAATGTATAATATGTAATGTAATTAGATAATTTTGTAAAATCTGAAAAGAAAATCATATTAACATTAAAAGAAGAAAAGAAATGAAAATATTACTAATTGCTTCATAAAATAATGATACTTTTATTTTAATAGTATGATTATTTCCTGATTATTATTATTTTCTTTATTTTTTCCTCTTATTTTATGATTTTCTTTCAGATCTGAATTCAAATCAAATTAGCAAAACAGTAAAATTTCAAACTAAAATATTCCAAAGTGAATTCTTAAAAGAGTTTTTAAATATTTGGTCAATGATTTTAGCAACTTTAAAATTCTATTTTTATCTGTCAGTATTTCAGAAATTCTATAAATAGGAAAGGATTTCATACAGGTTTTATGGCCAAAGGGGCAACTTCTACGTGAGTGTATCTAAAAAATTCATGTTTTGAATGTGAAGATTTTTTAAAACATATGTGTATTTTATGTATTAAAAGATGCAGATAATATATAAAATATAATGTTATTATATGCTAATATTCTTGTACAAATATTCTCATTTTAGTTGTTATTATTGTTGCAATATTATTTCTTTAATAATAATTCCTCATCACAGAAATCGAGAAAAAAAATTGTATATATGTATATTTTAGTACATTTGCTTGCTTACATGTTACCAACGGATTTCTAGGTTAATTGGCCAATCTTTTTGGAACTTGGCATGTGAATTCCTTTCACCCCATGAAGTGTTTTGATTTAATCACTACTGGAGGTGGTTGGAAAACCTTAGCTTAAAACTGATCACAAATTTCTAATTCATCCAGAAAGCAAATAAAATTGTCATCTGTGAGAACCCTCCATTCACAGGAGTAATGGGTCATTTTTTGTAAAAGCTTAATAAGACAGGAACTATTTGTACAGAAACCAGATAAAAATGAATTTTCATTTATCATTAGCCTGTGAAATACCAGGTTCTTCTGATAGTATATATATATATACACACACACACACACACACACACACACACACACACACACACACACACACACACATGCATAGTGTTATGTGACATTGTTCACACCAGAGTGGGTAGCAACAGATTTCTTGTCTGTGGTCAATCAGTGAGTTGACCTTCATTGAAAGCATTTCACAGGAACTGGACAAAACTCACCAGCCCCACTAACCTAGACTGGTCCCTGGGAAATTTGTAACTGACATTGTGATTTGAACATGGAAGCTAACAAGGATGAAAGGTGCCATGTGACAAAAACTCAAGCTTTTGCACCAGAAAATTCAAATAAGAAAAAGATTTACCATGAAACATTTGTTGAAACAGACACATAGAATGTCCCATGGGGTGGGGTAAAGAAATAACATTGCTAACTCATTCATTGTGAACACCTAGTTTATATTTCAAACGAAGAAACCAGGAGAAAAAAAAAGGAAAAAAAGAGAAAATTCTAAAATATATCCTGAATTAATCAATTACCATATTGTTGATAAGCAAAGAATAAGCAACTCTTAAAGAGATGAAAGTGAGAAAACTTTCTGTTGACTAAAAGAATTAAAAGAAATGAAAATGAAAAGAAAAGAGAAGAGAAGAGACAGACATTTATGAAACTTCTGATGAGATGAATAAAAACTATGAATAACTCCTTTGCATTAATGATATTATTATCACACACATTTGAAGCTGATATAACTATATTACATGCATCATTATAACACAAATATTTCAATCACTTATGATATTCATGTTTAATCCTCTTTATCCTTTTATCTTTCATTCACATTTGGGTGAATAAAATTTATTAGATGAAATTGTTAAATTGTCTTCAGTTTATGTTCTTTGGGAATTTCCCATCTCATTTTATTTTAATGTGTTCATGGATTGATTCCTCAGATTGTAGAAGGAATATTCATGTGAACGATATTTATGCATAATATATCATAAACCCATTTGAGCAGTATTTGTAATTGTGGGCAGGGCTCAGGATAAAGTGTCATAAAATAATTTGGGACCTTGTTCGGGGACTAGAAATTTATCTCCATTTTTGTTTTAATCTTGTTCACCCATTCTGATAACTGTCCAGTCTGTAACACTATACATGCATTCACACACACACACACACACACACACACACACACACACACACACACACACACACACACACACATCTATATATATACATATATATATATATATATATATATATATATATAGTTATGAGAACTCAACTGATTTCCATACAAAAAAGTGTTAATCATTATACAAAGAATAGTTTCTTGAAGCTGTAAATTTTGTATCTGTATTTTTGCATTCATCACCCAGTTAGCACATTTGCACTAGTTTTTAACATTCAAGATATTTTGCAGACAATATTTGACTTGGCATGAAAAATTTAAAGGATCAAAACCCAAAATAAGTTTAGAAATCTTAAATATTAAAAATCCTATTTATTAGCCAATTAGATTGATAGATAAATCATCAACTTTTAAAAATCTAATTTCAAGCCTATGACAAACTTATAAATAAGTGAAGAAATAAATATTTCTTCAGTAAGTATGGAATTGTCTTTTCTAACTCATCTAGCAATAGTTATGATTCTATTTCTATATCTACTCAACCTTTTGCCTTATTTCTTTTGAGTGAAAACTTAACATTCATTTCTTACAAGAATGCCTTTTATTTCATCATTGCTTATCTATTGAGTAGATATGTTAATGCTTACATAAGATTTATTAATACTGATATTCCTGCATAAGCTTGCTGATGATAAAACCACCATCAGCAGCAGCAACATATACATTAAGGCATAAATACATTTTCTCTCTCACACAGTGACACATTTATACCAAGAATTTTTACATACACAAAATATGTCCCAGTATTTTATGCTAACAATTACTGCTATACTTCATTCACAAAATTTTAACTATCATCTATTTAAAAATATCTTTGCTTACAAAAAAAGATTTAGTACTTTCATTTTTCAGCAAACTTCTCACTCAATTTAAAGAAATAAAATTTATAAATTTGTTTTATTCAATCATTTTACCCCTTTTTCCAACACCACCACCACACACACACACACACACACACACACACACCCTGGGTATGATATCAAACTGTATCTATGAGTGAGGCTTTAGCTCTGGAGTGTGGATTACTCCTTTCATTGCCTTTACTCCTAAGTCCACTTAGACCCAAAGTGGTTGTAATTGTTAGACTCCCATTTATGGATCAAATAGATGTATTCAAAAATTATTAGTTTTGGATAGGAATACTTGAAACCATATAATTGTGTACAAACAAATGATTTTTGCTGTAGACAAATAAAACTGTGCAATTTAAAATGATTGAAATGGAAAGTCAAAAATATAAATGGTTATGATTATAATCAAACATTTACAAATGAATTGAATTTCAGCATCAAATAGCCCATTAGGTGTTGATATGCTGTTAAATAAACCAAACCTAACTATATATATATATATATATATATATATATATATATATATATATATATATATATATATATATATCAAACAATCAATATTTTTATATATGTAAATATGTAAAATATCATATATGTAATAATATATAATTTTTTCACATATATCTAAATACCATATATCTTGTTAGATATATAACAAGATTTAAGATATTACATATATAATATGTATTGAATATCTAAATTATTACTATATACAATAGTGGGATTGAAGCCCATTACTAATTAACAGAAATCTGTTATAACTGGAATATTGTAAAAATAAAAGAATGAAAAATAAAACTTTTTATCTAAGCTATTCTAAGTGGGATCTTGTGTCAGCAGCTAGCCCCCCCAGTCACAAATTTTCTGCTACATCAGACTAGGGAACTAGATCCATTGAGTGTAAGGGCCATCTGATCACAACAGTTACATAAGTGGCCGCATGGCTGAAAGAAGGAAAGAAAAAGCATTCTTTTTCCATGGCGTAAGGGTACTTCTTCATTGTAGTGCACTAGAAATCACTTGGTTGCAAGCTCTACTAATGTAGTGTCAACTATTTCTTACATTATAAACCATTTTTATTCATGTTCCTACACCCCATTTGTTGACCCTCTTCAACTTAATACTACAATACCCTGGTCATGCAGTTACTTTATCAACAGGGCATTTATCCAGAATTCTCAGTTGAACCTAATGTTGACAATTTTGTAAATTTTTCTAGTAATCTTGAGTCAAAATCTCAATCTGACATGAAAGGCTATTTAAAAAAAAATGGCTTTGTGGGGATGGGGGGCAATATACAATCAGTAATCCTTGTTTGAATAAGGTTTTCACAAAGGTCTAATAAACTGAACTAGCAGGAATTTTTTCACTTCGTTGACTGTTTTATGGAATTTTTTCATGTAAAACACTAAAATTTAAGAAATGAGGCAAAACAATTAAGCCTACATCAATTTTAATTTTGTCAAAATCCAAACAAAAATAATATTTACATTTATTTGCTGTTTAATAAATTTAAAGGAACAATAAATGTAAATATTGTTAATTTTAGATGAAATTGTTGTTGAATTCTTTTGCCTATTCTTATTAAAATTTTGTATTTTGTGTTAAAATAATTTGTATAAAAAATGTGAAAAGGATATTGCAGACTCAGCCAGCAAAATCACAGAAAATTACATTCCAAATACGACTACTGTTTGTATGTTGAACCCTTTTTTTAAATAGTCTTTCCATTTTTTTAGTTTTATGAATTTTTTAATATTTCTTTTTTTAAAAAAAAAGGTTTCCTTTTGACTAATTTAAAATCAGTTAAAAATTTGATAGTAATTTTTTGATTAGTAAATAAACTGCTTTATAAAATAACCTTGTAAAATTTAATCCTTTTTAGAAGGGAATTTCAGTAAAAATTAACTTGCAATTATGGTTAATAAAAGTTAAAATTACTTGTTACATACTTTTCTTATTGCTATAGAAAAGAAATTCATGATCTTTCTTCATCTTGATTTTGGCTGTTTTGTTTTTTATTTATTCATTTTTTTTTTGATAAATTGGGACATCATTGTAAAGATAAATTGGGACATTATTGTAAAGATAATAACCAGAGAAAGACATGATAAAAAAAATTAAGATAAAGAAAAACATTCGCTAAAATTAATAATAATGATTGACAAATCTTCATTTAAAAATAAATAAAAAAAGTGAAATTTCTTAAAAGTTTGAATCCCACTACTGCCAATACATAATATTTTAGATACAAAGAAAATCTAAAATATTACATATATATGATAATGTAGATATAGAACTACCAAAAATATTTCATATATATAACTAATATTGCATATATATGCGATATTTCAAATATATAAGAATATCTAAAATATTGCATGTATATAATATATATGTTAATATTTTGTATATTATTATCTATAAAACATCTTATATATATAATATATAAAATGTTAAATAATGTTCATCTCCCATCACTAGAAACGATATAAAATGTGACTTTGGATGATCCAAAAATATTTTTTTATAAAATAAAAACATCTTGAAAAGCAGAGGCACTTAATAATTAAAAAAAGAAAAGGGTTGTGTAAACATGAAACCCCTAATTTTATATAAAACCCTTTTTTAAGAGAAATAAGCTATGTTATAAAAAAAAATGTTTTTCTGACAATTTCACTGGCCAGAAAAAATTAAACTTTCTTCTGGTGATTTGATTTCGAGAGTTGTTTTTGTCTAATTTTGGAGCTGCTGATTTAAAAAATGGCAGTCATTTTTGCCTGTCACATCAAGTTTTGTTCAATGATGCACTGATAAAATTCTAATCATAAATTTTCTAATTTGAAATGTCTTAATATCAGAATTTTAAAAAGTGTCAGTTTTAACAAAAAAAATCTCAATATATTTCAGAATAACCATTAAGTATATTCAATGTGTTGCATAGGCAATATTATATAAAAATGTGGTAAAAAAGTTGTGCTAATAAGGGATAAGAAGCAAAACTGTGTTAAACCATAAATATCAAAGTGTCTTTTTAGAGAATGTTATAAACCATGCTACCCATTAGAAATGAACTTATTGAAGACCTAATGAATTTTTATTTTTAATTTTCAGATTGATGATCAGAAAATAAAACAATAAATCAGCAGAATGATCTTAACTCAAAGAAAATTTTTGAATTGTTTTGACTCTTTTTGATATATGTGTGGGAGCTTTCTAGTATCAAGCCAAAGGATGAACATTAGTGATTTTGTAAAGAAAGTATACTTATCTTACTTTCAAATTAGGAGTATGCCATAGAGAAAAAACTTGATAGGATTGGTAAAAATGGATGCCATTTTTTAAATCCTCAACCCCCAAATTAGCTAAAAATAACTCTGAAACCTTAGTCACCAAAAAGAGTTTTGGCCAGTGTTATTTGAAATCATTTGCTAAAACTGAAATCATTTTTATAAGCAAAAAAACATTTTGGTAGATACAACCAAATATTTAAATTAAGCTTTTATGTACATGTCAATTGATTTTTTTACAAACAGTAAAAATCAAAAATTAAAGTTTAAGATTTGTAATTTGTAGATTTATAATCTAGAGAGAAAATTCTCCCATTTTTTTTAAATGCAAGTTTTGTATTTAAAAAAATAGACAAATTGTAACAAAAGCCAAATTGTAAGAATTACATTCTAAAAACTATTACAGCCAATTTTTAGAGTGTAAGTCTATTGATAAGTTGATCTTGCATATAATTAATCTAATAAGGTTGCTCCTAATTCTTCTCATTGTTTGAGTTTCAACCTTACAAAATAACTACTCATGTATAGATGAAAGCCAACATTTTCTCAATAATTAGGACTTAAAAAATTCAATCTATGCAGAAGTATATACAGTAATTCATATGGCTGACATTTTAGAGATTTCTTTATGAAAACATTTTTGTTTTTTTTATCTTGATTGTTAGTCTTAACAAACCAATAAATACTATGCAATTATTTTACATATCCACCCTGAATAACTTTCTGTGAACCTACTGAATAGTATATGTACTGCCGAAGCTAAATAGTGTTTACTTAAATGTGAATAATAATCTTACTTAGTTCTTGATCAGCTATCTATCTATCTATCTATCTATCTATCTATCTATCTATCTATCCCATACATACATGTGTATAAGTCACTATTTATGGTCACAAAATCATTGATTTAAAGAATTAATTTTTGAAACCAAGGATTGCTCCAAGTCCTTTTCATTATATTTGAATTTTAACCTTACAAAATTATTACTTAGCTATTAGTGGACTCTAAATTTTTGTTTAAAAATTAGGTCTTTAAAATTTGACCTCTGTATAAGTATGTAAGATATTTATTATTTATCAAATCCCAGTTAAGGAAAAAGAAGGATCAGGCACAGCTACTGCAACTTTTACACTTTCAAAACTGTCTATGTTATGGAAACAATTACAAGGAATTTGTACAGAATGCTCAAATTTCACCATCAACATTTTATGAAGGTTGGAGGCATTCTATACCCTAAATGTCTTTGTTACATTCTTAAGATGTTCTGGCCAAATGTAATCATTAATGACAACCCTTGTGGGAAAGGACAGGAGAGGTGACCATGCAAGAGATGATCTGGGTGTGCTGATGGAGATGTTTGGAATATGTTTATTGCTTGTCAATCAATTCATTACCCAACTCAGCTTTATGCTGGATACTTTAATGAAAGAGAAAACTGAAAACATATTGCAGAAAATGTGCAAAGGAATGGCCCTTAAAACAATCTCCACAGCAGCAGCAGCAGCAGATGAAGATCATTTTCTCTTGTCTCAAGTGCATGAGTTAATACAAATAATAAAATAGTTAATACTAATAATAATGAGTTAATACTAATTATGAAATAGACTAACTAGTAATAACTTATTTCTAAAAACAAAAAAGAAAAAAAAATTGACGAGTGATTTTTTTACTTGACTTCACATTTTAAATTAATGAGAATATTTATGAAGCTCAGCTTAATTTGGCTCAAAGCCAAGATAATATGGTACCTGTGAGAATTGAACTCACAACCCAAGTGAATTGGTCCATGTAATGAATTTGTTAACCATCTCATTATAGGTAGATGTCCTTCACCAAGGGCACAAGTGAGGGTCAAAACTCACTACCATTTGTAATGGTCTGCTTGACTTCTTAGTTAGTCAGTTCCCCAGGATAGGTCACATTTTGAATTTGAATACTTAATCGTCTTTTGAGGTCAGAGAAAATATGTACTGATAAAAGAATTGGTCAAAGGATTTAAAATTTTGATACTAGTGTCAAAATACAGTTTTTTCAAATGAAAAAACTCAAAAAACAAAACAATATGAAACAAAAAACAGACAAAAAATCCCTGTGATTTGTTTCCCTTCAAGAAATTGTGAGAGTTGTAAATTAGACTGATGTCTAGCTAAATGGTACCCTCTTTCTATGTTTAAGAGCTTTGTCAGTGAACTTCTTTGTTTCACACCTGGTGATTGTTAGTTTATCAATTTTGGGTCAAAAACTAACCCATGCCAGATTATAAGTATTGAATACCCTATAATGTTACTGATAATGATTTTAATTTTGCAATTTATACCTACAATTTAGATGTGGGTGATTTAGCAGTTATAGAAAGTGGAATTAATGAATCAGGTTCAATTCATACTAATGCTTTTGAGAAAAGCCTGAATCCAATCACCCTTCCAGCTATGGTTGAAATTGTAGAAATTATAAGACTCTAGTTATGGTGGTGGGCAACCAGTCTAAGAGAAAGAAAACCCTGAATTCAAACTCTGGAGGAAGAAAAAATGAAAACTGATTTCCAATCTCTTTTAAGAACAGTCATGGAAATTCACAGTTTATTGAGCAAGAAAATTATCAAAGAACATAAAGAACATTGCATTTTCAAGACTTAAACCAACAGTTTCTTTAAAGAAGCTTTGGCACGCAATCTGTATTTTGTGCATTTCATATGAAGAAGAAAGGGATTGTCAGTGGTCAGGAATCAATGTGTGCATTACAGATTGAGTAGGGCTATTATATTTATAATTGTTATTTGGTAGCAGGGTTTTACTATAGAAATGCATTGCAAATGAGGAAGAAAGGATTTATCAGAGGTTAGGAATTGATCAAAGCATTACTAATACAATAGGGCTATTAGACATTTTGTAGAAGTGTTTTGCTATAGAAATGACTGATAAATTGTTTTACAACAGAAATGCATTGTAAATGAGGAAGAAAAGGAATGTTAGTGGTCAGGAATTAATGCGAGTAATTATATATTCATGATTACTTTGTTGCGGTCTTTAACGGTCCATTTGTCAAAAAATAGTTAAATTAGAATCTTTCATCAAATCTCAGCATCTTTATCCCTGAATTACTTCAGCAGTTTTAAGAACTATCAATTCATCATCATATTTAATTAGATTTACCTATATATTGTTGAAAACTAATTGATGAAAGATTATCATACAATATTATCTGAGACATTTTTATTCTCCTCAAGCAGAAGTATATAAGTATTATAAGTAATTATTGATGCATTCATTGAATGGGACAGTTAGAAATCATCACCGGATGTAATCTAAGCAAGCTCAAAAAGCATTACCCTGACCCAATGTAGTTAACCAAACAAGTTTGTCTTACTAAATTCTGACATAACTCATTGCTAATGACCATATCTTAATCCTGCAGTGCATGGTATAACAAACTTAAACCAATGTCCAACCTGATCAACTTCAGTACTTGTTGTATGTTCATTTGACTGGGACAGTTAGAAATCATCTGTGGATGTAATCTAAGCAAGTTCAGAAAATGCTATCCTGACCTAACCGACTCAAATTAACTTCTCCATCTTTTGATAAGAACTTGAGGTTTGAAAAATATTTGCAGACAAATCTCAACTATTTGATTGGTAGAGAATTAACTCACACACACACACACACACACACACACACACACACACACACACACACACACACACACACACACACACACACTAACATATGCATATATTTAGACACACTTCGTAGTTTAACAACACACACATACATTAGCAATAGCAGTAATAGTAAGCAACATTCTTGTCCTTTGATAAGCAGAAAGGCACCAAAAATAAGTCTCTTTTCTTTTACTTCTGACCAGCTTAGCAGAATGATAGAGAAGCTAAGAGCTCTGGTGTAACCATTACAAACAAGCAATAGACTTTTTCAAAGCAAGCACCCACAAACACACAAAACCTTTCCTTTTCCTGTCTACTAAAAGCATTATTTTAAGGTAAAATATTTTATGTGTTTTTCCTTGTTTCATTAAAAGAATGTTTGTTTGTTAAATGCAAACCTCTTTTTGCTTTTTAATTCAAATGTACACATTTCTTCAGATTCATAAAAGTTGTTTCCGTTCATAAATGACTCAAGAGAATAAATGAAAGCCACACTTATTCTTTTCTAAATTTCTTTGCACGCACACTCACAAAAAAGAATAAGCTCTCACATTCATTAGAGATGAGTGGCACCAACCAGAACAGTGAGAAATTATCATCAAATGTAACAAGTTGAACTAAAAAAAAATGCTACCCCAACCAAGCCTAACCAGTTGAAGCCAACGGATGGTTGGTTCATCAATCAACTGCACATTTTAACTGGACAATCGGAAAAGTAAATTTATTATTAGGTAAATGGAAAGAGAAGCCTCACCATAGATTAGTACTTGGTAAATTACTCCTACAGACTATTATTTATCAACTGAATGTGATCCTTAGTGACTATAATTTGCCAGGAAGGAGTATTTGAGCCTTATTGGGTACCCTACCAATGTGGACTTGCTGAGTAAATAACTTTACTGAATAGAAAATATTTCAATCAAGGTTCATCACCCCCACCCCACCCCAATTCTTTAAATCTTGCTTGCTCCATAATTCAGCAAAAAGAAATCTACACCTTTTTAGTTTCAATTGAATGTTATAAATGTTAGTAATCTAGCAAATTAGTATTGGTGGGTTTCATTTTCTATTGTTGCCCAATATTTCTGGCCTTGTACCAAACTAAGTTAAGCTATAAGATACAATGCATTCGATGTCTTCCTCCAGACCCCCCCCACACATCTGTTTAAAAGTTAACTATCATTAACAGACAAGGCTGTTGATGGTTGCAGCTGAAATTTAAATAAACAGTTTTGTAGAGTGACTGACTGTTCAGAACAGGGGGAACAAAATGCTATCTCCATGGAAGCAGAGAGCACATTGTCAAATAGAATCAAAACTTACTGATGAATAAGGACTCTGTTTTCACAAATATTTATTTTCTGTGACCTTCAAAAGGTTATGAATAATGTTGAAAGGTTTTAACAAAAGTATATAAAAATATGAGGTCAGGTAAAAAAAAAACTCACTTCACTTATTTTATCATTTTTTGTTTTTCTATCTATCTATCTATCTATCTATCTATCTATCTATCTATCTATCTGTTTTCTCTATCAAAGTCTATTCAAATCTATCTATCTATCTATCTATCTATCTATCTATCTATCTATCTATCTCATAGTTTACATCTATCAAAGTCTATTCAAATCTATCTATCTATCTATCACATTCTGTTTATATCTATCAAAGTCTATTCAAGTCTATTCAAATCTATCTATCTATCTATCTAAGTCTATTCAAATCTAACTCTGTTTATAAATTAATATCTATCTACAACCCATTTCTAACAACCTTATAAAAAAGCATGGAAAACCTTCAGACCCAAACTCTTCCACTGAAGGTGTATAATTAAAAAAATCAATTGAAAAATATATATATATTTTTTGTTATTAAATATAATTAAAAAAGAATGTACATATAAAACTTTTTAAAAAATCCTCTAAAAAAAATACACCACCGTTGCCAACACTATTACTATCAGCATCATAACTTTTCAACATCTTTTTGAGACGTCTTATTATCGCTATTATAATTCATATTGTTACATTTTTTTTTCACTGAAGATTGTTGATGTGGGATTTAAAAAGGAGAATGTGAGGTGTTTAGCCCCACCAGACATTCAGATTCGTGTTTCTTGAGGGTTGCCAACATTAAAATTAGGGTTTTCAATTGTTCGATTCCTGTTTTCTTCTTCTTCTGCTTTTTGGATTTTATTGTTCGGTCCCCAGGCTGAGGTGTGTTTCAGTAATTCTTGTAAACGCTGCAATATAAAAAAAAGAATTGATGACATTGAAATATAATATTTACAGCAATGAATAATTTGATGAAGTCAATATGCAGCTTTGTTCACCAATTGAAAAATAACTGTACATCCAGTTACTCCCTCACAACAAATATTTATCTTAATGCGCACCAATCTGTTCCAAAATAATAATTGATCCAAGTAGAAATGCAAGTTTCACCATCTACCAATAGACTTTGCTCAGATTTTGGGAACTGGATATAATTCTCCAAAAAAAGAAATTCTCCTCTATTTTTTTTTTTTTTGAACATTGATTAACTTGTATCTTCTGGATTTTGAGCTCATGCAGTAGCTCCTTGTCAAGACCATCTTCATGCAACAAACATAATGAACTTGCACTGATCAACAAAATGACCCATTACATCGCGTGCAAACTCTCCACTTCTATCGCACAAACTTTCCTCCATGTGTTCCCGTTGTTAACACTGAATAGAGAATGATATGAAAATAAGCGTTCAGCACTATAATCATTCTAGCACTGCATCTCCTTGGAATCCAGTGACTTCTGGTGGCAGTAGCCTCTGTCTCTGTGGGTATCCTCTAGTGAGCCACTCGCTAGTTACTGATGTGTCTACCTGCCAGCAATCCAAGTGTCTTTGTGTGCAATTAAAGAAGCTTCATTTGATGAGCTGGGCAACTGTGAAAAATTCTTGTCAATGAAATTAATGAACTGTTGTGTGTAATGAGACTCATGAATGTAGCCAGGAACCATTTATTGACACTAATCCCAAAGAAACTTGTGAGGAGCCAGCTTAACCCAAATTAGGTGAATGCCATCACATACACAGGCGCACATATATGCATGTGTATGTATGGTCAAGTGATTTGCAACTAAGCCAGTTTTCCA
Organism: Sepioteuthis lessoniana; assembly: GCA_963585895.1. Classification (NCBI taxonomy): domain Eukaryota; kingdom Metazoa; phylum Mollusca; class Cephalopoda; order Myopsida; family Loliginidae; genus Sepioteuthis; species Sepioteuthis lessoniana. The sequence continues at coordinate 20,168,865 of OY757946.1, forward strand.
ACAAAACTGAATTGATGAGGAGGGTGGCTAGATAAGTATATATATATATATATATATATATATATATATATATATATATATATAGAGTTTGGTTTGGTTAGGTTTTATAGCATATCAACCATTATTGGTTATTTGATGCTAAATCCTGTTTTTACGTATACATTAAAAATATATGATTTGTAAACACATTTTGTTGATACAAAAAGTTGAATGATCAAACAGTTATGTTTCTAACAATTCAATTTTGCATAAGGTAACAAAGTTCAATGGTTTCAAGTATGGCTATGGATCATTAACAATTCAATAAAAAATCAGTCATTTGTTGACACACACTTAAATGATCAAACAGTTTTATTTCAACAATTCAATTTAGCATAAATTTGCACTCAGTTTAAATGTCAAATAGTTCTATTGAACCCATAGATAGGACCTTTTCAGGGGCTACCACTCCACGTCAGAGTGAACCTGGAAGCAATAGTAATGAAGAGGTACTTCCCCAAAGCTCTAGCATTACTGGAGCCTCACCATCAGTTTGTTTTATGTCATATGTTGGACACTTAATGGTGGGGTGTCTTATCCCTCTTCAGAGATGCAGTTGGTGTATTCTACAGCCTCAGTCTACCGGGCTTTATATACACAGAGCAGATGAACTTTCTCATAAGGTTAATAGCATCTAGCACACTCATATTGCAATGGATATCAAGATTTTGATAATCATCCACTGCTGAGAAAAAGGGGGAAATGTTTTTATTTACTATAAAAATGAAATCCAAAATTTAATGGGAGCATGATATTTTCATAAAAGGTGCTCTTCTTTCCAGTTGTTCAAAGGAGAAAAATTCTGTCTTTCATTGCTGCTCTTTGAAAGATAATGCATCAGGGACCCCATTTTATTGTCTTTGGTTTGAGAGAAATAAAAGTCTGAAGCCATCAACTTGTGTCTGGTCAGTATTAAACATTTTACATCTATTACGTCTTCTTTAAAGTATCATTTCTAAAGGATCTTCTCCTGTAAACTAAGCTCTGTATCTCCATCACCAACTACTGTGTATGTGTGTACATGTGCATCCACATACTGTGTGCATTATGCATCTGTGTATTACATCTTAGTGTTTACTAAACTACTCTATATACCTATTGTGAAAGGGTACTAGTAGCATCACCACATATTTGTGATGATGCTACAAGAGGCTTTTCAGAACAGAAAGAAAAGAAAAAAGATCTTTAAATATATATATATATATATATATATATATATATATATATATATATATATATATATATATATGGGACTCATGTGCCTGCTAATAACTCTACTTCTAATAATGCTGTATTCTTTTTTGTTTCTGATTTAAAAATAATATACTTTAACAGCTATTAATCTTTGATCACAATCCTTTGGACAAGAGACGAAAAATATTTTGCCTCACTATTTATTTGGAGGCAAAATCATTCAAAACTGTCTCAAAATAGATGCAACACATTAATATGTTAATGATTTATAGCTGAGAAAAGAAACTCAAAAAAAGATTCCATGTACTGGAAGCTGATATAATAACAATTAAAAAAAAAACATTGATTTGATGTTTCTAGTTCAAAGGATGCATTTTTTACAGGACATGTTCCAAGTGACTGCCACTGCACTTGTCTCAGTAATAGATAATTATCATATTAATGGGTTGCATCTATTTTGAGACACCCTGTGTAATATATATATATATATATATATATATACATATATATATATATATATTACAATAATTTCCACCAATGAGAGAATAAGTGAGCAAACATAAATTGTGCCATGACTGACTGACTGACTGATGAAGGAAAGAAACAAAAAGAAATGGTGGACCCCCGTAACTTTTGTTTAAGAATCCATCTTGGAGAAGGACACTGATGTAAAGCATGTAGCTTCAATAACATTCAATGATGCAGGTTGGCTCTTCTTTTTGCTTATTGAATAGTAGTGAGAGATTTAGAGGACTGTCTTTGCTCAGAAAAAAAAGCAACAGATACAGGCATTGTCTGATATCATAGGATTATTACAAAATGAAATTAAATGATGACCATACTCAAATTTTAGGTGGCAACCATCTTATATTACTTAAGTCTATAAGTCTGTGGCTTAATGTTGAAAAAAGTATTCATTCTACACAACAAATACTTATTTTCAACATAATTTGTCAATGCACTTATTATATATATATACACAGAGTGTAATAATATTTGTAGGATTTATCTGGGACCAAAAGAGTTGTTTTAAAACCCTCTGCTGAGGATCAGTATATTTGTGAATTCTGCCAGGGACTTAAATATCATTTTCTGGTTCTCTGCCTTGGATCAGAGTAGAATCTGTGCATTCAGCTTAGAATTAAAATATCACTCCTTCTACCTAAGATCTGTGTTGCAAGTTTTCTTAGGTAATCATAAACAACTCAAGAAACCTTATTTTGGATGAATCACTAGTCATCCATGACCAGGAACAATCATCTGGTTCAGCTTTAAGGGGTTACCTCCGAAGGCACTACCTACCCTATCGTAGCAAAATGTGATAGGGTCATGCACTGTCTATGATATCTGAGATAGTAAAAAAAGGGAATGGAGGTGAGTTATTCTTATTACCACCCATCTATGTGTGAAAGGAGTCCTATCTTTAGAAAACAATCTTGTGTTATCTGCCGTCTTTGTGAGAAGTGGGAGTTAGGTTAGAGTTCCAGAGAACTTTAGACAAGAAAGTCTGATTTACAGAGACCAATTTGCACTGTCTCAGAATCATATCAAAAGAATTATAAGCCTTACCTGTTTAAAAGGAAGTTCTGTGTGCATTGTGAGAAGTCTAAACAATGCAATAAATACAATCATCATTAAGGGTAGTAAGGCCATTACCCAACCAATTGCATTGGCCCAACCAGGGTAGACATATTCACCATAATTCAGTGGCGTGTACTGAATCCAATTAAAGATCATTAAAAACTGAAATAAAAAGAAGATATTTCAAGAATTACAAATATAAAATGCAATATATATATATATATATATATATATATATATATATATATATATATATATATATATTGGAAAAACTAGGAATTAATGAACATGTACAGAAATGTAAAAACACAAGGTCTTCAAAGACTGATTTTATTCATAGAATTATTTGCCAATGTTAAATGTTTGGGCTTTTAGACCTTCATCAGGGAATGTGAGTTATTAAATGAAATAAAAAAGATGAGAAATTTTTAAAACATTTTATTACCATTGGTAGAATTTTGTTTAAAAATTTGTATGAGGTGATAAGCTTCCTAAAATTTATTAATAAAAAAATCCATATCACATCAATCTATCGATTTATCTATCTAGCAATGTTAATATTCATATCATTTACTTGATATCTACCATCGTTGTTATCTACATTCCATAACATATCTATCAGTCTTAGCTTCCTTCTTTCTATCTTTGTTCTATTCAACAATCAGTTATTCTATCTATCTAATTATATATAAATGATGAAGTAAATTTATTTTGAATAAAGAATTTTGTAACTTTTCAGCACAAATCTGACCAAATAAGGAGACAAACAATTTTCTCTCATGTTTTTATTATGTATATAAATTAACATCTTGAAATCTTTAAAATTAAAGTTGTGATTAGTTTCTAAATTATGTTTGACCAAAACGTTATTTATATTTCCTTTTTTAAGCCTCTTGTGCGGTTGTAAATTTGTCTTTTGAGGCATATTCTTTATTACAATCCAGACATGGAATTTCATTAACCCCTGCTCTGGACTAGATTTGGGTATTGTTATTTTTATCATAAATTAAATTCCTAATTGTCTTTGATGAGTTAGGGACTATTTTAATAAGAAGGTTGTTTAAATTTTTTAAATATTGTTTGTGGTTGAATTGTTGGGTAAAATGATACATCTATGTAATGAATTATCATTTGAAAAGTTATTGTCTGGAATTTTTTGAAAATATTTATATTTGTTAATTTTGAGAGCTTTTATTTTGGCGTGCTGTATAAAAGATTTTAGATTTTGAAGTTGCGTTATATACTTTACCTATAAAGATTAATGGGTATGTTGCATTCCTCATAAATACGTTGGAAACTATTGTGACGGGGGTAAATATGCTGATTGAGTATTCACCATGAATAGTGGTTTACGTTCATGCTGCTGGCGAGTATTGTATTTTGTTAATGTTATTATGATTTCCATTTCATTTTCAACCTCCGTGTTGGTTAATTCTCATTCTGTAACCTTTTTGTTTGGTTATTACAAAATGTGTAAAGGAATTGTCAAATTCATCATTTAAAAATCTGAGGATTCAAATCCTAAGGTAAAAACTTATGATTTTCCCCTCTTTATTTTGATGTTACCAGGTCATTACCATAACGGTTAGAATGTTTGACAATGGTCCGGGAGATCGGAGTTCAATTTCAGGTCGAGTCATACCAAAGACTCAAAAAATGGTACTTGATGTCGCCTTGCCTAGCACTCAGCACTATAAGGTAAGGATCAAGAGTAAAGTGGAGCAGTCCAGGGAAAGGAGTAGTGCCCTCTCCTACACCTCGGTGGAGTAGCTATTGAAAAGGAAGTCTTTAAGTCGCCCTCGACCACGGATGCCAATATTTTACAACTTATTTTGATGTTATCATGTGAGTAAAAATGTATTTGGTCATTTTTATTTAATGGATTTGTGTTGAACTTTAAATTCTGATTTATTGTTATTATTTATTTGTAAAATGTCCAAGAAAGATAAAATGTTGTTATTTTCTAGTTTGTGTAAAATCTATTGTAGGTTCAGTATTGTTTAACCTATGTGTAATTGTTATTAAGTCATTATTCTATAGATATATGAGAAATATATTAGCTATATTATAGAAATAGAATCTTTGAGTATTATAAATTAAAAGGGACCAAATTTTAAAAATTCAAGGAAAAGATATTCAAAGACTCTGCAAAGAAATGAACCCATGGTTAAATCAGATTTTGGTTCATAAAAAAATACTGTTATATTGAGAAAAAAAGGTATAATTTTGTGCCCAGTTTTGATTTTATTTTGTGAATAGGTAAAAGTAATGAAATTTTGTTTTTTTGAGGTGAATTTTTAAACATTTGATAATATTGGTGTATAATGATTTTATGTTGAAACTGGAAAGAGATTTGTTTGTCATATTAATTTTATTTATTTTGCTGGGTAAATCACTGAAGTTCTGAATGTGTGAATTGCTAATTGTGCTTAAGAGAGGGGATAACATTTTTGCAAAAGATTTTACAATGTTATCTCAATCTCAAAATTAATTGGTTTTTATTTCATTATTGCATTCACCACATTGGTAAATGCTAACTTACCATCTGATAAGAATGTATTCCATAATGGCTATAAAGAAGATTGCCCAACTGGCAGCATAGTAGTCCATTAGTTGTAAAATACACATGTCATAGTGTGATGGGAAACTAATAATAATAATAATAATAATAATAATAATAATAATAATAATAAATGAGCAGTTATTACTTACTGTTAATGTTGCAGGAGAAATGTATTTCCAGAAAAGGGAGAAATATTTGTGAAAAGTTCTTCCTTGTTGTCCAATCATAAGCTCAACTTCAATGATAAATTCTTGGGCACCTGCAAAAGCCAATCATAAAAACATGAAATTCTCTGTTGCATGGCTCATACTTCTCATTACTCACAGTGTATATATATATATATATATATATATATATGTATGGTGTTTAAAAAAATTGATATGTATTGAGTATTTAGGAAAAATTATTATGATTTTATAACTTAATCAATTCTTGTTTAAATGATGTCATGTTTTAATTTTGCTTTGTGCTCCAAAATTAATCGCAGTTAAGAAAATAACTATTCCTTGATGTCTATCAAATTTTAATGTGTTGAAACAACTCAAAATTCAATGTTTGATGTTTAAATGCATTTTCTTTTTGAGTGAATGACATTTATATACCTGAAAAAAAATCAACAACAGAATTCTGTGTTGTTTCTCCACATGCTGTTAAAATTTGGGATTATTTGAATCAAAATTCCTCAAGTTAGATTATAAAATGGAATCCATTTTTCTGAAAGACCCAATAATTCCAGAGCTGATGGGGTTTGCTTGTTGGCTGTGCAGTATGATACTAAGTCTAATGTAAAGTTGGTCAGGTTTTGATCCCAGCTTCAAGTGTCCTACATGTCTAGCCACACTGAAGAGTTGTGATACAATAAAACAGTCTGTCTGTGGATGGCAATATATATATATATATATATATATATATATATATATATATATAGTTTAAGGGTTATATTAACTAGTGTTAAAAAAGAGTTACCTGCTCTTGGTACTGGAAGCAATAAAAAGCTATACCCCCTTTATTTCTTTTACACACCTTCACACACACACACACACACACACACACACACACACACACACACACACACACATATATATATATATATTGCTCTCTTTTTGTAATCGCTCACTTGTTTGACAAAAAAAAAATCTAATTTTTTCTTGTACTTGTGTCAGTCTCTTTCATGCTTTCCAATTTTCAAACAAGTTGCCCATTGGGAAATTTTTTTTGGTTTTGTTGGATGTTGTTTCTACATTCTTTTTACATCACATCTCCTTTTATCTGTGTTTGCTCATTTTCTTTGAATTATTTTTTGTTTATATTTTTGGTTGGAATTTGTTCTCATGGCAACATTTAAGGATAAGTTCATTCCTTTAAATCAGTTTTTGTCTAAGTTTTTATATTTCTAATGTTATATAAAATTGTATAAAAAGCTAAGACAAATTACTGAATGAAAGGAATAAAAGCAGATGAAGGTTGACATAACATGTGAGGAGTGTGCATGGTATAACAGAAATGGATGCAGCAAGTCGGGTTCAAATCCTGAATGAGATAGTTTGCATTTCCTTTCATACTAATGCTCTTTGGAAAAGCATAAATCACTTTCTTCTTCTTGCTAAATAGAAGGGTAGATGGGCTGTGTAGAAAGCAGCCTAAGAGATGGAAAACTCTGAATTCAAACCAGCTCTACTCCACTTAAAAATTGGCCTTGTATTACATCCTGAACATGGTGGAGGGGCTGGGTAAGTACATAAACATGAAAAAAACTTCCTAGAAGAACTAAAAACAAAAAGTTCATATCAACTTGCTTGAAAATTTTAAACCATGAAACAGACTGTTAGAAGCAAAACTATAAAAATAGAATAAATTATATTATAAACGCACAATGTTGGTTTTTATATGATAGTTTGGGTATCATAATAGAAAATGGACTCAGCAAATTGAATTTAAAGTAAACGTCAATATGATAGTAGACATTACAAAAAAGCAGTAAATCTCTTATGTAATGTCATTATTATTTTTGGCAAGAATTTTCTTTCATTTCTTTTCATTTTGGTTGCTTTATATTAAAGATGATGAAAGAAAATACAACTCAAAATTAATGACACATAGGTATGAATAAATAAATAAAAATATGTCATTACTGCATAGGCCATAGAGCTAACTTACCATGTACCCATCCAATAAGAATACATTCCAAAATGGCCATTAGGAAGACTGCCCAACTGGCAGCATAGGAGTCCATTAGTTGTAGAATATACATGCCGCCCTAGAAAAGAGGAAAAACAAAGCATAAAAACAAAGACAAATAATATGCACTACTTTATAAAAGAGAAGGTGATAAACACAATGTATATGATAGTTCTACAGATAGTCATCAACTCACACAACATGTGTATTGTAGTGGCCTCCAACCACCACTAAAGACAGTGACTGACAGGGAAAAGTTAAAAGATCAATCATTTGAACCTCATTTAGAGGTTAGAAGCAGTCACTTGAGACTTGGGAGATTTGAAAAGTGACAGTTAGTACTTGGACAGCAAAAAGTTTGGTTGCATATTTTTGGACTTAAATTAAACTGCCTCATTTTCCATTGGTTTCTTTGGGCCAATGGAAAACTCCATATGCCTCATCATATTTTTTTCAAAACAAACTTTTCCCAATTATTAATACAGATAAATCTTGTAATGTATATAAAAATGTAATGACTTTTATGAGACAGAAGCAGAAGTTTAGAATTAAATGTTGTTTTGTTTTTTTAGAATAGTAAAAGATGAATACTTACATCCGTACAAACTGGCAGACCACAGAGGAAGCCCAGTATACTAACGGCCAACACAACCCATGTTTTTCTCTGTCGTAATACAGGGTATAAATCTTGTACAGCTGTCATGATTGTCTCTAAGAGGGCAAACTGAAAAATTAAAACAAAGGATGTTTTCACAGTGGCACTTTATAAAAATAACTTGTAATTCTGTAATGAAAACAATTTTCTTTTGGGGGCAAAGTTTTTAGTCTGTTATTCACATGTAGAATTCTGATAAAGACCATTTCTTTAGACATCTGTGATTTAGGATTTTGAGCATTTTTGACTGCGTTTTCAATCATGTTCAATAATGGTACACTTAATTTTTATAGAATTTAGACAAGATTAACTTTTATAGTTTCAATCTATTTAAAGAATGGTGTGAACTGACTTTTTACATGTTTGTTTTAATCAAAGTTGGTGTTTGTCATTGAAGAATTGGTTGACATTGAGGAATGGTTGTCATGCAAACAAAAATGGTACTTATAAACACTAAAACATTTTAACAATTCATTCATTCATTCAATATGGACACAAATATCTTACTTTGAAAATAAGAGAAAATCTTACATTCTTGCTTGTCTGTTTGTTTTTGCCAAATATGCATTAATGTATGTTATTTAAACTCCATATCTATCTGTTTATATATATATATATATATCATCACCATCATGTTGCACTGCAAGCATGGATTTCCCTGATTCTCTTTCTCTCCATCCGTCCCTATTGTCCATCACTCCTGGCAGGTCCCCTAAACTGTATCTTCCAGGATTTCTTCAATATAACATGTAGCATTCTTGTGCAGTTTCCATCTAGTGTTTTCTCAAGGTATTTTGTCAGCATTCATGTGGTGCATCTATAGAGCAATCCTGTTTTATTTTATTGAATAGATCAGACTTCCATATGATTGATAGCCTATCGATAGCAGTCTTCATCTTCAATAGGTGAATATTAACATCACTTTCAGTAGATGAGATACTGTTGCCGAGGTATATGAACTTGTCAACTAATTTCTGACGACTGGAATTAAGAGTTGAGATAACTTCTCAATTAAAATATATATAACCCGTTTTCTTTGCATTCACGAAGAGGCCAATGTCTCCTGCTGCTGCCTGCCCCAGGCTATGCAGAAGGGATTCATCTTGAGCAGGTGTGTTTGCAAGAAGTACTATGTCATCTGCATAGTCTGTGTCCGTTATAGTTTCAGCAGGATATTGTCTGCTTCTTGCGTTTTTTAGTATAAAGCTATTTTCTCTAATTATATCAATCCACATTCGAAGTATATAGTCTAGGCAGATTATAAACAGATATGGTGCTAATGTATTTCCTAGCAGAATTCCAGCAACAATGTCAAAGAAGTCTGTGTCTCCACCTAGTGACCACACCTTGACTTGTAACAATTTCTTTGGGAAGACCATAAGCTAGAAGTATTTGGTCCATCTTTCCTCTGTGTATGGAATGAAATGTCTTTGAGAAATCTACAAACAATAGTGTTGCGTCAAGATTTTTTGCATGAACTCCTTTGATGATTGTTAGAATCAGTGATGTTGTGGATCAATTTCTCTGAAAACCATTCTGGTTTTTCCTAACAATGTTCTCACTTTCAGGTGTCATGTGATTGTGAAGTAGAGCATTATAAACCTTAGCTGCTATAGAAGTCTTAACTAAGAAGCAGAGGGAAAGCATTGGTAATCTGTATATATAATATAGAAAGTTAGAAAGGAAGAGAAGAAGAAGAAAAAAAAATCTTTGTAATAAAAAAAATACCATTGATCTTAACATAACCTCACCTGACTTTGTTGGAGAAGAAAACAAAGTTAACCACACAAATCTTTCTGATTTACAGTAATTTTTTTTTGTTCTTATCTATTTCCACATCACTGCTTGTCTGTCATGGAACTTTTCTCTGATGATACATGACCAAAAGGAAAGTTTCCCTTTTTTTAGAATTTGAAATGCATATGCTTTTTAAAGCCATTTTTAAGTTTTGCAAGTACCATAGAAACTCTCTCTATATAAAGATGTACTGAAGAATGTTTGTCCTCTTAGTAATTAAGTAGAAATTTGAAAGAAAAATAAATAAGAAGCTGTAATTCTTATTGATAATCCTGACGAGAATATTCCTTCATTTTAAAATTTTTTCTAGTTTTTTTAATGCAACTCATTCAAGGCATTATTTCTATGAGTGTAAAGAAGTGCACACATCAAAAAGAATAATAAAGGATAAGCTCTAGGTAAGACTTCAACTTGCATCCTACTTGGCCTCTGTGAAACCTAATTCTCTCAACCAGTTGCTTTACTTTGTAAGCTATAAGAGCTAGAGATATCACAGAAGTCCAAATAACATCTATAAACCCATCCAATACTCTCAGTCTATGGGCACCATAATTGCTGTCATTATTTCTACACTTTAGTAGTTTCAATACTATATTCTATTTATTCTTGTTGATTTAGAAATAGAAACTAAAATCAAGAAATTGAAAGAAAATCATCATCATCATCATCATCATCATCATCACATACTGACAGCAAGGATTCCCTTGACTCTCTTTCACCATCAGTCTCAATTGGTTATCACTCTTGGTAAGTTCACAAGATGACATCCAGTTTTTGCACAGAGTTTTTGCTAGTTGGCCCACACAGGTTTCTTAGTCAGAATTCTCCTTATTTATTAAATGACTCTGGTATAATATTAATGATAAGAGAGGAGTATAAGTTATGAAAGCATTCTAAGGGGCTTTTAATAAACCCTAGAAAAATATTACTGCATGTGAAACAAAAATAAAGAATAATCTATCTATTTACACTATTCCTTGCTGTTAAAGAAAAAAACAATCTAAATGAATAGAGATAAAAAGGAACTAAAATTAAGATGAAGGGAAATACTGTAAAAATTTTCAAAATGGAGAGTTGTTATTATTTACATTATCTACATAATCTGAACTATCATCGTCATCTTTGTTGTTTGTTACACAGGCAACATTTGTTATTATTTTGTACACTGGGTTTTCTTACAAGTCATAGATTAAATAAAAATACTGGGTTGAAATTTCCCAAAAGGTTTGTTTAGGTTTTATTGCATATCAGCCCTAGTAAGTTATTCATTGCTAAATCCTCTTCATATATATACGAGGATCATTAAATAAGTTTCCAGACTTTTTTCATATGAGCACTTTTATTGATAGTACACACATGAAACTCTAGTCCACTTCAAAGTAATCTCCTCCAGCTGCAATCCACTTGTACCGTTCCAACAACTTCTGGAAGGCCCCATGGAAGTCCTCTTGTGAGAGCGTGTCAATGACCTTCATCACAGCCTCTTTCATCTCCTCAGTTGTCTCATAACAACAGCCTCTGAGCTTATGGAATAACCAAAAGTTACAGGGAGCAAAGTCTGGACTATAGGGAGGGTGAGGAACTGTCTTGATGGCCATCTTGGTCAAATAGTCTGTGACAAGAATGGAGTTGTGGTCTGGTGCATTGTCCTGGTCAAAATGCCACTGACCCAATTTGAAGAGTGCTGGCCTCTTCCCAAGGAATTATCTTCCTGAACTCCCTTAAAACCTCAACATACTAACCCTAACCCTAACCCGAAAACTTTGGCCAATCAACTCTGGTTTATTGACTTCCTTACTCCTCCCACACCTCTCATCATCCTTCACAGACTCCATGCCTTCCTTGAATCTCTAATGTCACACAAAAACTGATGCTCAATTCATGCAAGATTGTTTAAAAAGCAGTCTGAAGTATTCCATACGTTTCTGTGGCATTTTTTCCAAGTTTAAAACAGAACTTTATTGCATATTGTTCTTCCTCACGTCCAGATTGTATTTTTAAGATTTACCAGCTGTGACAATCAGGTTTTATTAGGGTGTATTTGAATTCCTGCTGTAGCTGTTCATTTGAACCTGAAATCATAAAAATTGGTCAGTCATCTCATAAGATGTATAGCAATAATCTATTGAATTTTCAAGAGTCAACAAGAATTTTAAATGCCTGTAAAAAGAAAGTCTGAAAACTTATTGAATACACCACGTGTATATATATATATATATATATATATATATATATATATATATATATATATATATATATATGATCTGTAAACACATTTTGTTGATAATATTTTTGAATGAGCACAGAGTTAAATGGTTTCAAGTATTTCCATCAAACAAGAATAATTCTATTTACTATTAATCATTTGTTTGTATACAGTTAACTGGTTTCAGGTATTGCTATGTAATGGTAACAATTCAAAATTAGTTATTTGTTTGCACATATTTAAACGGCTATACATATGATTTGTAAGTGAATAATTTGTGGGTAATTTCATTTTAAAATGAATTAGAACTAATTTGTTTACACACTAGTATAGCTATTATTAATGGTTTCAATTATTGCTATCTAACACATATAATTCTATTCAATATTGATTATTTGTTTCCAGACAGTGAAGTGGTTACAACTATTGCTATTTAACACTAAATATTCTATTCAACACTGTTTATTCATTTGCATAGTCAAATGGTTACAAGTATTGCTATGTTATACCATTAATTCAATTTCGGCACATAGTTAAAGAGTTTCAACGCTAATTATTTTATTTAACATTATTCATTTGTTTACACACAGTTAAATGGTTTCAAATATTGCTATGTATCACTAACAATTCAATTAAACATCAGTCATTTGTTTACACACTGTTTAAATGTCAAACAGTTATATTTAACCTATAAGTAGGATCCTGTTAGGTGTTACCACTCCAGGTCAGAGTGGACCTGGCAGCCATGGCAAAGGAGTTCTCCTCATTCCCCAAAGCTCCAGAAATGGAGCCTCACCATCTGATAGAGTTTTGTGTCATATCCAGAACTTTTGATGGGAGGGTCTTATCCCTCAGCAGAAATGTAGTCGGCATATTCTACTGCCCCAGTCAACTGGGCTGCCTGAAAGTTGCTGACAACAACAGAAAACACCTAAAGACAATTGTAATAGTATAGATGCAGGACTGCATGTCTATGGGTAGATATTTGAAGAGTTATATGAAATTCCACAGACAGTCGATCAGCGATATACATTTACACCAACTTGTAAGTAAAGAAATTGGTAAAAAATTTAAATGTACAATGAATGATGGGAAGTAAATGTGTTTACTCATGGTTTTAATGTGTGAATTCCCTTAAATATTTTGAGAAGAGTCCTGGAGAGCAGACTTCAGTGAAAACTACCAACTGACTAATGGTGTAAAAAATTCACAAACAGTAAAACTATAAAAGATACAAGGAAAATGAGGGTGACATACCAATTATAGAAGGAAACCTTGGAACAACATTCAAAAATTTGAAAAAGTCTGGGAAGCTGGAAATTTAACAAAGAACTGAGATTGATAAGACAACTACTAAAATCAGAATACTGACATGAATCCTAAAGAGCTGAGAAAACTTGTTCTCACTGGGATTTTAATGAAAATTGTGAGGTTACTAGTTAGAGAAAAAACTTGTGAGTAAAAAAAAAATTGAATAAAAATAAAAATAATTAGCAGACAACAGAACGAAATTAAAGAAAGCAAAAAATAGATAAATATTTGGACCTTTCCAGAGAACTAAAAAGCTATCAAGGTGATACTAATTGAAGTTGATGTACTTGGAATGGTCCTCAAGAGCTTGGAGAAGGGACTGGAGGAAATCAGTGGAAGAATCAAGATTATAATCTTGCTACAATCAGCCAAAATACTTAGGGGAGACTTGCTGTCACTCAGACTCCAGTGAAAGTCCTATAGCTGACACTGGTGTGAAAAACTCACAAAAGAATAAAATAATAAACAAAGAGGAGGACAATTGTAAATTAGGAAAATAGTCCAGATTGATAATAAGGATTAACAATGTTTCATCTAAAAAATAGATAATTACTTACCTCACTGCCCATACCAAGTGTCAGCAACATAAAAAAGAATAAAAATGACCAAAGAGGTGATATAGGTAATCTTGTTACTACATCTGGGTAGACTATAAATGCTAAGCCAGCACCTGAAAATAAAAATTGGAATAGAATTAATAATATCATAGGTAATATCAATATATATATCTATACACACACACACACACACACACACACACACATATATATATATATATATATATATATAAGTCTGATCTAGAATTATCAGAATGCAATGAATTAAATACCAAAATCGATCTACATTACAGGGGAGAGAAGTGTGATAATTTATAGAGAACAAATGGATGTTTGATTTAGATTTTTTTTAAATAATTTCTTGTAGTTTTAGAATGTATTAAAAACTTTCCAATTATCAATACAGTTACAATTTCTGTCCCATAATCTAGTGTTATGTTTAGTGTATGTAATATGGAGAAAGATTGAAAAATAAAGCAATCCAAAGTGAAGAATTTAATATGAAAGAAAGTCGACGCTATAAGGTTTCAGTTTTAATAAACCATCAACAGGACTTAGAAAAGATGTTATCAAGTGTTGTTAGATGACTGATGGATGTATATATATATATATACATATATATATATATACTTTTTTTTTTGAAGTTATTATTCAAGCAAGTTTTGTTTGTTTATTATTTTTAATTTTATTTTTTCAGTATCAGGATCTAGATGGTAAAGGAATTGTCCCATATCTTCTGCCCTAGTGTTTTCAACCATACTTTTGGTCGTCATCAGGTGTATTGTAGTTTTGAAGTTAACTGTTGAGTTTTTAGTGTTTTGATAATTTGTAGCTTTTTGTTTTGAAGTTGTCAGTTGGAACGTTTTTAGTGTTTTGTTTTAAAATGTGCGGTTGGAAAAGGTTTACAAATAGAGTTAGTGATTTTTAGTTATTAAAAATATTTGATATGTTGGTGCCTGTGTTAAATACTATTTTATTTATGTTTGGTTTTTTATTTTTCCTGCATATTGCTTCTAGGATTTGTAATCATTTTTTGTTTTTGCTTTTATATATAATTATTATATTATCTGTGAGAATCTTTATTACTTCGAAAGATGTAAGTTGGTTTGTGCTATTGTTGTGTTTTATAATTAAATAAATTATTTTTGTTTTTTGGGAGGCACACTTGAAATGGACAAATAAATTTATAAACTACATTGGTTTGGTTTAAGTGTATTTTAGCGGAATTGTTGTTCCATTGTCTTTAACAAACTTTGCTTGAATATATATATATATATATATATATATATATATATATATATATATATATATATACGTGGTGTATTCAATAAGTTTCCAGACTTTTTTTTTACAGGCATTTAAAATTCTTGTTGACTCTTGAAAATTCAATAGATTATTGCTATACATCTTATGAGATGACTGACCAATTTTTATGATTTCAGGTTCAAATGAACAGCTACAGCAGGAATTCAAATACACCCTAATAAAACCTGATTGTCACAGCTGGTGAATTTCAAAAATGCAATCTGGACGTGAGGAAGAACAATATGCAATAAAGTTCTGTTTTAAACTTGGAAAAAATGCCACAGAAACGTATGGAATGCTTCAGACTACTTTTTAAACAATCTTGCATGAATTGAGCATCAGTTTTTGAGTGGCATAAGAAATTCAAGGAAGGCAGGGAGTCTGTGAAGGAGGATGAGAAGTGTGGGAGGAGTAAGGAAGTCAATACACCAGAGTTGATTGGCCAAAGGTTTAGGGTTAGTATGTTGAGGTTTTAAGGGAGTTCAGGAAGAGATTCCTTGGGAAGAGGCCAGCACTCTTCAAATTGGGTCAGTGGCATTTTGACCAGGACAATGCACCAGTCCACAACTCCATCCTTGTCACAGACTATTTGACCAAGATGGCCATCAAGACAGTTCCTCACCCTCCCTATAGTCCAGACCTTGCTCCCTGTGACTTTTGGTTATTCCATAAGCTCAGAGGCTGTCGTTATGAGAGAATTGAGGAGGTGAAAGAGGCTGTGATGAAGGTCATTGACACGCTTGCACAAGAGGACTTCCATGGGGCCTTCCAGAAGTTGTTGGAACGGTACAACAAGTGCATTGCAGCTGGAGGAGATTACTTTGAAGGGGACTAGAGTTTCATGTGAGTACTATCAATAAAAGTGCCCATACAAAAAAAGTCTGGAAACTTATTTAATGATCCTCGTGTATATATATATGCACACACACACATATATATATATATATATATATATATATATGTGTATATATATCCTCGTGTATATATATATGCACACACATATATATGTGTATATATATCCTCGTGTATATATATATGCACACACATATATATATATATATATATATATATATATATATATATATATATATATATATATATATTAATGATATCTTTTTCTCCATTTATGAAAAAAGTGTGTAATATCAGTGATAGAGCATTTACGAATAAAGATAATGAGGGCATAGAATTAACAGCATTCGGTGACCATCAGTTTCTTGGTCAATGCAACCATCATTCTCCCCACCAAAAAAAAATTTGATTTCATGATCACATAAGCACCTTTTACATCAACTAACCTTATCAGAATGAAAAACAAAAGGAAATATTTGACACAGTTTAGAAAAATAAAGAGCAAATCTTACCTTGATCGACTACTTTATTCACAGGCATATTTAATTCATTGGCAAGATAACCAATAATAGAGAATA
The DNA here is from genome assembly GCA_963585895.1 of Sepioteuthis lessoniana. Taxonomy (NCBI): domain Eukaryota; kingdom Metazoa; phylum Mollusca; class Cephalopoda; order Myopsida; family Loliginidae; genus Sepioteuthis; species Sepioteuthis lessoniana. Next base: position 20,185,681 of record OY757946.1, read on the forward strand.
TAACAAAACCTGCAAATATACTCGTACATATATTCCCAATTGACACTATCAAGGCATCTCTGAAAAAAAAGAAAATGACAATAAATAAATAAAAGGAGTGAATCAAAACAGCTTTAGTTGTTAAAAAATATACAGTACTTCTTATAAGTATTTGAACTAACAGATTATTTGTTTCTATAGGTGATTGCTCATTAGAGCAATAGAAAGTATTGCTTCTAAGATCCAGATTAATTTACGAGTTTGGCAACTAGGTAGCGTTTGCCAGGGTATGGGAAGTGATAGGAAGCACTCATTCAATCTGATGGTAGCGGGGGGGGGAGAGTTAAAACTAATGGAGGATGCATATAAAAACAGTTTATGTAATAAGAGATTAGAGCACAAAATTACTTCATGGGGTGGGGAGAGTGATTTTCAAGGGATACATTCCTTTCAGTACCAGTGATATGTAGACTGAATTCTGAACAAAATTTTTGAAAGATAGAAAAAAAAAAGAACTTGCTTTTTTTTTCATTTAAAAATCTTATTTGAAAAAGATCTTCAAGAAATTTAGCATTCAGAATACCAAATCATGACTAAATGTTTTGGTATGATGATTGAAATAAAATTTGCTTTTTTTCTCAATCAAGCAAATAGTTGCAAATTAATTGTTTGATCAAATACTTATTTGAAGTACTGATATATATATATATATATATATATATATATATATGTTTGATTAAATAATAAAGACACATTTTGTCTATATAATTTAATTAACATTCTTTCAAGTTTCCTGATAAGTGTCTTGGTTTCAGGAAGGAATTGGTGGATGAATTTACCAAAATTCTCCCAAGTGCTTTCGGACTTTTCATAGGTCATCACCAGGGGTTGCTTGCTTGTATAAAGAGTGTTTTTAAAGAGTTTTGAAAGTTTTTTGGTCTTTATAACATAAAAAAACTATGCGAATTCAGAGTTAGATAAAACTGAGTTGCTGATGAATTTTAAAAATAGAATGCTATCAACGGAAATCGAATATTATCAAGAAATATGGAATATTAAAAAAAGGAAAAATCTAAAGACCTTTCAAAACATTGTCGCTATTTTCAAAATTAATTCTATTGATTTTAGGTTTTTTGTTTTTACATGTAGGGCTTCTAGGATTTGGTAAATTCATCCACATTCTAACCTGAAACCAAGACACTTATCAGGAAACTTGAAAGGATCTTAATTAGATTAGATTATGGACAAAATGAATCTTTACTATTTAATCAAACATAGTTAAATGAAAGACTGCTGCCTAACCACACACACACACACACACACACATATATATATATATATACTGTAAATTATGGTGTACTAATCAATCTGGCAGATTAATCAACTTCAAGATTTTTAGCTAAAAATCGGAGTTAGACCCCTAAACATACTGTAGATTACTGTTTTATTTAATATTTACAGTCAGTGCATCAACTGTTGGAAATGGTGTGTGATATAGGGTTAATTTGTCTAACAGTTTTATTATTTCCTTTTATTCTCTGTGTTTATTTCTTAGATATGTTCTCTAAATTTAAGTTGATAATAGTTGTAGCAGTCTGCTGGAGTTAGGTAAGTGGTGTATATGGATGGTTCAGAGTATTGTTTCACTCGTGGATCAATCTGTGGTAAAAGTTTAGATTTTAGCCCTGCCATATAAGTTGACCCCTAGTTTTGTAGAGATTTTTTTCAGGCCTAAAATGTCAACTTCTATGCTGTAATTTATAGTAATATAATATTCTATCCAAAAGGGTAACTACATATCTAGGTTGTCTGCCCTTAGTACAGAAATACGGTAGTCATTTTAAAGCTTTCTAAATGTTTTGTGTTGATTCACACTTTTTAAAAATACATTTTTTTATCACACTAGTTAATGTCAGTTGGTCAATTTACAGTGTATTTTAAAAAGAAAAAAAATTCAATGAAAATTTTGTTGATAATTATATGCAACAGAAGCTCTGAGCAACCATGATGTATAAACAAATGTACTGTTAAGGTATCCTTATTTTTTTTATAAAACAGAATAAACTCTCTACCTATATAGATATATATATATATAGATTGATAGATTGATTGACTGATTGATTTTAATGACATGTCAATCAGTCTAGGGTTATTTTGTGCCAAGAGTTAAGGAATCCCATTCATGGCACATTTATATTTACATTTGTTTATTCTTGTTTATTAAGATTTTTTTTTGCATTTTCTGCATAACCAGTAAACATGAACATGTTGCTGTCCAAATTTAAATACACCCTTGTAGATATTCATGCATCTTCAGTATATTTCTTTGAGTATATATATATATATATATATAAGTGTGAGTGTTTTGAGTGAATTTTCATCTAAGCTTTACTGACTATAATTGACCACATATAAGATACTCTTTTTTCCCCCAAAAAACGGCCTTGCAAGTTTTTAGTCTTTGATTATGAATTGGGGATGCACCAAATATGCCTGTCTGTCTTTTATGTCTAATTTGGTAGCTATAATGATAATGGAGGTGTAGAGAGAAGAGGAAAATCTCGTATTTTGTTTTGGCGCGCAATTTAATTCAACACTGAATTTCACCCAATCAGGATGACTTATCCCATTCAGCCCGGACCTTCATTTCTGGCTAGCAAAATGGGTGAGCGGCCAAAACCACTCTCTTCAGCTTGAGGCAGCGACCAGAACAGACGTGCCTCTGGTCGTCCCTGCTTAGCGATGCTTTTTAGCTAAACAAGCCACCCAGTGTGGACATCTCACTGTGGCTTTAACACTAGCAGCAGCAACATGGACACTCAACGAGGGAACCATCTAATTTATGGATTCTTTACGAGGAATCCCAGTTGAACATAAATTAGAAACATTCAGCATGCCTTCCACAGGCACCACTTCTTGTCACCCCAAAAATTTACTATGTTGATCCGAGCGCCACTCCGCTCTCGACACGCAAAACTACACGGTGACTTTGAATACTTCCCTCACACGTCCAACGACATACTGCCATCTCAACATCTCGCTAAGCCATTTCGTCTCAAAGATCCAACAAGCCTAAACACCACAAGTCTTGCAGCAACAAGAACAAACCAAATATTCAAAGCTGCAAATAAAGAACTTTCGTTTTCGTGTGTGTTAAATCAGAGTTTCGTAATTCATTTGTTGCCTTAAAAAATATAGCGCTAAACAATTAACCATTTCACCCATCGCTATAGAGGTACATGTTGTATAATAATCATAGTTATAGGATATAGACACAGCAATCTGGGTTCAAATCCTGGACAAACTTTTTTGCATTTCACATAATGCTAATACCCTGAGGAAAGACACAAATCCATCTGTTCTTCCAAGAAATGAGTAAATAGTAGAGCAGACTAGACTCTTTAACGTCTGGATAGCAACTGGTCTAGAAGAAAGAAAACTCTAAATTCAAACCTTTTGAAATTGACCTTGTGTTACATCCTATTCATGGTAGAGGGGTTGAGTAAATATATATATGGATAATGGTAATTGGTGATATATCTCTTGGGTTGTTGATGAACTATGCTGAGTAATTCTTCTTTATGACATCGCTTGGACTAATTGTGCTGATCTTGTGATAACTAACTCCTCAGTTATTATCATAAATTTTAACTCATTTTTTGTCATCTTATTTTTGGTTGCTTTTAATCACAACTCTCTCAGATTGTTATATGACAATAAAAGATAAGTGAGTTTGAATTTCACAGTAAGCTTATCTTTTATTATTGTTTCTGATATGTGCAATTTCCTCAGGACAATGGAAATTATTTGGTAATTACCTATTCAACTAATTCAAGACTAATTGAACTTGGTTAAATAGTATCAGTGGCAAAGAATAATCCCTGATCTGACATGTTATTAAACATCCACTAAGATGGATTCCCTGGCCAAGGTGGAACTGGATTCATACCTTTCCATAGGATATTCCTGCAAAATGAATGTAAACTGTTCTAGTTGGGGCTTGAAATTGGTTCACAGTTTCTATTTACTGTTAAGTGAATGGAATTGTTGGTTTGGGAATGTGATGTAAGCTATTTTCTCTTTAGGACAAAGAATACATCTCTTGGACCAGATTTACCAATTGACTTAATATGTCAATGGCCAAAAGCAAATAGATATCTAAAACTAATTTCTCATGATGCATGTGAGATTATAACCATATTTCAAGTGTACACAGAATATTACATTATATAATATATTAAAAATCATAAGGGCCCCAATAGAATAACTATATAGTAACTGTAGTCTTCAACTGGTTGTCCATGAGGCTAATTGATGAGTTTGGTCAATGGACCACAAGTCATTAAATCATGTCCTATATATCTTTTTGATATATCTTTAGATGCTCTTGCAAATTTTCTTATATTACATGATATTATTGGGATAGCTTTTTGTGTGTTTGAGATTCTATATATGGTACTAAAGGGTAATTCTTTGACTTCCTTTTTTTTCATCAAAGATTGACTGTTTCTGAAAACACACACACACACACACACACACACACACACACACACACACACACACACACACACACACACACATAAAGATATATATTCATACATACATATCTGTATGTTTACCCAGGTAGAATTATTTACTTGAAATGTTTCTCCTTAAAAAATGATGAAGATTTTGCATGTATACATGTGTGTGTACATATACATACATATACATACATATACATATTTATATATACATGCATAAATATAAGAATATATATATATATATATATATATATATATATATATATATATATATATTACATGGTAGTGTCTGTGACCCTCAGTTCCATAGTTTACACATTCATCTGACTAATGCGTTAAGCATGAAACCTACTAGCATGTAATATATATATATATATATATATATATATATATATATATATATATATATATATATTCCAATATGTATAAAAGCTCTATCATTTATTTTGAGCAATATTTAATATTGCCCAGTCAGTTGGGGCTGTAGAATACACTGACTGCATCTCTGCAGAAGGGGTAGGACCCCCCACCAATAAGTATCCTAGATATGACACTAAACAATCTGATGGTGAGGTTTCAGTCAGTAATGCTGGAGCTTTGGGGAATGTTGAGTACCCCTTCATTGCCATTGCTCCCAGGTCCACTCTGGCCTGGAATGGTAGCATCGGTCCTATCTATGGGTCAAATAGAACTAAACTGTGTACTTATGCTTAACTGAATTACTTGAAATAGAACTGTTTTGATATTTAACCTGCATACTTATGCTGAACTGAATTGTTTAAAATTGAACTGTTTTGACATTTAACTGTGTGTGGACAAAAACTATACTTACACTTGACTTAATTATTTGAAATAGAACTGTTTGACTAAACTGAATAGCTTTAAATAGAAATGATTTTGACAATTAAACTGTGTACTCATGCTAAACTGAATTGTTTGAAATAGAACTGATTGATTGTATAAAAATGGATTTGGCATTAAATAACCTACAAAGGTTGATATGCCAACCAACCAACTAACCAACCACTATCTAATAATATCACAAAATTTGGTCCACCATTAATTCACCAACTAATTACCATAAACCATTACAATATGCATACAGCTTTACTTTCATATATTTGTATTTATCAGTTATATATATATATATATATATATATATATATATATATATATATATATATATATACAGAAGGTGTGTATAGATGCATTTAAAAAATACTTACTTAAAACAATTATTATGAAATTTATTATAGCTAGCCAATGTTATAAGCCCTCCCCAGGCAGGACTTAGTGAGAAAAAAATTTGTACGGCAGCTTCTTTCCAAACCTGAAAAAAAAAAGAATGATAGAGGGCATATACTATATGAATAAACAAATACTATTTATATTGCTGTATTATGATGTTTAATTTATAGTCATTCCCACCCACTTTTTATCTGTGGCAGACATGTTTTAAAACCCCCAACAGATGCCAAAAACTATGAATACCATCTATTGTTGTTGTTATTTTTTTATATACTGGTATATAAGACAGACCTGTGATAAAGATGAATTTATAAATTATGTATTATAAAAGATTAACAGCAATAACTATTAGTGAAAGTTAAAAGTTTTGCAATATTTTTAGCTATTTTATATTTCATATTTCAAGTATTTCAGTGTCTATTCACAAAGGTGAGTTTATGGAAATGCTGAGCAATGATGTTTTGTGAAAGACCAGATTCTCCTGACAATGTACAAGTGCTTATGCTTGGCTATTGTTCAATCATTTCAAGCAAGGCCTGATCTTCCACAACAGGTCTCCCTGACTTCGAGGCTGGCATCACCTTCCTTGAAATTTCTGAACCAGTTTTATACCACACATTCATTAACAGTTCCTTGGCCTTCTACATCATTAATTTCTTTTAACATTGATCTTGTATTTAATCCTTTTTCCTACAGGTATTATAAAATGGGTCTATCTGTAATTTTTTTTGCCACTCGTTATCAAAGGTATAAAATAAAGAATAAATAATTCAGCAAGAATTTGATAAGTTTAATCAAATTATTGATATACAGTGGAAATCATCAGTGAAAACCCAAAAAACTTTAGATGCAATCTGGTAGCTTGAAATATTGCAAAACTTTGGACTCACCCTAGTAATAATAAAACTGAAAGTATCAAGAAATGGGATTTATGCAATGAGAAGAATAAAATTTAATAGGATCATCCATGTCAATTTATGACATATTTTTTGTATTTTTCCTCTATTCAGATAGGAAACAGAGCGCCCTGTTGGGAGATGGGAAGTGGGTCGGATAAACAATGGAATTCAGAAAGTTCTTCTAACTTCATGTGATAAAAATAAAAATATATCTGTTACACAAGTCAAAAGAAGAAAAAAAAAAGTTGCCATAGGAGGACTGTAAAAGCTGATTTCTACTTGAATTACAATCTTGTGAAGAATCAGAATGCAATTTTGTAAATAGTGGCTGGGAGGGAGAAACCAGGTGTGTCACTTTTTGGGGTGGGTGAACATTTTATTCATTTAAGGTCTTTGTATATATGATATCTTGAAAAAACTTTCAAAAGACATACCTTTGCTGATTTTAGTTTATGGAATTTTGGTGTTAAATAAAATATGACTCCATTGACAGAACCTGGAAGTGTGACACCACGTACAAATAATATACACAGGACAACATATGGAAACAGGGCAGTGAAGTACACAACCTGTAACAAGAAAAAGAATTAACAGAAAATAAAATATATATATATATATATATATATATATATATATATATATATATATATATATATATAACAACAAATATCAAAGACAAGGATACTTAGGGGCTTTACAAGTGTTATTTGGACTTTTCATATCTTATTTGATAAAGTAGTTGATATGTAGAATCAGACCTTCTCATGGTAGAAAGGGATGTAACTTCAAGTCTCATTGGGTGCTTATTCTTTATTTGAGTTTCTAGTGCATGCTGTTCTTTGCTGTCAGAGAAATGATGCAGAGGTGACTTATTGGTTATCAGTGAAGAAAATGGATTCAAGCATCACTGTTCCAATTCTAGATATGGCTATTTGCATTTCACGTTAGGAAAGGTATATATATATATATATATATATATATATATATATATATATATATATATATATATATATATATATAAACATCTTTTCAGGAAAGATGTATATATATATCCATCTCTTCCCCTTTGGTTGGGTTTCTCTGTTTGATGGCATATCAACCTTCATGGGTTATTCAATGCCAAAGCGATCCTTCTAGAAGACCAGTAGTGATACTATTTAACTGATAGCTGGGGAGATAATGAGGTTCATACTTTTCCCATGAGTATTCAGCTGAAAGTAAATGTAATGGTGTCACTGGAGTTTGTATTTGCTATGATGTTACAATCCAGCATGTTAATCACTATAACATGAGGACTCCCTTCTTCACAAAAAAAGGTAAGATAGACTGGTCTCTCTGGTTTTCATAGGATAACCGGTCTGGGAGAAGAAAAGACTGGGAATTCAAAACCTAAGGAGTGCTATTCATAGAATCTGATGTGTCATTCTTTTGTTATCAGCTCATGCAAAAACTGTGGAGGGTTCTACAAAAGTTTTCATAAAGCTTTGGCTTAGAAAATGGTTGTCATGATTTGTTGATGTAGAGAAGAATTTGATATTTTATTTTATTTTGATCATTGAATAATATCAACAATTTGGTTTCTTTGCACATCAACTTTTATGGGCTATTTAATGTCAAAGCAATCATTTTAGAAGAACTGTAGGGATGCTATTTAAACCAAAGCAGTCAAACATGTTAGCTACTACAACATGGGGAATTCCTCTAGAATATAAAATTTGGTTTCTTTGTTTAAATGGCATATCAACCTTTATGGGCTATTTAATGTCAAAGCGATCCTTTTAAAAGAAATGCAGTGATGCTGTTTAACTGAAAGCAGTCAAACATGTTAGCTACTACAACATGGAGAATTCCTCTGGAATGTAAAGAATATAACGTTGATAAACGATATTCATCTTATATGTATGTGTGTGGGGAGGAGTATATTTTTTGAGAAAGTGGATGGTTTATAACAATGTGGTTAATATCTATGTATATTCACTTACCTTTCCAGTGGATTTGACGCCTTTACTAAGTGAAAGGAAAGTTAGTGTCCAGGCACACAATAAGCATAAAACAACTTGCCATCGGATATTGCCTATATGTTCTATACCACCTGACATGTTAAGTATATGACGTCTGGAAGAGGAAAAGAAAAGGAGTTAAATAGCCAATTTGAAAAAAATATAAAAAATATAAACAAACTAGTCCTAATGTAAAATATGACACTCCTATTATTTTAGCTGTTGAGAATCTGTTAAAAATGATTAGTTTTTTTAAAGTTCTATTCATTCATTTAGAGTTTTCGAACTACATTGGTCAATGTATACATGGAATAGTTTGAAGAAATGGTATAAGGATCTACATCACCAAAGCTATCAATACGACATAAAAACATAAATGATACATAATGGGAACCAATGATCAAAAAAGCTAGTTAAAAAAAAGAAAAATTGCAATATCAGCTAAGGTAAAAAATTGATTGTTGGTTGGTTGGTTGTTTGAGATTTATGGCATATCATTTATGGCCTTTGTAGGTTATTTAATGTCAAATCTATTTTTATACAAATAATCAGTTCTATTTCAAACAATTCAGTTCAGCATAAGTATGCAGTTTGAATATCAAAACAGTTCTATTTCAAGTAATTCAGTTTAGCATAAGTACGCAGTTTAATTTTATTTGACCCATAGATAGGACCCTATCAGGTGCTACCACTCTGGGCCAGAGTGGACCAGTGAGTGATGGCAATGAAGGAGTACTCTGCATTCCCCAAAGCTCCAGCATTACTGGAACCTGATCATTGGATTGTTTAGTGTCATATCTAGGACACTCGTTGGGGGAGTCATACCCCTCTGTAGAGGTGCAGTTGGTGTATTCTACAGCCCCAGCTGACTAAGCAATAAAAAAAATGAACATAATATGAATAAGTAGTAAGTATTCCATGTTTATGATGGCCAATGTTGGACAGGTAGCATAACAGATAGAGGCATTTGGTTAATAAACTTCTTAGTGAAATCATCTAGAGGTTGCAGGTTCAATCCTAACTACAGGTAAAAATAACAATGAGTATTTACTATTGCTTAATGGTTGTACCAGGTTATAGTTAACAGAATTAGAAAACTCTATCCCCATGGATTAAATAAAAGGTTTGGCTTGAAGTTCCATGTTGGCTCTCAGGTTCACCAAGAAACACCTGAAGAAAGCTGAAGGATGCATTGGCCAAAAGCTGTGAATATAACAATAAAGGTGAAGACAATAGTTCAAATACTCTAAATGATAAAAATCAAGTTTCATCTCAAAAATTTAGACAAACCATGCAATACTGATTGTTTGTACTTACTAATAGTAGACATAATAGTCTTATTTTGTCTGAATTTCTCAAATGAAGTATTGTTATTATTAATTTTTTGACTTATATTTCTTTCATCCAATTTTTCATTTTTACACCTAGTTCTAATTGTCTAAAGTTTGTTTGAGTTTCTTAGATGAGGGATTGTCAATTATTATTATTATTTCACTTGATAAAAATTATAATTAAAATACTTTACTTAAAAATTTTCACGAGGTCTGAAGGGACATTTGATATAATTGTTATTGTTGTAGGGAATGAAATTAGTAACCTGAGTTCAAATCCCGTTTTAGACTTTTTGGATTTCACTTCATGTTAATGCACTTAGGAAAGGCATGGATTCATGTTTACCCCCACCCCCACCCCAGTTATGGGTAAATAGTTGGGAAAACTGGGTTCTTTAATCTTAATTAGGCAACTAGTCTTGGAGAAAGAAAACTCTGAATTCAAGCCATTTGTGCTCTGTTTAAAAATTGACCTTGTGTCATGTTCTTCCCATGACAGAAGAGGAAGGTAAATACTTATAAAGTCTAAAAATAAGAGAAATAAAATGATAAGTTAAACAATAATGATAAAAAAATTCAGACAAAAAAGTTACAAGAAAAAATAAAGAAAAATAAATATAGTTAAACAATCAAGACAATCATCAAAGGAATATTGTCACTGTCCCATTATAGTTGCTATATTAAGTGTATGAAATATTGTGGGAAAGCTGGTTGGTCAGTTTTATGGCCTGTTAACCCTTCCTGGGTTATTTAATGCCAATGTCAGTTTAAGAATTATAGTTTTTAGTTATACATTGTACAAAAATGTATCTTCACAACCATTTTAAACTGGTAAACACTTCATTATCTAAAACTGATCTATTTGACATATAGATGGAACCCTGACTGGATCAGAGTGGACCTGGGAGTAATCATAATGAAAAGGAAAAGGTAATTCCATACTCCCAAGAGATCCAGAACTTAAGTTCACCACCAGATACAATTTAGTGTCATACCCAGGATCCTTTTTTTAGTGGGTTCTTACTCCTCTGCATTTTAGCTCTGACAAAAAGCATGCTCATAGGCCCTACACTAGTATTAACAATTTTTGTAAATTGGATTATTCTCAAAGAGATTTTTTAAGCAACTGTACTAATAAAAAACTTGCAACAATGTATTGCATTTTTACTTATGGTAACATACACTATCATCCATAAATAATGATTTGGTTTCTTTTTTTAATGGCATATCAAACTTTGTTGGTTATTTAATGCCAAAACCATCCTCGTAGAATAACAGCAGTGGTACTATTTAACCTAGAGCTGGATAGGGGGATAAGTGGATTGACAAACTTTTCTAAAAGTCCCATAAATAACTGCACCATACAAATTCTTTATAAAACTTTAATTTTCATCTAAACAAGTAATACCAGGATTTTATTATATGCAGTAGATAGAATATTCTAGGTTCGAAATGGATATTCTCTGGTATTATTGATATTTCTACAGCATGGAAACTCTGTGACCAAAAATGAAATTATATAACTATATGTAAGGGATGTACTTTTTTTTGGACTGCTACATATTCATAATTTTTTAAAGCTGCCATTACCCATAGAAAAAAAATCAAATTAATTCATTCTTAATCACAGGTATCAGTACTTACTCAAAAAAATCTTGAGCTGGTGCATGTCTTGTGACATTTTTGGCAAGTTCTACAAGATTTTCTCGTGCTGCAGTGGTGGCATTAAAACAGGTCTGGTTATAAAAAACGCTCCCATTGATTTTGGCACATTCATCTGCTTCACTAAAGGAGTAACAGACTGGAAAGGAAAAAAAAAAAGAGTGAAAGAAATGAGATGGATCTGATGAAGAGGGTGAGTAAAGTGATTAAGGATGAAGATTTTGGATAAGGGTAAGGAAAAGAAGGTTTGGAAAAAGAATACAGGTGAAAAAAATCAAAAAACATTACACAAAAAGGGTTCATAAAGATGCAAACACACACTCTCAATATTCATTAAAATCACATGACTTAAAATGGCTGCTATATGAAGGTTATTAATTATGTGTTGTTATTTATTAAGGTAGTAATTTATTTAGTGTTTTGCTCAGATGTGGCACAAGGCCGTACGAATGGGGCATCCAGTGAAACTCAAACTCACTTGTGAAGGTTTGCTTGTCTAGCTTGCAAACCATTACACTACCTGATGCACCTGTTGTTATTTATTTGGGTAAATAAAAAGTTTTGCAATATTTTGTAAATGTGAGGCATAATTCAGCCACTCTAGATGCTTTTGTTAAGATTGTGAAGGTGACGAATCACACTGGACTGTGAGATGTCAAGCTTGCCAGATACTCTCCAAGTGCTTACTTGCTGGTTTACCTCTTTAGCTTAGAGCACAACTTCAGAATCCACATTTTTAAGTCTTTCTGAACTCGTCTGATTGTCAAAATTTCTTGAACCATCTGGTTTACAGTACATTGTGCTGTGATCAACTGTCTTCATATTTTATACAGCAAATGTTTTTAGTTGCTTTCACAGTATTATAGTCCAGATTGAACTCATAAAGTATAAGTTCCCAAATTAGACTATGTTGCATATACCAATACTTTTAACTCTCCCAATATTTTGTTTAGTCACAAACCTTAAGATTGCTTACAATATTTTGTTTAGTCTTGTGCACAAACCTTAAGATTGTTTACAATACCTGTTGTTACTAATTGGTCATCCATCTAAACACTGAGCAGGGTTTATCACTGTTAAACGTCAGTGAATCTGAAAGGAACAGGTGTTTTCAGTGTGAGTTATAGTATCATTATTAAGTTAGAAATTTTGGAAGAAATGTCTCACTGCTCAGTTAGAATATTTGCAAAAACTTAATATTTATAGTTTATTGATTGTTCTGGTGAGATCTCAGTTTAAGCATAGGGGGTTTATTTAATGGTATATCAACCTCTTATGGGTTATTTAAAGCTGGAATTTGATTAATTTTTAGATGTTTGATAATAATCATAACTATTTATATTTTCAAAATTTGATTGCAATCATTTTTTTAAAACTTCACTTTTTTATTATCTTGTTTATTTGTTTGCACACATTTCAAGTATTCCTATTTAATCTTAATGATTTTCAAACAGATCCATTTGACTCATAACAGTCAGATTAGAGCTGAGAAAAAATGATCATGAAATACTATTCCACACACTGCAGATCTCCAGAAGTTGAGCTTGATGACTTGATGCAGTTTAATATCATGGTCAGCATACCCCACATTTCTAGGGCCGAGTCTGACTCTTCTAAAAAGGATGCAGTCAATACTTTCTAACCCCCACCAACAAGGAGACCCTGTGTATCATTTTGATGTTAAATATCCACTTGAAGAAATGAAAAAAAAAGTCAAACAACAAATAATAAAAATTTATTAAGAATTATTACAAGACCATGGATCTACGCCTGGATCTGGCTGCAATCCTAGCAAAGTTTAATGATAGTTATTGGAGGCATTTGTCACAAGAGCATGGATCTACACCTGGATCTGGTTGTAGACCAAGCTAAGTTCATATGGAAGACTGGCTGTTGCTCATGCAGCAAACTCTTCTTTCTATATTCCCAATGTCTTTCCAAAGGAAGGACAAAGGACGATACAGTTTAGCACCAGTACCATCCCAGAATTTGGCAGAATGTTGGATTGTGTTAGGGATTTTAGCTTCTGATTTCAGATTCAGTGTCATCTTTCTCCTAGAGAAGTTGCACATCAAGGCTAAATACCCTATTTAATCCTACTTAATAACAGTACATACATAGAATATGCTTAAACTGTAATTTCACAAATGAATGGTTGGCATCATCAAAACTGTCCACATATGAATATAAATTAGAAAAATATTTAGGATCATTAAGGATTAAATATATCAATTTGTTCTGAGGTGTTCAGTGAGGCATGAACATCTATTGATAGAAAGTTGTGATGTGAACTGTTCACTTCTGATAGGAACTGTTCACTTGGGGGTCAGTTGCTGGTTTTGAATTTGGAGTTATCCTTCTTTGATTAGCTTGGTGGCCAATCAAAGTTAAAGAGCCCAATCTACCTTACTATCTTATAGAAGATGACTTATTTTTGCTGGAAGATTGTTATATTTTCTTATGACTATATGCTTTCTTTTCCTTGAAATAATGAGTAAATTTTGTGTTTCATAACAGAAAATGATTGAAACTTACCCTTATTTGGATGGAGAATTTAATATATACAACTTTTTTGTATATTACTATAGAATTAATAAAAAATTTTATGGTTGAGTTAATCTATAAAATTACTGATATCTCTTTATTTGATGTATACACTATCTATTATTTTACTGTTAGTTTTATTATTCTACTGGGGAAAATGTATAAAATATGATAAGTTTATCTGAGAGTAAATGATGTGTTCAGGTTCATATTCGGGAAAATTCTTAGTTAGAGATAATAAGAAAAGTTAATAAATTAAAAAAAGGAAACAAGAAAAAAGCAAAGGAAGATAATTACATGGTGTTTTCCATTCTGGTTTGCAGCTCTCCCAAGGAAGTTCCGATGTAAATGATGAAAACAGATAAAGAATTGTCCAAGCAATAATGACTGTGTAGTAGATAGCAACTAAACTTGACACACATACCATAGCAATACCAAGGCCTGAAAAGAAACATGAAATAGTTGAAAGAAATAACCAACTAGTTTTATTAATTATACAATTGTATGTATATCTTATCAGATTACTATAATTTATAATCATAAGCGATATACTACTGTGGACCCTTTCACATGGATGAGCAAAGGCAGGACGACCAGCTAGAACATATATATATAACAGCTCTGTGCCAATACAGCCTTGAAGATCTGCTGGGAGCAATGGATGATAGAGATGGGTGGTGAGAGAGGGTCAGGGAGATCTGTGCTGGTAGTGCGACATGATGATGATGATAATGATAATGGATTAATTCAGAGGAAATTAATATGAGATTAATACATATAGATTTATCCATTATGATTAATTCAAATGAAATTAAAAAGTCAAGAGAAAATAAAATCATTATTTTTACAATTTTTGTATTCATAAATTACATATTTTAAAGTACTCTATGAAATTAATATTATTCTGTGAAAATTTTATTTTTGTAGAGAAATGTTTTAAAAATTTAAATGAGTGATACACAACAGATTTATTGATTTAGACATTTTTGTTTTGTGTCTTGATTGTTAGTCATAATTAAGCAATAATGCCAGTTATTATTTTATATCTCCTGCTTGAAGAGATACCTATAAACCCAATTGGTAATGTTAGATACAATAAAAATGAATATTCTAATAAGACGATCAGTTAATTTTTTTCTTTTGAAGATCAGAAATTTTAATTATGAGCAACTAATTACAGCAGTAAAGCTTTTTAGTGATCATAATTTATTGATAAAGACCTACCCACCCGGCTTTTTAAGAAGGCCCCATTTTCCCATTGTAGAAGTAAAGAAACAGTAAGCTTAAACTTTCTGAATCTAATAATTATATGTATCAAATTTGGTAGCTTTACATCAAACCTGTTGAAGATCTTTTGAGGACATACAAACAAAACTCTTTCAACTTATTATTAAAGATTTGATGTAGATTTATACATTGTTCATAGTAATAATACTAATATGATAAAAAGCTGTAGCATCTAGTGAGAACTATCTTAGCAATGGGGGGTGAATTGTGATATATAAAAACAAATTTGACATTTGAAAGATCAGATTAATTAGAAATAAGCTGACAAGTAATGGCTTGTAAGATAATTGTGTTAAAAGAGCTCACTAGTAAAGGTGTTCTTCAAGCTACAATTCAAGCATTGGCCATATTTCTTTAGTCTTCCTTTTCTCAACCACTTAAAAAACGTCAAATTATGACTCAGAGATGATTTGAACATTTTGGAAATTAAATGTCCAGTAAAAACATAGTAAATGATGGAAAGTTGTTCTTATTTGAATTGAGTATGTGTTATATATAAGTTTTTTACACATGATTGCAGAAATAGGGAAAATTTTTATGGTTGAGCTAATCTATACACTTACTGTTATCTTTGTATTTGATCTACACACTGTGTAAGTCTTATTACTCTACACCCAAGGGAAAATGTATAAAATATCAAGTTTATCTTGGATTGAATTATATATATAAGTTCATATACATGAAGATGTGTCCGGGGGCCATTGCTATTTGTAGGGTGTACCTTTCTGAAAAGAAAAGAGAGCATCATTTTTTATATTAAGGTCAGCATATAAATACTTACCATGAAATAATGGACAGAATCGATCAAAGATGGCTGCTGGTCCAAGAGAAGCAAACTGGCCAAATGCTAGTTCCATAAACATGAGTGGTGTTCCAATCAATATCAACATTAAAATAAAAGGGAAGAGAAAAGCACCTGAAGAAGAAGAAGAAAAAGAAGAAAAAACAAAATAGAATTAATCAAAATTAATTAAAAAAAGGAGATCCATGTCCCGTTTTAAATCTTTATAACGTAAACATACAGAATTTCTAAAGAAATATCTTCTAGATGGACTGGGATACAAAATCAGAAATGTGCTTAGGGTTTATCTTAGGGATCTTTCAGCATCAGACCCCTTTCTAAGATGACTCAATTGGGATTAATCACTTCCTAGACAGCTTTCCCAGCAGTAGAATCTATTGCAGAATTTTTCAATCTTTTTACTGTTGTGGAATCCTTAAATAGATTTCATGTCTCAAGGAACCCATACATAAAATATATCATATACCATCATTACTCAAAAATGCATTAGCTTATTTATTACTGTTTTTGGCAGAACTCAGGGGAAACACTGGTTGAGAAAAACTGATCTATGGACTTATCCTCTTTATATCTAAAGCCACCAAGTAGTTTTTTCTGTGGACCCAGATGGTTCAAATGGCTGCTTTGTCAAAAGCTCTTGTTATACCAATTCTAGTCAAAGCCTTGTAAATCTTCAAAAGCCTACTTCTATTTGCTCACTCGTTCTTGTTTCTACATTGTTCTCCCAACAAATAAATTTAGTTAAATGATTATTAATCTTTAATTAGGTTTATATGAAGTTTGTTAAGGAATTATTTACTGAAGTTGTATTTATAGATAGAATTGAAAAATGAATGAAACATTAATTAAAAAATATGCTACTTGGCATCTAACACACTTATTCCAATGATTTTTCTATTGGTTGATGTACTTCTGAAATTTCTTAATTGATTTGATGTGAAGCTGTGTCATTCTTTTATTGTACTCTGTATCCTTAAATCTTTTATTGTACTCTGTGTCCTTAAATCTTTTATCGTACTCTGCATCTTTAAATGTTTTATTGTACTCTGCATCCCTAAATCTTTTATTGTACTCTGCGTCCTTAGATCTTTTATTGTACTCTGTGTCCTTAAATCTTTTATCGTACTCTGCATCTTTAAATGTTTTATTGTACTCTGCATCCCTAAATCTTTTATTGTACTCTGCGTCCTTAGATCTTTTATTGTACTCTGCATCCCTAAGTCTTTTATTGTACTCTGCATCCCTAAATCTTTTATTGTACTCTGTATCCTTAAATCTTTTATTGTACTCTGTGTCCTTGAATCTTTTATTGTACTCTGTAAATCTTTTATTGTACTCTGCATCCCTGAATCTTTTATTGTACTCTGTGTCCTTAAATCTTTTATTGTACTCTGCATCCCTAAATCTTTTATTGTTCTCTGCATCCTTAAATCTTCTGTGGTACTCTGTGTCCTTAAATCTTTTATTGTACTCTGTATCCTTAAATCTTTTATTGTACTCTGTATCCTTAAATCTTTTATTGTACTCTGCATCCTTAAATATATTACAATTGACAAGTTAACATCCATAATGGATAACTAAACCCCTTTCATAAAATAATATGAGAATTCTTCTAAATAAGCTGTAGCCATGTTATTACTATTATATGGTTGCACCACTTGAACTTGAATGAAATGCGTGGAGGAAAAGCTAATTTGGAACTACACAAGGATGATGCATACTATTTTGAACAAATCCAAGAAGCAGCACCCTACAAAACAGCAGTTGTAGTACCTTTTACCTCCCATCTCTTGTGGATTCCTACATACGGACTCATTAGGGTTGGCCAATCAGCAAAAACTTACATTTATCAGCTTTGTGTGTACACTGAGTGCTGTCTTAAGGACCTAGATAGAGCAATGGCTGATAGGGATGGATGGCAAGAGAGAATCAAAGGAATCCATACTATCAACATGCCTTGATGATGATGTTGAGAAAGAGGATATATAACAAATGGGTGATGAATATCAGATGAAAGACTTTTTTAAAAGGTTTCCAACTCAATCATAATCTCCAGTGTTTAATGATGGAAAATAAAAGTTTAATTTTTGTTCCAAATTTCTCAAATGGTTGACTACAACACGGCTTATGTATGTAATTGTTATTGTAAGAAATAGAATTTCAAATCCTGGATGAGGCTGTTGTCATTTTACTCTATGCTAATGTCCTTGAGTAAGGCATGAATCCATCTGTTCTCTTCTTAGCTATAAGTCAATAGTAGGGTTGACTAGACTCTTTAGCCTTGCTATTGCAAGGTTTGAGAAGTATAGAGAGTATTGTGTCTTAATACCATAAGTACTTAGTAAAAGGAAACACTGAATTTAATTCTGCTTAAAACATCCTGGTGGAGGGAGTTGCATAAATACATACAATAGAACTTATTTTTTTACATTAAGTTTAAGCACACAGTGTCTCCAAAAGAAATCGACTATTTTGAAAATTTGTTTGAAAAAATAAACAAAGATATTGACACTCATGATATACAGTTTTGGAGAAAAAAGTTTATTATTAAGACTTTCAGGAACACCAGGTGTTCCATTGTTAATAACATGGCACAAAATGAATAGTTTCCTTGGAGTATGTCTTCACTCCAAAATCTTAACCAATTTTAAATATCAACCATTACAAAGTCTCAATCTAACAGCTTGTAACGTTTTCTTATGAGGATATGTCAGTGACAAAGAATTTGTCCTTTTTTTTTTTTTTTATATTAATTTAGATAACATGAAATAACATATGACAACAGCTGTTTCTATTTTAACTAAAGACATGTTAACTTGTGTTTTGCAAAAAAATTGATGGCTTCCTTTGTATTACAAGAGGTGCACACTTCGAGCAATTTTGAGTCGCAGAAATAAACTCCCAAAAAGCTCTGAGGCATAATGCTAATCATCATGTGAAGTGAACAGTTACCTGATTTCAAATCCTGACTGAGGCAGTTACCATTTCACATAACACTAATACCCTTGGGAAAGCTATGAATCCAACTATTTTCTCTCTAGCTATGAGTAAATAGTAGAGCAGACTAGGCTCTTTAACTGGTTTGACAGAAGGAAACTCTAAATTCAAACCACACCAGAAAAGGGATGAGCTCTACCAGACTATTCTGACCCTAAAAGTGCTGCAGGAGTAGCATCCCCATAAATAAACCACATCATTTGATAAGTCTTTTTTAAAAGTGTTTCTCAACATAACTGCATATCATGAGGATCAATAACTTTAATTTTAAGTTTATTTTTTTAAAATAAATTTCTGTGTCTTTTTATTTTGGTAGCCACCTGACATTTGCATATTTGCATGTTTTAAAATATTCTCCTCGGTAATGTTGGAATGGAAGAGGTCTAACTACTTTGGACTTTTTCTTATGATGATATGTTCATGACAAGATATTTGCCTCACCCTTCTTCCTATTCATTTAGAGGTCCAGAAACAATGCGTCACAACAGCTGTTATTACAGTTAATGAAGATATTTAAATGTCTGGCAAGAAATCTGTCAAACACTTTGGTATATGCAAGGGGAGCACATACTGAGGAATTGTAAATTGGAATGATAAACCTCGACAAAACTGTGTATCATGAGTGTCAGTGTCTTCTTTTTTTAAAATAAATTTTTGAAACTATTTATTTTATACATGCTTCATATCTCTCTCTCTCTCACACACACACTAATGTCTGTTGAAAAGTCAAACATTATTCTTCTTTCTGCTAGTTGAAAAATTTACATATGTTTTGTAATTAGGAGCAGAGCTGGATTTAGTTATAAACAAAACAAGTGACTGTTTTAAGGACTCATAATCTGTAGGGATCACAAATGACTTACATGAGACCTTTTAATAAAGGTAAAACGCCTCACCATTAAATAAAGGAACTCAAAACTAAATAAAAGGCCTTACCATTACATAATGGAGTTTACTAATAAATAAAGGGTCACACCATTACATAAAGGAATTCACCTCTAAATGAAGGGCCTTACCATTAAATAAAGGGTCTCACCACTAAATAAAGGACCTAAACTCTAAATAAAAAGTGTTACCACTTTAAATATTGAGCCTTACCACTAAATAGTGCCTCGCCACTAAATAAAGTGACTTACCATTAAATAAAAGGCTTTACCACTAAATAAAGAGCCTTAACACAAAATAAAAGGCTTTTTCTCTAAATAAAGGGCCTTACCACTAAATAAAAGGCCTTTCCCTAAATAAAGGGCCTTACCATTAAATAGAGGAACGCACCTCTTAATATAGGCTTAAAAACTAAATAAAGAGGCTTGCCATTAAATAAGTAGCCTTACCACTAAAAAAAAGAACTTGCCATTAAATAAATTGCCATATTACTCAATAAAGGGCCTTAACACTAAATAAAGGGCTTAAACACTAAATAAAGGAGCTTACAACTAAATAAAGGACTTTACCATTAAATAGCTTTACTATTAAATAAGGAACCTTAACACTACATAAAGGGCCTTACCACAATGTAAATAGTTTTACTACTAGATAAAGTAACTCACCATTAAATAATTAGCCTTACCACTAAATAAAGGGCTTTTGAAGTAAATAAAGAGACACACTACAAAATAAATATCCTTACCACTAAATAGTCTTAATACTAAATAAATTTCCTTACCACTAAATAGTCTTAATACTAAATAAAGGTCTTCAATCATAAAATCTGTCACTGATTGAGAGTATAGAGGTGCCTCTGGTGGTGTAATGGTTAGCACGTTCGACTAGCAAACCTACACGAGTGAGTTCAAGTCTCATTGGGTGCCCCTTTCATATGGCCTTGTGCCACATCTAAGCAAAATGCTTAGTAAATTTCCACTGATTGAGAGTATAGACAAATAAAAAAACAAAACCCCAAATAATGATTCATGGAAGATACATATTTTCAAGGTCAATTCATCAATTTTCTAATAAATATCATTTCTAATAAATATCATTTCTAATAAATATCATTTCTGATAAATATCATTTCTAATAAATATCATTTCTAATAAATATCATTTCTAATAAATATCATTTCTGATAAATATCATTTCTGATAAATATCATTTCTAATAAATATTGCTATGGTATCTGAAACCAGAATGTTTTTGCCCACTTATTGGTGCAGGACGACCAGCTCAAACATACATACAGCAGCTCTGTAAGGATACGGGATGTAGCCCAGAAGACCTGCCAGAGGCGATGAATGATAGGGAGAAGTGGCGAGAGAGGGTTAGGGATATCTGTGCTGGTGGCATGACATGATGATGATGATGATGACACATAATCACAAGCAGTGGGACAGTTATTGTTGTAGGAAATAAACATAGTGAGCAAAGTTTAATTCCTGGACAAAGCTATTCGCAGTTCACTTCATGCTAATGCCCTTGAGAAAAGCAAGAATCCATCTGTTCTCCTCCCAATTATGGGTAAATAGTAGGGCAGACTGTTTTCTTTAACCTTGGTATGGTAACCAGTCTAGGAGAAAAGAAACTCTAAATTTAAACCAGCTATACTTTGGTTGAAAACTGTCCTATTGTCACATCCTGCAATGGAGTAATGGTCGAACAAATATATACTAGACATAAACACAACTATGAAAATACAATTGCAAGTATTTCTCTATATAAATTAATTTTTAAAACAGAAATTTTTGGAAATGTCTATTTCTTTTATATATACACAGTATTTATTTTTGTGTCAGAAATGACTATGTCTTTCAGGTTGTAAAGCCATGCTTTATAAGATTTGAGACCTTAATTTTCTGTCGACCATTGTAATTAATTGCAAATTTTTCAAAGTTGAAATCTTTATAATTTAAAAAAAAATTCTAAATGCTTCATACTGTCTCCCACCATGCTTGATTTTATTTGGGTCAAATGGCTTTGCCAAGAGCAATGACTTTTCCAGATGGTGCAGAAAGGCTAAAATCTCAATTGAATTTAACTGCAATTGTGAGTGGGGCATTTTGCAATGACAGCAGTGACCTTGTCATAGAAATTGCATTCATGTATTCAAAGCCGGCCCAAATATAGGAAGGAGGAGACATGAAGGTCTTGATGTAGATGTTTGAATGTACCTGATGGTTTGGGTGTATGTGTATATATAATATAATATAATATAATATAATAAATAGATATATATTAGTTTTTATATATATTTATTTAATAGCATGGATGCTTGTCAACGACCACAGGTTAGAGTGTTCGCCAATGGCCCGGGAGACCTGGGTTCAATCCCAGGTCGAGTCATACCAAAGACTTTAAAAATGGTACTTGATACCACCTTGCTTAACACTCAGCATTATAAGGTATGGTTCAAGGGTAAAGTGGAGCAATCCTGGGAATGGAGTAGCGCCCTCCCCTACACCTTGGTGTAGTAGCTATCGAAAAGGGAGCCTTCGGGTCACCCTCGACTATGGTCGCTAACTTTACTTACTTATTATGACAATCATCAGGCTGAGATATATATATATATATATATATATATATATATATATATATATATATATATATATATTATTTGCATGCATTAAATTGTCCATGTATAAAAATGTAGAAAGATAAGTATATATATATATATATATATATATATATATATATGTGTGTGTGTGTGTGTACATTGGCCTAATGGGTTAAATGTTTACTAATGGCCTGGGAAATTGGGGTTTGATTCCTGGCCGAGTCAAAAAATGGTACTTGGTATCTCCTTGCTTAATACTCAGCATTATAAGGTATCAAGGATAAAGTGGAGCAATCCTGGGAAAGGAGTAGCACCCTCTCCTACTCCTTGGTGTAGTAGCTATTGAAAAGGGAGCATTTGAGTTGCCCTTGACTACAGTTGCCAACTTTACTTATATATATATATATATATACGGTTAGAATATAACTCCACAAGTACCTCTGCACCACAAAACCTACCCAGTGCTCAATACAAAAATGAAGAGTAATATAAACAATTAATAAAATATGGCTGGTAATAACTCATGACTCCCAGTTTCATATCTCCAATTATCAGAAGCCCAGTTAGCCTGGTCTGTAGAATATGTTGACTGAATCTCTGTAGAGGGATAAGACCCCACCACCACCACCAATGAGTGTCCTGATTATATGACACTTAACAATCTGATTGAGGCTCCAGTAATGATGGAGCTTTTGGGAATGTGGAGTACCCCTTCATTGCCATTGCTCCTATCTATGGGTCAAATAGAACTGTTTGACAGTCAAACTGTGTCCAAACAATAGCTTATGCTAAATTGAATTGTTTGAAATAGAACTGTTTGATCATTTTACTGTGTGTAAACAAATGACTGATGTTTAATTAAATTGTTAGTGATATATAACTATACTTGGAACCATTTAACTTTGTTGACTTATGCTAAATTAAATTGTTAGAAATAGAACTGTTTGATCATTTAACTGTGGGTATCTAAAAAATATGTTTAAAAATCGTATATCTAATATATATGTAAAAACAGGATTTGGCTTGAAATAACCAACAATAGTTGATATGCCATGCCATAAAACCAAACCAAACCAATTATCTTGTGAGCTAGTATTCTATGAATTACTAGTTCTTATTTCCTAAACTGAAAATTCATCTAAGCAGTAAGGTGTGAGGACATTAAAAGAAGCACAGCTTCATACACATTAAAAGAGCAGTTTCAGAGATGTTTCAACCAATAGAAAACTCACTGGAATCAGTGTGTTGAATACTTATGGAACTGATTTGAAGAAAATTAAAATTTTATTTATAATTCATTTCTGTTTTGGTAAATACAGCTTCAATCTCTATAATTTTTGAACACACCTGTTATATAACATTACGTTGCTGATATATTTACTTTTATGCACATGACTGATCAATAAAAGTGTGCAGTTATTTCTAAGTCAGTTCTCTGATTCTTCACTTTGTAGCCAAACATTATAATTAAGTATGGAAATGACTCGAATAGGGACCAATGTTTCATCAGTAGAAAATGCAATGAGAAACATCCACTTATAAAATGGCAATTATTTGAAATTTGCAATAGTTTAAAGTGTGTGAAGATTTTGCACATGTTACTATACATATATAGTGACATGTGCATTTATAGAGGCTGATTGGTTGGTTTTATGGCATGTCAACCCATATTGGGTTATTTAATGCTGAAGTCAGTCGTTTTTTTTCAACAAAGTGCATGGTTTCATGTAACTTTTTATTTGAAAACAAGGATAATCCAACTATTCTTCATACTAATAATTCAAACAGTAATATAGTTTCAAGTATTCCTATCTAATGTTGATAATTTTAAGTGGATCTATTTTACCTATATATGGGAGCCTACCAGCAACTCCTGATCTGAGTGAATGTGGAAATAATCGTAATGAAAAGGTTACTCCACACTCCTCAAATCTCCATAACAGGAGCTTTACCACTGGTTGTAGTTTAGTAACATACCCAGGGTATCCTATTTTCATGGGAGATCTTACTCTTCAGCTGAGGGAAGTAAAACTAGAAAGTGAGAAAGAGCCAGTGAGAGATTAAGTGTCAAGTGATTAAAAATCACAGATATATTTGAATTGTAAACAGAATGCTTTTTTTCCAGAAAATAAACTAAACAACAAACCCTTCTTCAATTTCTCCACTCACACCAAATACAAAGCAGTGAGTCTAGACCAAACTAGATTACCACACTGAAGTTTGCTGAGGGGCAGGTGGGTGATACATTGGGTGTCTGTAATACAAACCAATACTGCATGAAACTTTATGAGATAATGCACAGGAGCCATAAATGTGTAAGAATATTCTAATAAAGTTACATTCTATGTATATTTAAAATTGAGGAGTGATTTTGCTCTCACCCTGTAGATTTACACCAAGTCAAGTAAGGCTTTGTTACCATTATGATAGAATTGCTTATCAATTTTCTGAGTCTTGATAAGCAAATCAAGACTGAACTTGCTTAACTCACCAAAACATTCTACCATGATATTGATTAAGGTTATCATAGTCTGGTAAAAATGAACGTGCTGGCTCAAGTTCAAATTCTGGATGAGTTTGTTTACATTTCACATTATGCTAATGCCTTTGGGAATGGTACTAATCCAACTATTCTTCCTCCAGCTCTGGATAAAAAGTAGGGCAGACTGGGCTCTTTAATCTTGGTATGATAACCAGTCAAGGAGAAGGAAAATTCTAAATACAAACCAGTTGTTCTTCACTAAGAAATTAATTTGCTCATGGTGGAGGAGTTGGGTAAATATACACCTATCTCTCATTCCTATATTTTTTGGAGACGCAAAACCTTAAGGGGTTCAATGTTCCCTTTGAACTGAGTTTTAGTGGGAATTTTTCAATATAAAGAAATAAAACATTTCAAGAAAAGTGAAAAGTCTTTCTGTCTCCAACTTTTGTTTTTAAGAAAATTAAAAAAGAAAGAGAAAAAAGTTTGACAGAACAAGTTACAATGGACCTAATTGTCAATGTGTTATAATTTACCACTGTTGTAATTTACTAAGCATTTTACTTAGATGTGGCACAAGGCCATACGAAAGGGGCACCCAATGAGACTCGAACTCACTCGTGTAGGTTTGCTAGTCGAGCTTGCTAACCATTGCACCACTGTTGTCCCTTCATAACAATTATTAGAAAAATAATTTATATTCTATTTTTTACATTTATTTTAAAATACATTTGAATTGCAGTTTTATGGGTGGAGTTTTTCCTTCTCTTAGATTGGTTTGCCTCTCTACAAAGCTAGAGGGTGCAGTTTGCCTTATTATTTTTTCATAGTTATCTTGAAACATTACTGTGGGATAAGGAATTTAGCATGTTGGCCTTGAAGGGAACTCGACCAAAACTAACCAATGCATTTCATGATATCTCTCTAGAAATGTGATAAGCTATTACAGTAGACAGAAAAGAAGTTAAGTGAGCTTTTTGAGAAACCACTCATCCATGATTACATTACCTGCCAAGACAGTAGCAGTAGAATGCATTTGCTCTCATTGTTAAACTTGACATGATCTAATAATGTGCATATATATATATATATATATATATATATATATATATACATTTCGATAAAAATTTAATACTAAAAGCATCTTTAATTTGCAAAATGTTTCCATAAAAATGCTGAGCAATACTCAATATATTTCAATTGAAAAATATATAAGATGTAAAAAATGTAAAAACACATGACTCATAATTTTGTGATTATGATTGTCAAGGGAGCTGGTATTCCACATGTCTTGACGATCAGAATTATGAAACTGAATTAGGAGTTTTTATCTTGTCTCACATTTTACATATTATATATATGTACATAGATGGTTTTACAAAACAAACATATATATATATATATATATATATATATATATATATATATATATATATATATATATATATAGGTACCATACAATAACTGATACAACAGCATTGCTTCCAACAAAGCCTTTATCAGATGATGACTCTGGGTTCAGGCATATATATACATATAAATATATATATATATATATTATGAAGAGTTTGTATAATTGGCCTGTATTGATGATTTATCATTACAAATAAACAAATAATATATGCATGACATGTTGAAAACATTGTTTTGTTGGAGAATTCACTTGATTATGTTTATTAAAAAATTATTAGTTTAGTTGGCAAAATTTATATACATTATTTATATATACAGCCAATATTTTGGCAACCACTCATATAGAATTTCTTTTCCTCTACAAATGGTATTTGAAATTCCCAAGATTGCCAGACTGATTTAAGCTGCAGTTTGAGCTTTCATTTGTGTGATTTTTATTTATTTATTGTGCTTATAAATGACCTTAGCATTGAATTCCAAAAGTCCTGGAGGTGTTGGTTGTCTGAAGTGCAAACATCAAGGGATATTTATGTAAGAAAATGTTAAATTTAATGAAAGATCTTTTGATCATGGTTAGTGATATTTGAATGGGAGATCAAATGTATCTTATTGAATCCATATTTGCTTGGCCTGGGGGTGATTAGATAAAAATTTTAATCTGTGGGAGTTTTCAAATTAGGGTTTGTCTCCCATTGTGAGTATTACATACACATGACACTTTTTATTCATAGCTCAATGCACTTCCCAGTAATAGTGAGTAAGAAGCTATTATAGCAACTAGTTATAAAGACAGTAAAATATTTCCTAACTGCTAATAGTGAGCTGATAAGTGTCATTTTAGTCTAGAGT
This sequence comes from Sepioteuthis lessoniana, assembly GCA_963585895.1. Taxonomy (NCBI): domain Eukaryota; kingdom Metazoa; phylum Mollusca; class Cephalopoda; order Myopsida; family Loliginidae; genus Sepioteuthis; species Sepioteuthis lessoniana. The sequence continues at coordinate 20,213,186 of OY757946.1, forward strand.
TAAGTTACAATATATATATATATATATATATATATATATATATATATGATTAAATAGGACAGAGACTTCTTGAAGCCCCATGTATAAAGATTAACTAAACTTCTTTAAACAAGATCAACTTCAAATGCAGCACCCACATTCTAAAATGGCTTTAACACTTTCCCACCAATTTTTCCTTCTACCTTTAGTAAAATTCTTTTCTTTCATAAATTCCCCTACCACTTATTCTTCCTCTAACTCTATTTATAAATGTATATGTCTCTTCATTATGTTTGTCATTTTATTATTTGTTCTTTTGAAAATGGCTCTTGTTGGGGCTGAAAATATTTGTGAAAAATATAGTGCCTTCCTGATTTCCTTACATCCAAAAGTCAAACGACTCATACAAAGACTTGAATGGATCAAAGATAAAACTAGCTAGATATTCTTTCATCATACGACGTGTGAAAGCACGTGCAATACCCTAACCTCATTAGCCACCAACCAGGGTGATAACACAGTTTCGGTAACTCAAGGCAGTGCTGCCTTGAGCTACCGAAACTGTGCTATGAAAAAATAATAAGGCAAAGACTTGATTGGATCAAAGATAAAACTAGGTAGATATAAAGTGTCTATCCAATTTAATCAAACATGTTTAAAAGAGAAAACGCTGCCTATATATATATATATATATATATATACAAAATCTTGGACAACAATGAATCTATATCTATGCTATCCAAAATTAGATGTATATGCTCTATCACTGATATTGAGTACTGTTTATTTATAAATATAGCAAACTACATTATCTATCTATCTATCTATCTATCTATTCATGGGGTATTCAACACAGGGAAGAGTCCCCATAATGTAGGGGCTAATGTAATGGACTGCAACATTGTAGTAAGTAATTAAGTTCAAACTTCTGTCTTGCTATTATGTTCACTTTTGGACAAATACCCTTGGGGAAAATATGAACCCTTTTATATCCCTAGCTATGGGTAAAATAGTACCACTACTGTGGTACTATTCTACAAGGATGTCACTGACATTAAATAACCCATGAAGGTTGATATGCCATTAAATAAAGAACCCAAACCAAGCCAAAACATATCCAAACTTAAGTTGTATTTACTGAGACAGAAATGTACAATGAATGAAGCATTAATGTTCTTAGTATTCCACACTCTTATTCTATCAAATTTTGTATTGGTTGAAGTATCTCTATATTTTTTTTTATTCTACATTGTTATATTTTCTTTAATCACCTCCTCGTTCTTCAATTTTGCCTTTGAGGTAAATTTTTAATTTACGAAACAAGAAAAAGTTTAAGGGAACTAAGGGTTCGGATGAATATGGAGTATGATGCACTTGCATAATCTTGTATTTCATAAAATACATATCATATAAAAGTATCATAATCTTTTTTTTTAAAAAACAGGTTTGGATAGCAGTGCAGATTTTGAAATATAATCACTTTATTAGATACTAATTGTCATATGTAGGTTTTGATGCAACATTCTTTCTTCAAGATAAGGTTTCAATTTGAAATCGAGTAACCCCCCCCCAAAAAAAAACTGAAACTTAAATGAAAACAGTTGCCATATATTTATATGTGTGTGTATGTGTGGGTGTTTATGTTTTTGCTTTCATTTCATAAAAGAAATTGTTCTTAATTTCTCTTTTCGCGTCTGTTTATCTATTCCCGTGCAGCTGTGTGTTGCTGTGTATTTTTCAAAGAAAATGAAGACAATGCAACATTAATATAGAATTGCAAATTGCACCCTGCAATTTAAACTTAATAAAATTGATATAACTTTTTAGGGTTCTAATGTAGAAATTATTGCTTATATATAAGAAAATAAAACAGTAAAATTAGCAATGAATTACACAGGACTGGTATTTATTAAAACCATCTTTTTAAAATCATTATACAAATTAGATATCCATGACTGTGATGAATACGATTTGTTAGTTCATATAATACATATTGCATGTTGATGTGTTTTTGTGTTTTCCCTCACTCACAAGATAATCAGTTTATCATTATTATCAACATAGCAATCATGCATGACAATATCACATTATAGACCAGGGCTGAGCAAATTAAGGCTCTTGGGCCAAATACAGTCCACAAATAGGGTCTGTGCAGCTTGTGAGAAATTTTTAAAATTAAAGATACTCCCTCAACATCTTCCTTCACAGAACAAAAAGAACATAAATCTGACTCTTATTTCTATCAGTCAAGTTCATATATAGTCAACAGTCACAGATCAAATAACAAGAGATCCAATCAAATCAAAGCATTGAAGTACCAAAGAAGTCTGGACTTGTCTCAAGGGCAAATGGATTTGGCATTATTAATCTTATTATGAGCCATTTGGGATTTGGATTTGGATTTTAATTATTCCCCAAAAAATCATGTTGAATATTTGTAGTTTTTATAATCATCTTATTTTTAGATTAAACTGCAGACCATTGTTAGTGGGTTTGATTCACACAGGGTGCCACATACTTCTAGCCTTGTACTAAGTAAAGCTACACTTTGTAAATGAGTAAAGCACTTTGAGTAAAGTAATGATTAGCAAGCAAAGCTAGCAGATCATTGTGAATTTGATTCTCACTGGGTGCTACATACTTTTAGCCTTGTGCAAATATATGCATGATTGTAATTTGACAAACATTGTAAGAAGTTAAGCTTTCATAAACACATAATTTTTGATTATCGGTCATTTCGGCAAAACTTTTTCAGTAACACTAGTAGTTGTCATTGTAACAGCTATAGATGTGGAAGAAACTGCAGAACCTCTTCCTTTTCTGGCTGCAATGTCGCAGTAACATTTTGACATGAAAAAGAAAGAATTTTTGTGCCTCCTGCCTTATATTTATACCTGTTACCATGGCAATCACAGTTGCAAATCCACAATTGAAAAATAATTTACTGGAAGGCAAATAATCAAAATTTCTGCTTGTATTTGGACACAAGTTTAAAAAACAAATGTTAAATGCTTGTTTCATTGTTTTGTACAATGTTTGATGTTGAATATGGTTTTTCAAACAGAACTAATAAAATTATGTGTCATTTTAAAGGATGTCTCTCATCCCTAATGGCTGTTTGTACTCCAGATTGTTGATGTGATTGCAAATGATTGTAATGGCAGCAAACAAGCCATTGTTAGTTAGTTTGATTCTCACAGGATATCCCATATTTCTGGGAAAAATTAAAATCTTTCAGAGTATAGAGTAAAATAAATTCTTAACAATTTAAACATCCTCAAGGGAGAAATTGAAGATGTAGGGCAGTGTTTGTCAACAGGATTCATACTGACCCATAATGATGGTAGTAATTATGAAGGATGGTGACTGAAATTATTTCATTCAGGGAATTTTAGTAGGTTATTTTGCTTGTTTTTATTTTAATTAATGTGTCATATTCTAATGATATTCTGTATGCATTAAGAAATAATTATTCCTATTTTAAACATACTAATTAATAATGTACCCTTATAAGTTAAATCTGGTGATCGTACTTTTACTTTAGTGTTTACTTCGACATAGTAGCAGGAGTACTACAAGGAGACACGCTGGCTCCGTATCTCTTTATCATTTGTCTAGACTACGTACTTAGAACATCGATTGACAAAATCAAAGAGAATGGCTTCGAACTGACGAAGAAAAGATGCAGAAGATACCCCGCAACAACAATTACCGACGCCGACTACGCCGATGACATAGCGATACTGGCAAATACACCTGACCAAGCCGAAACACTTCTGCATAGTTTGGAACGAGCAGCAGCAAGCATAGGCCTCCATGTTAATGCACATAAAATGGAATATATGTGCTATAACCAAACGGGGGACATCTCCACTCTAGAAGGAACCCCTCTTAAACTAGTAGACAAATTCACGTACCTAGGAAGCAGCGTCGAATCAACCGAAAAGGACATCGAAACGAGGTTAACGAAAGCATGGACAGCTATCAATAGGCTATCGACTATATGGAAATCAGACCTAACCGATAAAATGAAACGCAGTTTCTTCCAGGCAGTGGTCACATCGATACTGCTATATGGATGCACTACATGGACGCTAACAAAACGGCTGGAGAAGAAACTAGATGGCAATTACACAAGAATGCTGCGTGCAATCCTCAACAAGTCCTGGCGGCAACACCCAACAAGACACCAACTGTACGGCCACCTGCCCCCTATCACGAAAACTATTCAAGTTAGGCGAACCAGACATGCAGGACATTGCTGGAGAAGCAGAGATGAACTCATAAGAGATGTACTCTTATGGATCCCCACACACGGCCGCGCAAAAGCAGGACGACCAGCACGAACGTACATTCAGCAGCTATGTGAGGATACAGGTTGTTGTCCTGAAGACCTGCCTAGGGCGATGAACGATAGGGAGGAGTGGCGAAAGAGGGTCAGGGATATCCGTGCTGCCAGCACGATATGATGATGATGATGATAAGTTAAATAACTTTAAAAATTACATCTATTTTACAACAGCTACTTCTATTATATAAGGATATAAGTTGGTGGGGGAGTAGAAATCCGTGATCTGTGATCTTGGTATAATCATGGACTAAGTTGTTTTAGATTTCCAGAAGACCTATTACCATGAAAGAAATATATTTTTGATATAGGAGTGTGTGTGTGTGGTGGTGGGGGGTGCTAGAAGTGTGGAAGGTCACAGTTCAAAATAAAATGAGAATCACTGTTGTATAGTTATTTACTAAGCTTAGGTAACAAGTATGAAGGGTAAATTAAATTGGATATATATGTATATACGTATATATAAAGATATCAGGATTTTATGATTTTATTATTTTATTATTTCTTGCAGAACATTACACAACCAAAACAGATATTATTAGGTATTATTTAATACTAAATTCTACAACACTGAAACTTTTAAACCAAAAGTATAAATTTATAACAGTCTAAATACTCTCTTGTACATGTTTATACAATTTTATTTGTAGTTACAGAGTTATAATGTTGTGAAGTTTGGGAAAAAAATACCAAAAAATATCCTGTTATAATTTGATTTCAAAGAAAATTAGATTTTATAGAAAAATTGTGACTGGATCAGAACAACTGTATAGATACATCAGTTGGGTTCTAATGAAATAGATGAAGAAAAAACAAGATGGGAACGACACAAGAATGTTATGAGCTGTTTTGAACTAATCCTGGAAGTATCCCTCCACAAAACAGCAATTGTTCAGCCCCTTACCCCCTATCTCACAAGACATGTTTTGCACTGCTGGAGAAATAAAGATGAACTCATAAGTGACATTCTCTTAATGGACTACTAGGCATGGATACATAAGTGTTGGCAGACCAGCAAAAACTTACATATATCGACTCTATATAGATATTGGATTCAGTCAAGAGGACAAGCCTGAAGTGATGAATGATAGGGACAAATAGTAAAAGAGACTCAAGTGACTCTGTGCTATAAGCATGACTTGATGATGATAATGATATATATATACATATATATATATATGTATGTGTGTGTGTGTGTGTGTGTGTGTGTATGTTTTGTCTAATGATGAAAAAGCATTCACTATACATAGGTGCTTGTATTTCAACATCGCTTTCCCTATCAATGCATTTCAGTAATGAATACTTATCACATAGATTCAACATTATACTGTGAAAATTTCAAATCAACTTTGAAAATAATTATATCAAACTTCATACTTATCGATTGATGCAATTAAAATTAAGACACTGTCAGATAAAATCTAAAATGGTTATAAAATTATTAAAACTATCACAGTAAAAGTGGCAAATATCATGATATTAGAATAGAATAAAAAATAAGATTAACTTTGAGTTTTATGCTCTTATCAGAAGAATTTTTTCAACCACCGGAAAGAAACTCACCTCATGATTGAAAATGTGAGACTCAAGAGTTGTTTTATATATATATATATATATATATATATATATATATATATAAAACAGCATTATATATATATATATATATACATATATATATATATATATATATAAGCTTCTCTTATTTTATGCAGGTGTTAAATATCTTAATAATAGACCTATATCATTATTATCATTATTATTACTTCTTTTCACACCAGCTGAAGCAGGTGGTTTTCACTGGAGTCTGAGTAACAATAAGTCTCTTCAGGTCTCTTGAACTTTTCCCTTTATTCCTGCCATTCTCAACAATGCAGTAGTCTGAATGGTCTTGATTCTTCTTCTGATTACCATGGCCCAGTTGATTGAGGCTGTAGAATATACAGACACTAATCTCTGCAGAGGGGTAAGGTTCCCTTCACGAGTGTCCTGGTATATGACATCAAACAATCTGATGCTGGAGCTTTGGGGAATGTAGAGTACCCCTTTATTGTCATCACTCTCAGGTTGACTCTGTCCTATCTATGGGTTGAATTGAACTAAACAGTGTATTATGTTTAATTGAATTGTTTGAAATAGAACTGTATTGACAGTTAAACTGCAAACTTATGATAAACTGAATTGTTTGAAATAGAACTGTTTTTATGTATAAAAATGAATTTGGCCTTAAATAACCTATAATGGTTGATATGCCATAAAACCAAATCAAACCAAACCAATCTGATTACTAATTCTTCCAGTCCCTGTTTCAAGTCTTTGGGGATTGTTTCAAGCATACCAACTACAATTGGTATCACCATCACTCTCATGATCCACGGCCTTTCTATTATCATTATTATCATTATTATTATTATCATCATCTTTATTATTATTATTAATATTTAGTTTACTTTGAATGTGTTTTATGGCATATGAGCCCTTATGGGTCATTTAATGCCAAATCCTGTTTATGTATAAATGATTTTTAAATGAATAATTTGTAGCTAACATTATTTTCAAATGAGTCAACCTCATTTTGCTTGCACACAGTTAAATGGTTTCAAGTATTATTATCCAACACTAATAATTCTGCTAAATATAAATGATTTTTTGGCAAACAGTTAAATGATTTCAAGTGTTGCTTACACCAATAATTCTATTTAATATTAATCATTTGTTTGCTCATAGTTAAATGGTTTCAAATACTGCTGGCACTAATAAATTTAAATGGTTTCAAGTATTGCTACCTAATACTAATAATTCTCTTTTATCGTAGTCAATTGTTTGCCCACATTTAAATGGGTTCAAGTATTATAAACGCTAATAGTTCTATTTAATATCAATTATTTGTTTGCACATAGTTAAATGGTTTCAACTTATTGCTATCTCCCCACAATTGACTCATAGCCTCTGTCTTCTAGCACATTTAAGATAAAAAGGGTTGGGTGTTTGTTTGTCCCTAAAAGCTATTTGAAGAATATATTCAAGACATTTATATAGGTGCCAGGGCTTAACAAGACTGACCAATTGATCTGACCAGGCCTCCCCAACCAATACAAGTAGAATCTTACTGATGACATGACCACTTTGCCCTGCTATAAGGATCTTATCCTCAAGCATTACAATCATCATTTCTCAGCCAACAGGTGGCCTTGTTAAAAGGGTTTTTCCTCTCTCCAGAGGTGAAGTCAGGATATTCTACAGACCTAGCCAATAGAATAGAGTGAATTATAATTAAAGTAATCATCTGGAGGCAGCACCCCACAAAGCAGCAGCTGTATGGCCACCTACCACCCATTACGAAAACTATCAAAATTAGACGAACCAGACATGTGGCACACTGCTGGAGAAGAAGGGACGAGCTCATAAGTGATGTACTCCTATGGACCCCTTCACATGGACAAGCAATAGCAGGACGACCAGCTCGAATCTACATACAACAGCTCTATGCCGATATGGGATGTATCTCTGAAGACCTGCTGCAAGCAATGGTCGATAGGGAGGGGTGGCGAGAGAGGGTCAGAGATATCCATCCTGATGGCGGGACATGATGATAATGATTACAATTATTAATTAAAAAGCATATATTTATCTATGCAGGTGCTTGTAGTTCAGTGGTTTTTGTCATAGGAAGAAAACATGGTGGCCCTGAGTTTGAAATCAAAAGGAAACAGTTTGCATTTCCCGTTGTGCTAATATCCTTGGGATGTATTCTCTCGCCAGCTATGGGTAAATAATAGGGTAGACTGGTCATGGCAACCAGTCTAGGTGAAAGAAAACTCTAAATTCAAATAAGTTTGGGATGAGCTGCCATAGGCTATTCCTATCTAAAATACAGTATATGAGTAGCACCTTGCAATCAAACCAGGTTACAGGATATATCTTTTTTATATTTACTATGGGTGTAAATTTAATTCAAATGAGTGCACATCAACGTGGCAAAATTAGTCTGACACAAGACTATCAGTGTGGAGCACTTTGAGAAGATCTTACTCATTTAATGGCAAATTATAAGATTAGTGTGTTAACTATTGCATCTACACTAGGTACTCAATCTCATGGTGGAAAGCACCAACTTATTAAAAAGTTTCCACCAAATTTGCTAATTATCAGATTTTAATAAAATTTTTGTTATTTAAAATATTTTTTCAAAAGATATCATTCCTCAAAATTCTGAAAACTTTTTTTCATAATCTTATTGTCATGTTCCAACTGTCTATAACAAATATTTTGTTAATTTGTTCAATTAATGAAGGTAAACGTGAATGATTTTTAAATGATTTAAAGATAATTCCATCGAAATAAAAATATTTTTTATTTCGATGGAATTATCTTTAAATCATTTAAAAATCATTCACATTTACCTTCATTAATTATTATCATTATTATTATTTTACATTTTTTTCATATTTTTTGTTTATTTTGTTTGTATGGCTGCCTTTTTTGTAAAGTTAAAAAAAAGGGAAAATAAAGTACAATATTGTTCTTCAAGACATTTTTTTTTACTTTATTCGTTTTCTTGGTTTAATTTTTAAGGGTGTGGTTAATAAAAGAGGAAAAATAAAAATAAGTAAAAAATAAAAAATAAAGATTAAACTTTTTTTAAAGGTTTAAATTGACATCCACAGATTGAACTATTCCACTTACTGCATGTCTGGGATTTTGTCAATTAATGTAAAAATACTGAATGAATAAATTTGACTCATTAAATCTTTTAAAAAATATTTTATGTAAATAATACTTTTACTCTTTATTTTTGTTTGTTTGTTTGTTTGTTTGTTTGTGTGTGTGTGTGTGTGTGTGTGTGTGTGTGTGTGTGTGTGTGTGTGTGTGTGTGTGTGTGTGTGTTTTCGTGGGACAATTTTTTTTTCACGGAGGTCACCAATAGAACAAAATATAAAATGAGATTAACGTTTTCCGAGAGTTTATTGACATATAAAAACATAGATTATTACACTTTTGAACATCCATACTTTAAAAAAACAGCACGCGTCGCTTGTCATAACATTTCGATAAAAAGTGCGTGTTTTTTTTGTACATGTCAAATATATGCATCCATGTTTGGTCTGTGTGTTTATATCCTGGGTGGCAGGTATGTTAGTTTTTATGTGATTATTTAGAAACAACCCTAACCACCCAACAACCTGAAAAAATACGCGTCTGGGTCTTGGGTAAATATGTTTCTTTCAAACAGAAAATATTAAAGGGGTAATTTCGGTAAGTTCTTATCATCCTATATATATATATACATATATTCCCACCAACCCACCCCCACGTTGATTTAAATTTGCTTATGTAAATATACATCCACTTATTTTCGGATAGAATTTCTTTTTCTTTCTTTTCTTTTTTCATTTTTTTTTTACAACAAATATAAACTTTTTTCATTTCTCCCGCTTTTCTTTGTCTGAGGAGCCAAAAGTATTTCTTCCTATTTTCCACTTGTTTTTGTGTTATTTTTTGTTGATCCCAAATCCTTTTCTTTCTTTCTTTCTTTCTTTCTTTCTTTCTTTCTTTCTTATTGATGTTCCTTTTTCTCCTTTCCTTTCTTTTATTTTACTATCAGCTCCCCAACCCCAAATTTCTGTTTTGCTCCCTGTCTTTTTCTCTTAGTCATTAACACCCTTCTCCTCTCTCTCTCTCTCTCTCTCTATATATATATATATATATATATATATATATATATATATATATATATATATACAGAGCTTTGCTTAGTTAGGGTACAAGGATAGAATTATGGGGCGCCCAATGAGAATTGAACTCACTAACAATGGTTTGCTAATCCAGCTTGCTTCTGTCGCATTTTTCAAACGTCATCTTTTACCCTCCTTTTCCATCCTTCTTTCTTTTCTTTCCTCTTTCTGCCCTTGTTTCTTTTTACTTCTCTTCCACTGCCCTTCTTTTTCATGTCATTCTCAACCCTGATTCCTGCCAGACAGAATAGTTGAGACGGATATCAGCTCTCCAGACATTCCACCCCATCCTGTCTGTACCCATTGGCCCACTGACACACTGAAATATGCAGGCAATGCTTCTCTTTCAAACGCTTAATTCTTCTTCTTCTTCTTCTTCTTCTTCTTCTTCTTCTTCTTCTTCTTCTTCTTCTTCTTCTTCTTCTTCTTCTTCTTCTTCTTCAATTCGTTCATTTTTTTGGTTAATTCATTCGTTCATTCTCTTTACCCGTCAGGCGGGAATATCACCACGTTTTAAAGGAGGTAATTTTTTCCCTGCCAATGATCCGCCCCCTCATACGTCGTCTTCAATTCTAGCTTTGTCCCGTTTCTCAACTAAGTCTGCCTTTGTGCTTTAAAAACAAGAAAGTGTAAGGAAGGAGAAGCAAAGAAAGAGAATTTTAGTTATTTACTAAGCTTTGCTTAGTTGTGGCATAAGACCGGAAGTCTAGGACACCCAGTGAGGCTCGAACTCTCTAGTAATGGTCTGCCATCTAGCTTGTCAGTCATTATACCACCAGAGACGCCCAAGGAAGGAAAATAAGGCTAGAAGTTAGTTTTAGGCACCACATAAAACTGGCTTCTGTCAAGTTTGGCAATGTGTGTAATAGCATTTTATTGTTACTGGGCACCTGATAGTTTAATGATTCGCGAGCTCGACTAGCGGACCTTTATTGTCCATACTTCTGTCCTTGTGCCAAACTAAGCAAAGCTTTGTAAATGAATTCTGGGCACGTGATGTAGAGTAGTTTTATCTTAGTTCTCACAATCTTCTTTGTTAATCATCGCAGTATGTCAGTGACGAGATATTGAACAAAAAGGAGTGGATTCATGCCTTTCTCAAAGGCATTAGAGTGAATTTTAAGGCGAAAGATTTATCCGCGTGTTGTTTGACCGGAAAACTGATCATACGAACTCAGCTAAAATCTGAACCAGGTTCGCTTGTTCTGTATCAAGAAATGGGCCAGAACATTGGTAAAAGTGGATTTATGTCTTTTTTTTTTCTTTCTTTCATCATTTTTTTTTTTTAAGTGAGACTCAACTTGCTTTATCTTGGGGTTTTATAATAGATCCAGTCACAGAAGATAATCCTTCCAGGCAACATCTCCTTCCGTCAACATACCTTCCCCAAAAGGAATGTCTATATATTATACCACTACCAACCCAAAAGGCCCATTTCCTACAGAAATTCTTGAATTAACCGGACCATACCGCAGAGATTAACAAAATATCACCCATGGTGCCACAAAACACTTCGATGTTAGTTAGTTGTATTTTATGGTATATTAACCCTTGTGGGTAATTTAATGCCAAATTATATATATATATATATATATATATATATATATATATATATATATATATATTTAAGCATGTTTGATTAAATAGTAAAGACACATTTTGTCTTTATAATTTTATTAAGATCCTTTCAAGTTTCCTGATAAGCGTCTTGGTTTCAGGTTGGAATTGGTAGATGAATTTACCAAAATTGTCCCGAGAGCTTTCGGACCTTTCATAGGCCATCATCAGAGGTTGCTTGCATGTATTATTATTTTATCAAACATGCTTAAATGAAAGACTGCTGCCCAACCACACACACACACACACACACACACACACACGCGCGCACGCGTGCGCACACACACACACACATATGTATGTATATATATGTTATATAAACAAATAGTTTATAGGTAACATTTCTAAATGAGCCGGAGTTCATTTGTTTGTACAAGTCTAAATTGTTTTAAGTTAATGATTACATAGTTCTATTTGACCAATATATGAAACCCTAAAAGATATTAGCACTCCGGTTCAGAGTGAACTTCGAAACAATGGCAATAAATGGGTACTCTGCGCTTTCCCAAGCTCTTGGACCGAAGCCAAAACATCAGATAGTTTATTGTCATTTTCAGGACACTCATTGGAAGTGGGCTCTTACTCCTCAGCAGAGTTACAATCGGCGTACGATCGGGCCGACCAAAAAACTTTGAAGGCAAGCTCAGTGAAAATACAACATTTATACAAAAAGACTAAAGCGCAAAGGTTCCCCTGACCCCCGCTTTGTTATTTCGCTCTCATTCTCCATGCCAGTACAAAGATAGAATTGACCTTACATGTCACATCAGATAGGAACGACCACACAATGATGCTTTAGATTTGAAAGAACGGACACGAACAACCCCGGCATGAAATTGAACTCGTTTCAGAGATTTTCTCTTTTATGTTGATACTTTACGCAACTTATAAATGCGTGTACACAATAGAAAATATAAGAAAAGTGATTTTGACATGAGAGACCCACTGAAACTGTATACACAATGTGTTCAGTTGACTATATGAACAAATCTAATAGTGAAATAAATAGCGTCTTGAAAAAGACATGACTAAACAGGCAATGTTAATCTTCAACAGAGAGAGAGAGAGAGAGAGAGAGAGAGAGAGAGAGAGAGAGAGAGAGAGATAACGGATGGGACATGATTAACACATAACGAGAAAAATTTCTTAGCATTTGTATGTAATTCCAGCGGACGGTTGTCACCTCCGATTCCATAGTAACTACATCAATGGAAGATCGGAGAGGTAGACGATCGAAACGTTGGGAACAAATCACACACTTGAGGAAAATAGTCTGTACGCTACAAAATAAATCACGATGTACTCTGTCTAACAAAATTCTAACAATTTAAACTTAGTTTCACACACAGCACAATTATTGCCTCCATCCCAAAATTGTGATAGTTACCTCGAATTGAATAATGAACAGTAATGGTTCATAGATTGGTTTAAATGTAATCAGTTGGCTCCAGCCCTGAAACCGATGTCAATCTGACTCTAATTGTTGTAACTAAGTTTACAACGTCGATCCATCGAATTGTTATTTTATTCATTTTCCCGCCTAAAGTATAACGGCGCCAAATATGCATTGTCGAATGCGTCTGGGAATAAAGATAGGAAAAGTCGAGTGCCGTGATTTCAAAGGTCTGAGGATGCCCCACTGGGAGCGGGGAGAGACTATTTCTATATTTTGTTGGGTAATTCGGAATTTTGGTGAGAAAAGCTAAAAATGTTCCGTGGCTTAAAACTAAGTTTAGTTAAAATTTAATTGATACCTTTTAAAAATTTTCAGGTTTTGTTTTCTCAATTTCAAACATTCCCATCTAAAAGAATTAAAAAATATTTTTTGCAACTATTTTTTGTTGCTTAGCATTTTAAAGACTACCCTTACTTTGGCAATTTGTCAGATTTGGAAAATATTCATTTTCTATTGATTTTAGATGGTAGTGGTGGTGGGTCAAATGACCACGACGTCGAAATGACCTCTGACTTTACAACATATACACGAATTATCTTTCCCTTATTTTGTATTATTCCCTCTGTGAAGGCGGAGGAGGAAAAAATCTCTAATAGTCGGAGTGGAAGAAAAATTATTAAGATCGAAATTTCAACGATCATTTCAAACTTGATATTTGAAAATAAAAACAAGAGAAATATAACCTATGTCGGAAAGTGAGAGTTCATTTTAATATTGTATTTATATCTACCATATAAATATTTATATCTATCATATAAATACAAAAAAATTTGTAAGAATATTTTGTATACAAAGAAAATATTGTAACTATAAATACAAAGAGAATCAATTTTTTCAAATCTGACAAATTGCCGGAGAAGATCAAGATCTAAATGCTAAGCAAAAAAAAAAAAAAAAAGAAGTATTTTTTATACGGGACCAAACTGGTCCAGATGTGTTCGTTTTTCCACACACTGTACACCAATTAAAATCATTATTTTAGAATTCTTGTTAAATGTATAGAAAAGTTATATATTGCTGTTTTCAAAGTCTGGATCTTCTCTGAGTGTCTTTCCTGTAAAGAGATGAGTCCCCCACCGCCAAAAGAATGTTCTGGTTATGAGTCGAAATAGCTAATCATTACACCCTCAGGGGCCCAATTCTGGAGATCTAGGGAATGTGGAGTACCCCCTACATTGTCATTACCCCCAGATCGACTTTGTACCGGATTTAAAAAATCTTTTGCATTTTATAGGACCGTGTGCAAATAAATAAATAAATAAATAAATAAACAAACCCTCTTAAGAAACAACCACACAAAACATAAATCCGAACATACAATGAACACGATTCTCTAATCTCTAGGCGGATTGACATGATGTTAAAATTAATCAATCAATCAATTTTGTTAGAAGGTTGGTAACAGTGGAGGTTCACAGCGATTTTTCGAGGAGGATACAGAGGGAGGGTAAAACGATATATAGCAAGTGATACTATTTACCAACCCCTCCGCTCGGGCAGGATATGACACAAGGTCAATTTTTAAGCGGAGTTTAACTGGTTTGAATTCAGAGTTTTCCTTCTCCTAGAATAGTTGCCTCGCCAAGGCTGAAGAACCTAGTCTGTCCTACTATTTACCTATAGCTGGAGGGAGAATAATTGGATTCATACCTTCCCCAAGGGTATTAGTGCTATGTGAAATGCAATCAGTCTCGTCCAGGATTTGAACTCGTGTCGCCGTGTCCATATCCTACGGCGATAACGACTACACCACGGGCACCTCCACCAAGTGATAGCATAAAATTATTTTAGCTATTGAGTTGAGATATAGACTAGAAAAAGTTAGGAACCACTAATCTTGTTGTCTAGGTACAGTGACTTTGCTTTAGCTTTTATAGTGGTTTTGTTATGGAGAATTAAAATAAATGGGGTAAGCTTCATGAGACCCCACACCTGCTCTAAGGAAGCACCTACCCTCTCGTCTAAAAGGGGTAGGGTCAGGTTTATTGTTTGGTATATATGCCCCCAGGGAAGAATGCCGATGTAGCTAAGCTATTTATTGGCATTGTCCTTACGCGTGTATGTATGTATACGAGGGCCTCCATTTAAAAAATGGTCGTGTGTTGGATCCTGCCTATAAAGGAGAGGCGAAATAAACAATACCCTAACGTAGCTTAGAGAACGAGTGACTATATTATACTTGTGGATTGTGATGCTGCTGAAGAGAGTGGCAGACAACAGCTTATAGTGTTGTATTGTGGGGTGGGGTATCAAGTTGTCACATGATCCCAAACAAGATATTGATAAAAGAGCGGATAAACACGGTTTTCGCCTAGTAGGCTAAATACACTGTATTCAGTAGAGGGGTAAGACACCACCCTAAAAACGAGTATCCTGAAGATGACTGTAAACCATTTGGTGATAACGCTAGAATGTGGAGTACTTCTTTATTGTTATTACTCCCAGGTCCACTCCAACCCAAAGCCATTGTACCTGTTACCATCCCATCTGTCGGTCCGATAATCATTTACTTTGAACCATTTAACTGTGCGCAAACAAATGATTAATATCAAATTGAATTATTTGTATTTGATAGCTGCGCTTGAAACCATTTACCTGTGGCAACTAAAACTATTTGTGTTGGATAGCAATGCTTGAAGCCATTTAACTGTGTTCAAACAAATGAGCACTGGATTGTTTAAAAGTAATGTTAATAAAAACAAATCCTTTATGTTTAGACAAGATTTGGCATTGAATAACCATCAATGGTTGATTTACCATTAAACCAAATAACCACCAAGGGTTGCATTACCATTAAACCAAATAACCATCAAATGTTGATATACCATTAAACCAAATAACCACCAAGGGTTGATATACCATTAAACCAAATAACCACCAAGGGTTGCATTACCATTAAACCAATTAACCATTAACGGTTGATATTCCATTAAGCCAAATAACCTTATATAAACACTGATTTAAATTTTCATTTGGTGTTTTCATTTTGAGCCAACTCTTAGTGTGTTTTCATTTTAATTAGAGAAGAAATTATTTCTTCACAGACACGTTACTATCATTCCCAATGGTCCAAAAGTCACTGCTTCATATCCAAACCCCAACTGCTCAGTCTCTCTGGTCATGCGATCAGCCTATCAACCAATCAGTATACATCCAATCACTCATACTCATTAATTGTTATATCCTGAAAATAAGTGAGAGGTATGTCTTTGCCTCTGTTTGACTGATTTTAATGACATATCAACCTGTACAGGGTTATTTTATGCCTAGAGGTTGTAATTTACTAAGCTTTTTGCTTAGATGTAGCACAAGGCCGCATGAATGGGGCACCCAATGAGAATCGAACTCACTCATGTAGGTTTGCTAGTCTAACATGCTAACCATTACACCACCCGAGATGCTTGTTTTATGCCTAGAGGTTAGAGTATTGCATTCATTGTACATTCATATTTACATTATATTTTTAATAGTTTTTTTTCACGTGGTCCTTTCAAATCAAATCATTTTTAAACAGATCTATATAGATGGGACTATAACAAGTACTACCACTCTTGGACTGAGTGGACCTGGGAGTAATGGCAATGGAGTGGTATGTCACACCCCTAGATCTCCAGTAGTGGAGCTCCACCATCAGATGTAGTTTAGTGTCATTATAAGGCTACAGTATTTTCTCAGTCAGGTCTTATCCGTCTGTTGGAGATACAGTCATTCTAAACTGCATGGATAGAGTGTACTCTAAGTAAATGACCACTATAGTCAAGAATGGAGGAATTTACTCAACTTAGTAAAGATTCAAATTCATTGCTCAGTTGTCATTCACTCAGTTTTACATGTCTGGCACCAGGCTACAAATATGGGGGATCTAGTAAAAATCAAACTCACTAACGTCTGCTAGCCTTGATAATCCTTATGGCACTTGAGGCACAATTGGCTATGACTGTAGCTCTCATGAACTTCAGTTCAATAATAGAGAGAAGGAAGAAGAGGAGGTAAAAGTTCTATTGTCATCAATATTATTTCTTCTTTTTCATCTTTTTTTTATTGTTCTTGTAAGATAATCCAACATTGAATGGGAAAGCAGACCTTATTTTTATTTATAATTATTTTTATAATTGACTGCATGATGTTGATGATTGCTGAGAAAACTATATGAATGCCAAGTTAATTGCATTTAATTTTTTTACTGACAAACCAAGAGTCATTGCCTTTTTTTTGACAACAAAAAAGAATGAGAAAAATTCCAGATGTAGAATGACTTAACTCATTACCTTACACATTTATATTTCATAAAATATTTGTGGGAAAATGGTCTGCTGTAACTGTTTACAATGAAAATATCATTATGTCATTCATAATTTGGAGTATTATAATGTTCTGGAGGGGATTAAAGTGTAATACTTGTTCCTCTTTCTCTGTGAATTAACCCTAGTCCTAGGGATTTCTATTGAACCAAAATGGAAAGCTCAGAAGAGATCAACACCAAAGTGATCAGTTGTCTGGACTTGGGTTATTTTTGGGCTTGCTCATGCCTACATGCATGGGACCACTTATTCAACTAACATTGTGTCACATATCATATCCCTGGGGATGTGGTTAAATAAAAGACTTGGCTGTCAGAGTGTATTTGACACCTGTACACCATATCTGTCTATATGTATACAATTGAAAATCATTCAATTAAAGGAAACTGAAACAAAACTATTAATTGCGTTTTTTTTTTCAAGTTTCAAAGAGAATGCCATTGTAGAACTCGGTTAATTCTATTTGCCATTCCCCACCCTCTTATTCATCCTCTCTTCCCCAACACCATGACATCCTATATTTCCTCACCGACCACTGTGTAAAGCTTACACAATGATCTATATATGTATTACTTATCTACTACTATCACTACTACTCTTACCTTCCTATCTAATGCCAAACTAAAGATTGATTTGGTAATGCCACTAGCAGACATTCACATGATTTTCAGAGGCTGTAAAAGCAGAAGAGTCACATTTGGGTCTGAGTTGCAGGCAGTCAATATCAGCTTTTGTCATTGTAAAGCAGTTGGATAAGTTAAACATTTGGCTGATACAATGGTCATTGTTAAAGAAAATGGACTCAATAAGCCTGGTTCAAATTCTGAACAAGGCTTTTTACATTTCATTATACGATAAAGTTCCTTTGGAAAAGGCATGAATCTAACTCTTCTTATCAAATGTGGGTAAAATAGTGGGGGAGACTGGGCTCTTCGACAATTGGTCTAAGAGAAAGACAACAAGAAATTTAAAAACCAGGTTTAACTGCAACACAGGATTGTGCAAGTCCAGCACAATCCATACTAGCCAGACCTGTGGCGCCAGTGATATAATAGTTATCATCATGGATATGAACTCGGCGACAGGAGTTCAAAATCCTGGATGAGGCTGATTACATTTCACATAGCATTAATACTCTTGGGAAAAGTATGAATCAAATTATTCTCCCTCCAGCTATGGGTAAATAGTAGGGTAGATTGAGTTCTTCAGCCTTGGTTAGGCAACCAGTCTAAGAGAAAGAAAACTCTGAATTGAAACCTGTTAGATTCCGCTTAAAAAATTGACATTGTATCACATCCTGCCTGAGTGTAGGGGTTGGTAAATACACACACTCACCAGACCTTGCTCCCTGTGCCTGTAAACTGAAAATTTATCTCATGTGTAAAATTTGAGGACATGGAGGACATTAAGAAATATGATCAAAAGAGAAGTTTCAGAGGTGCCTTGACCTATGGAAAACTTGCTGGAATAAGTATGTTGAATGTCAAGGGAACTACTTCTAAGGAAACATTTTATTCACCGTTCATCATTTTTCTGTAATATGACAATGGCTTAGTTTTCCAGTTGTTGGATTAAAAAGGCAATTCAACAAAAGACTTACCTCCACCATTACTGTAGGCTAAGTAGGGAAATCTCCATACATTGCCTAATCCCACGGAATATCCGAGTAAGGACATAAGGAAATCAAAGCGACCACTCCAGTTTCCTCTTTCGACAATATCGTCTCCGCCATCATCATCCAAACGGGTAAGAACTGCACTACTGGAAACATCTTCGGCAAGTTGTTCAAGAGATGTTGGCGTCTATAATTAAGGTAAAAATAAAGTGAAAATGTTATAAAGGATATCATGTAAAGAGATAAAAAGAAAGAAAATAAAAAGAGAGATGTATTAATAAGTAGATATATATATATATATATATATATATATAGAGAGAGAGAGAGAGAGAGAGAGAAAGAAATAAGCTGAGAGAAAGTCATAAATAGTAGAAACGTTGGTGTCTGTAAAGAAGATAAAAATTATTATTGAGTATATCACATAAAGAGATAAAAAAGAAAAGATTTACAGAATGTTAAGAGAGAGGGAGAAAGAGAGAAGAGATTGAAAGAGACTGAAGTGAAGAAAAGAGTATATATATATATATATAGAGAGAGAGAGAGAGAGAGAAAGAGAAAAAGAATGATATAAAGAGAAATTAGGATCTGATGATGATGATGATGTTGATGGAAAGCAACAGGAAGAGAGAGTAAAAGTTTTTCTTCTTTTTCTTCTTCTTCATTTTATAGGTCAAAACAAGAAATTATTCAATATCATCAAAACGTTACTTTTCAAAACATTTTGACAGCACATATAAATAACAAAAGGGCAATATAAAGTATTTTTATAAATTTACATTGCATATAAGGCAAAAATGAAGGTTAGTTTTACTCTCACCAAGGGCTTATCTTGTATTATCTCCAATTGATGTTGTTCCTTGTGCCTGTAAATTTATGACCCAAGTGAATTTCGATAAAAAGCAACCAAAAATTAAAGATGAAAGAAAATACTCATCAAAATCAATAATTATACTGATTGACAATGCATCATCTAAAAATGAAAATAAATAAGAAATGCTATTAATAGCACTAACTAAAAAAACAAAAACAATAAGAACAAATATTGTGCTGAGAGAGTTCAATAAATAGAATAAGGGATGAGTTTACAGGTTTGATTTGAGTATCCGCAAGCCAATAGCTCTTTGTTGTTCAGAGCAGCTTGTGTGTCAAGCCAGGTTTCTTGGCAAATAGAATGTGAATTTGAGTCTCACCATATACTTATTCTTCATTATTTCCCATCTGTGGTGTTCCTCACTGTCATAGATCCATGACCTGAGTGAGTGGTGATTAAAAGCAACTTATTTCCCATCTGTGCTGTCCCTCACTGTCATAGATCCATGACCTGAGTGAGTGGTGATTAAAAGCAACTTATTTTCTGTCTGTGCTGTCCCTCACTGTCAAAGATCCATGACCTAAGTGAGTAGTGATTAAAAGCAATTTATTTTACCGTTTGTGCTGTTCCTCACTGTCATAGATTCATAAAAGCAACTAAAACTTAAAGATGGAAGAAAATTGTCCCAAATTAATAATTATAATGATAAATACAATAATACTTTTCTTCTAATTAAGTGCTCTGCAGTCTAGCAATAATCTATGGTAGCGTTTTCCGACAGAGTCTGTGCAACTACCTAAGGGAGGGGACATTTGAATTTATAATCAGGTCAATGAGCAAAATTAAACTACGTTAGGCACCTTTCGTAGAAGTGGTAAGCAAATTTGTGTATAATCATCAGTGAAGTAAAAATAAGGGAAGAACAACAAATGCTGCTGCTAAATTTAGTTATATTTTAATTGATTAAACGAAAATTATTTTTAAAATGTTTGATTTGAAAACATATGTATAGTCCAATGTGTACCAGGGTACATTTCTTATGGCTGCATGGATTTTTCAATCAAGTGGGTTCTTGGCATGACGGCATTGAAAAATCTGTCCTCTACCTTTTATTTCAACTAGAAATCTCTTCAATGCGATTAAATATCTATGTATCAAAATGAATTGTTGCCTGTTATTGGGTTCATATGATCAGCAGTCTAGTGTTGTTCTGATTTTTACTCAAGGGTAGAATTTTGAAGGACAGCTGTATGCATCCGAGTGTTTTAGGAAGGCATTTGAAAAAAAAGTTTCAGAAACAATAACCTATGTGCACTTTGATGGAATGGTTATCAAGGCTTAGAAGACCTTGTAATTGATTTTGATTTTCACTTGGTGCCCCTGATCTTGCCCCAAATTAGGCTCAGCTTCATAAATTGCAACTCCCTATGGTTCAGCTTGTTTTAAATATGCTGCCACTAGTTTATAGATTTTCCACAAGAATTCTTTTTCAAGAAAAAGAAAGGAAGTTTAAACAATGATGTGCCTTCTCAGTATTTAGATGAGTAATTAGTAATAGGAGGTAATATAAGCAACCTAAAGGCTGTGAAATAGACTAAGCAAAGCTTAGTAAATAACAATAAAAAATCAAGCAACAATGAGTCTTGAAAGTTATTAGATGGGTGACCACTTAGTACAATAAGCAAACGGAGGCCTGTGTGCCAGACTAGGTAAAGCTTAGTAAATAAGAAAAAGAAAAGGTAAGCAACAATGAGCCTTTATTGTAATTAGATGGGTGACCACTCAGTAACAGCAGGTACTATAAGCAACCTGAAGCCTGTGTGCCAGACTAAGCAAAGTTTAGTAAATAACAAGAAAAAAAGGAAATGAAGAAGTTAAGCAATGATGAGCCTGTTCAGTACTAAGAGGGTAAATATTTAATAAAAGCAAGTACTATAAGCAACTTAAGGCCTGCGTGCCAGACTAAGCAAATCTTAGTAAATAACAAGAAAAGGAAAAAAAAAGAAGTTAAGCAACAATGAGCCTACTCAGTACTTATATAGGTGACCACATTATAAAAGCAAGTACTGTAAGCAACTTAAGGCCTGTTTATGAGACTAAGCAAAGCTTAGTAAATAATAAGAAAAAGAAAAAAGTTAAGCAATAATGAGCCTGCTCTGTACTTAGATGGGTAAGCATTTAATAATAATAAAAGCAAGTTCTGTAAGCAAAGCTTAATAAATTATGTGTTAAACTGAATGTGTAAAACATTAATTGCTATTTGAAACTAAATTAAAATCTACATGTGATTTGAATCTGTATTATGTTTCTATGTTGCTTTAACCCCCCAAAATGACATATCATGAATTAGAGCATGGAGGAAATTTTTTTCAAAAGGTTATGTAGTGCTTTACATCTGGTATCTTTCAATGATCTTGGCTCTTTGTACTGAACAGCTGTACCTCAGTGTAAATAAATGACTGATGTTGAACTGAATTATTAGTTGTACATAGCAATACTTGGAACCATTTAATTTTGTTGACTTATGCTAAATTGAATTGATAGGAATAGAA
The DNA here is from genome assembly GCA_963585895.1 of Sepioteuthis lessoniana. Taxonomy (NCBI): domain Eukaryota; kingdom Metazoa; phylum Mollusca; class Cephalopoda; order Myopsida; family Loliginidae; genus Sepioteuthis; species Sepioteuthis lessoniana. The sequence continues at coordinate 20,235,597 of OY757946.1, forward strand.
CTGTGTGATCCTTTAACTGTATGTATCTACAAAATGTATTTATAAATCATATATTTGATACATATATAAAAACAGGATTTGGCATTAAGTAACCAGTAATGGTTGATATGCCTTAAAACCAAGTCAAACAAACAAATATTTATTTATAAAGATAGCAAACTACTTTATTAATCATTATTATTATTTATATAAAAGTCCAAAACATAATTACAAAACCTGTCACAGGGTTTTATTTTAGGGTATAATAGATTAGTACTGGGTTCATCATTGCATTAGCTGTCTACATTGTTGTTTAGTGGGAAGTCTGATTGACAGTAAGAAGTTCTAAACAAAAAAACATGCCTCCAGTGATGAATAAGGTCATGGAGGGTTATATATATATATATATATATATATATATATATATATATATATATATATATATATATATATAAAGAGATATAGTCTGAATCAGAGAGGAGTAGCCATTTTGAACTTGGAGATCTGGAGTAAGAGGGTTGATGGTTAATTGGTTGGTTTTACTGCATATAAACCCTACTTGGGTTATTTTATGCTATTGTCAGTTTAATCATTACAGTCTCCAATTATATAGGGTACAAAAATTCATCTTCACAATTATTTTAAACAGGCAAAAACGCCATTATCTTTAACAGATCTATTTGAACCATTGATAGAACCCTAACTGGTACTCCAATTCCAGGTCAGAATGAAGAAAGTACAAATGACAATGAATAGGCAACTGTAGACCCTAACAAAAGATTCAAAACTGGAGCCTCACTACTGGATACAGTTTAGTGTTATACTTAGGACACACCTTTTTTTTAGCCCTTTTACAGGGGATGCAGTCAGGATGAAAGAAAGTTGAAAGATTAGAAAAAAAGGAATAAAAGATTTTCAAACTAGTGAAAAAAGTGTTTTGTAATGTCTTAATTTTGACTTTCCTTCCTCGCAGATGATCGTATCACATCAAAAGATGGCCAAGTTGGCTGGGGCCGTAGAATACACCAGCTGTATCTCTGCAGAGGAGTAAGACACCCGCCTCAATGAGTGTCCTGGATATGACACTGAACAATCAGATGGTAAGGCTTCAGTTATGCTGGAGCTTTGGGGAATGCAGAATACCTCTTTATAGCCATTGCCCTAGGTCCACTCTAGCCTGGAGTAGTAGCACTTGATAGAGCCCTAAGTATGGGTCAAATAGAACTGTTTGAAATTTGAATTGTGTACTTACGTTAAACTGAATTGTTTGAAATAAAACTATTTCTAAATTTAACTTTGTACACAAATGATTGATGTCTAATTGAATTATTTGGGATACATAGCAATACTTGAAAACATTAAACTGTGTGCAAACAAATGATTTATAGTAAATAGAATTATTCATATTAGCCAGAGATAAGTGAAACCATTTAACTGTATGCAAAAAAAAAAAAAAATGAATTCAGATTCATTTAAAAATGTTTTCAACAAAATGTGTTTAGAAATCATATATTTAATATATATGTACAAAAAAAGATTTGGTATTAAATAACCTACAATGGTTGATATGCCATAAAACCCAACCAAATTAAACAAAATCAATAGAAGCAAGTGATCTTTTCCTGAGTGAGTCAACAGATCTTGATAATCACTCACATTCATTTCAGCAAATGTTCAAATCAATACTCAATATTCATTAAGAGGACAGTATAAAGTGTAAATGAATGGGAAGATTTTAAGTGTAGATTCCTGGCTGTCAAAATTTGGTCTTTGGACAACAGGATCAACACATTGATCCTCAACTTTTTCTAATTTTATTTCCCCCCCTTTCCTTCCAATCTTTTGGTTTCCTTTAGTTGATTTTTTCCTTCTTTCTTTCCTTCTTTCTTCTTTAATTTTCTTTTTCCCTTCCTCCAATCCTTTCTATCTACCTTCCTTTTTTAAATTTTTTTTCAATTTTTATTCTTTCTTTTCTTCTCAAAATTCTCTTACTTCCTCACACTGTTACTCTTTCTGTGTTTTGACAGACTTTTTAACTGCAGTTCCCAAACACAATTCTTTTGATTATTCCAACGAATCATCTTAATCAAAAAAATATCACCCTCCATTTTTCTCATCTCCTCTTCCTTCTCCTCTTGTCTTTCCTCTTTTCCAGGTTTTTTCTCTATTCCTATGTTCTTTTTTATTTTCTGCTTCCTACCTTCACAATTTCTCTTCAGAAAAGTGAAAAAAATTTTATTTCCTTCTTTTAAAAAGTAAAAAAAAAAGAAGAAATTCAAAAGATTGAAATTCAATTTTTCATCAATGAGAAACTTCCCTGTTGTTTTTTTATCAGCATGAAAGACATTCCTTTGTGATCTATTTTAAACTTTTATAAATCATGGCTATTTCATTTGAATGACTTACCAAATATAAAGTCATTCTGGTTATTACCCACACCATTCACATCAACTTTTTGCAAACCAACATAAACCTTTTTGCCTTACCAATTATTATTCATGGATAATTCACTCATGCATCACACACACTCCTAACTTTGGACTATGAAATTCTGGAAAAAAATTTCTTATGTATAATATACACAGACTTTTTAGAATTAGTAATGGCTAAATTTACCCAAAATTTAACACGAGTTCAACTTTTTATTGGTTCATACTAACTAAAAATAAGAATTTATATAGTTTATGCTATCTTAAAACACAAAATTTACACAGTATTTAGAGCAAACACATGGACATGTTCCCACAAAAATGCAACAAGCTTGTGGCAAAAATGAGTTGACAATAGGAGAAACAAACTTATAAACAAACACACATTCCAGTGGACATTTCTCTCTTACAGCATAAAATACATTTTAGTTTGGATTGCAGATATAACTTACTTTTGGTTATCTCATTCCAAATAGAGTGAGGCATGTGGCCAGGAAAAAAGTAAATTATATAGTTCTCATATATGATATACATCCCCAACTGATGGGATGAAAAATCTGGAAAAATAGAGAGTCTTATACACAAATAATTATGATACACATATGACAAACACAAAATTGTGGAACTCTCTCAAGAAGTTTTTTAAAAAAGTAAGTTGTATGTGTAATTTGTATTTGAATAAAGAGATTTGATCTTGTAAAGTTACATGTTGATCTTGACTCATCTACGCTTCTTCTTGACAGATCAGGTCTAAAAATTGTAAAGTCAGTCTCTGTACTTTTTAAACTAAATGTTTTTGGTGAAACACAGGCATACGCAAGTACATTACCCTTTATGCTCTTTAGATATAGCTCTGAGCAACTTATTTTTCCTAAACTGAAAATTCACCTCCACAGTAAAATTACTTGGAGAGGAGAAGGGCGGTGACAAGTTCACAGTAAACTGGCTGTCTCTTAGATTGTCTTCAGTAGATTCACTGTAGGTAAATTCATTGTTTGGCAAATTTATTGCCTGTGAATTCATTGTATGGTAAATTCATACAGGTAAATTTGTGATTAAATTCAGAATTTAATCATTGCTTTTAAGAATTTAATAAAAAGAGTTAAAGGGTTAGGGTTAGAAAAACCCTAAATTATAAGAGTAATTAATCTGATATAATGAATTTACCTGTAATAAACCAATCATGCAATGAATTTACTATGATGAATTTACCTAAAATCCTCCTCGATCATGAGACCAACAAATCATCTTACAAATGATATCAAGGATCAGAGTCGGACCATCTCAGTTATATTCAAATCATCAATAATGTTTAATCCATTTGTGTTAGTTGTTTGAGGCTATTTTCAGCAAAAGATGAATTTTGACTGCTCTGGCATCAGTTTCACCCCTCAACCTACATATTCAGTTGGGGTGAGTTCAAAAGGGGTTGGGATTGAGCATAATGAACGGGGAGGAGTAATTTGATGTTAAATGTTGCACCGTGGCCAAGCGCATTAAATAAAAGCAAAAATGAAAAAGAGAAGAAAGAGCAGAGGGTCATTGACAAATATCTGCTTTCAAACATCACATGGTGGTAGATAATAGTTTCCCAGGAAAAAAAAGATATATATATATATATATATATATATATATATATATATATATATATATATATATATATATATATATATATATATTTCTTGGAGTTTCATGTGTCACCATAATCAACACAGGGAAAAAGATATTTTCTTACTCTGTCTAATTTTTCATCTGATGATCAAACACCAAGTATCTATCTATCTATCTATCTATCTATCTATCTGTCTATCTATTTATCAAGGTTAGCAGAAAAGTGCATAGACTGACCAAGATACTCTCATGGAATGTAACCAAATATGGTTTATTTTTCAACATAGTTCCCATTGTGGTTTGCACACCTCTTTCATGGTATTGCTGTGCTTGGATCCCATGGATAAAAAGAGTCATCCACAGCTGATATGACAGCATCATCTGAAGTTTTCAGCCCACTATTATATATATATATATATATATATATGAAGTTTATTTTAGTCTATTTGTCTGGGTTTGGGTTCTACAAAAAATAGTATTGCCAAAACAACCTCTTCTTTCTGAGTGGCCTAGTATATAACTTGACAGAGGTAGTAATTTGTTCCCAAAGAAAAAACAGTTTTCAATCATATTTTTGTTGATAGCTTTTATAATTATTCTTGACTGCAATAGTATTGTTATCAATCTTGACCTTTTTATGAAACCAGTAATGTTAGCCTTATTGCAAACTTGTAACATTAGCCTTATTTGGAACCACACCACACTAAAATGTTTATTAAATCTTTCTGAAAGATAAATATATTTACCTACCAAAGTTAGCAACTTGGTTTGCAAGAGTGAATCTTCAATTTTTCCATTCAAGGTTTTTTCAGTTTTAGTAAAGTTTATGTTTGATTTATTTTTATTATTAATGCAAAAGATGTTAAAACAAATTGAAATCAATGATTTATCTCAGTATGTTTATTAAAGTTTAAATTCATGACAATTATCAAATATGTATTTCTTGTAATTTCTGCAGGTACAGTTGATTATGTGTGTGTATGTGTGTGTGTGTGTGTGTGTGTGTGTGTGTGTGTGTGTGTTGTGTTATTTTAATGTTGGTTAGTTTTATAATATGTCAAACCTTGTTGGGTTATTTGATGCTCAATTCAGTCTTCTTTTCCAGCAAATATGGTTTCAAATTACAAATAATAATCAGTTTTAAAAAAATATTGCTTCAAGTAACTGTTGTTAATATTAATAATTTATACACAATTATATTTTTTCAAGGTTTGGTTTAGTTTAGTTTGGTTTGGTTTTATGGCACATCAACCTTTGTAGGTTACTTAATACCAAATTCATTTTTATACATATAATGTATTGTTTTTCAAACAATTCAGTTTAGCATAAGTACGCAGTTTAGTTCTATTTGACCCATAGATAGGACTCTATCAGTAGCTACCACTCTGGGCTAGAGTGGACCTGGGAGTGATGACAATAAAGGGGTAATCTGCATTCCCCAAAGCTACAGCATTACTGGAGCCTCATCATCAGATTGTTCAGTGTCATATCCAGGACACTCATTGGGGGAATCTTACCCCTCTGCAGAGATTAGTGTTGGTGTAATTCCACCACCCCATCTGACTGGGCCAATAATTTTTCAAGTAACAATTCATATTTAATAATAATAATCTTTTGTTAGAACACAATTATATGGATTCAAATATTCCTATTTAGATTTTCAAACAGATCTATTTGACCTATAGATAGAACCCTAATAGGTATCACCACTCCGTGTCAAAGTGGACCTGGGAGTAATGGTAATGAAGGGGTGATTCTCCAGATCTTTAGAAGTAAAGCCTCACCACCAAATGTTGTCATACCCAGTATAACTCTTTTTTTCATTATGGTGGGTGTCTTCTTCCTCCGCAGTAGATGCAGTTATCTTGTTCTAGGCTGTAATGACAGGATGCTTGATATTTTAAGTCTTTACTCTAATTAGAAGGTTTTTATTCTGTAATTCTTTAGATATATATTTTCCAAATAAAAGTGCAATCCCAGTAACATGATATTGAAAATTCTTTATAATGGTTTTTATCGGCCATTTCTGATGGGTTTACTTGCATATAGATCTGCACTTTTGGATCAAAGTGTTGAGCCATGACACTTCTTCCTTGTTCATGAAGTTAAAGAAAACAATTTATGAAAATTATTTTACTTTTTGAAACAGAGTTACTTCCCTTGTATAAATTCCTTTTTATATATCCTGCTTTAAGGTCAAATTTTTAGTTTATTTTATAAAAAGAACAAGACTTATTTTTTTAGTTTCAATTTAAAAAGGTTAAATTACAATTTAAAAAGGTTGAAGTTCAACTTAAAAACGAATTTCAAAATAAAACTCAGAGCTTAAAGTCAGTAACATCTTACAAAGTGGCAGTCATGTACAAACTTTAGCACAAGCACACATAATGCCCTGGTGTTTTATATGACTAATCAAAAGCAACATAGTATCACAAGCATTGAATATCACAGTAGGATATTTAAGATTTAAATTTTTAATAGTGATTTTTACAGAAAGATACACTGATGGTTGAAGTATTACAAAGCAATGACTGAGGTTAACTCAATGTAGTGTATGAAACCATATACACATTTTGTTTCAACTTTGACTTAACAAGATCTCAAAATGGAGGACAATGAGTGGAATAATTTTATTTTCTAATTATCATTGAATTAAACTGTTCATTTTTTACATTTGCAAACCAATGCTGTATCTCTTCGTACTCATAAACTCACATTATATCTTGAAGTTGAACTTTTTTTTAATTTAAGTTCCACTTTTTAAAAATTGAAGCTAAAAAGATGCAATCTTATAAATATATACAAATATCTATTCATCTCCCTCAGCTTATATTTATCTCTGTCTCTTCTTATCTTGTCAGTGTAAACTGAGTTTACTTAAAATATGGTTTGCTTGGTTGGTTGGTTGGTTTTATGCCAAAATCAGTTGAACAATTATGGTCTCCAATTATATACATTACAGAAAAGCATTTTCCGAACTATTTTTAAATTGGTACACATTTTATGATTTCAAACAGATCTATTTAACCCATAGATAGGACCCTAGCAGGTGCAACCCTTCTTGGTCAGTGTAGACCTGGAAATGAGGCCAACAAACAGATACCCTCCATTACTTTAAAACTGAGCTTTACTAATTGAAGCAGTTGGATATTGTACCAAGGACACCCCTTTTTGGGAGTTGCATTTTACCCCTCTACAGGGTATACAGTCAATGTACTCTGAGCTTTACTGACAGGGCAGTACATAGTAGGCATAAAGTTTAATATGCTAATCATTATTATTGTATTACATTTGAACATTTATGACTAAGCTAAGAAATCTTTTTCAGCCATGTTTTGTTAAATATACATTTTTGGTTGCTTCTGCTGTGTTTGAGGTTAAAAAGCATAAATTCTCAAATTAGATTCGATTGCATGTTCATCTGTGCGGCTTTCAAATCACACACACAGTGAAGCAATACAAAACGTATAAGTGCACCTGATACTACTCATGCCAGTAGGTACTTTTCACTGCTTGAACTATTTTAGTCACATGGTATAGGCTCCACAAACTAGTATGTATAAAGATATTGCAAAAAATGTTAACTCAGTCATTTAGAATGAACACATATACAATAATTGTTCATATAGCAATATATATCTATGCCTAGTGATATTTTAGTAGCTACTGAACTAGATCCATAAAATAGATCCATTCCATTTTCTTGATCCTTTCCATCAACAACATCCTACATTTTAAAATTATTTTGGGGACAATATTTTAAGTGGAATAATAGTTGTAGGTTAATTTCTATTTTTTTATTTCTTTCTTCTTGCTGGACTTTCTTATTCTTTCTTGTTTTTCAATTTTCTTTACACTTTCTTATTCTTTTTCTCTTCCATTTTCTCTTTCTGATTCTTCTTTCTCTCATCCCTCTTTCTTTCTTTCTTTTTCTGATTCTCTCTCTCTCTCTTTCTCTTTCCCCCCAGTTATACTCTCTTCCTCACCTTTCATACTTTCCTCTCTACTACCTCCACTGGATTCTCTGCCACCCTGCAAGCAAAATTTACCTAACAATCACACTTTGTATTTATTCCTGACTATTATCCTTTGCCAAATAGAGTCACATGATGTCTGCTGGTTGGAGGTCCAGCCTATAATTACAAATGTACTTATCAATGCAACCACCCTACCCAAGCACTTCCTCCACAACCCACCACCTGTTTAGCACCTCCCCTCACCATCTTCAACAAATAGATCTCAACACCCCACCACCTTCACCTGAGTTGGAAAAAAATCAGATTCTATGAAGTAATTTTCTAATTTGTATTGTCTCAGCCAATAAAAAGAAGACAGAGAAAGTTTTAGATTTTTTACATTATTATTATTATCGAGAATAAATGCTTTGTTTAAATGAAAAAGATCTGGATAATCTTAGGGATGAAAACAAAGCTGGCACAAGGTTATATCATGAGAACTTCAAAAATAATATTGCCAATTTATTTCCACAGAAACAATAGCTATCATTTGATAGAGCAAATTTTCAGCTACAAAACTATTTTTCCATTTAGTCAACATCAGGTGTTAAGCAGTTTTTCTAACTCATAAAAGGGACATAGTGAAAGTAAAGCCTCTTATTTATTTTGACGGATACACAAAGCACAACTGTTGGATAGGGAAAGTTTTCAGTTTTGCAAATAAATTTCATGTACAAAATGTAGCAACAATTATGGGACAGAGATAGGAAAATAATACTCCCTTGTCCCAAAGTAGGTGTTACATTTGCATATAAATTTAATACATTGAAAGTAGCAACTACTATGGGATAGGAAAAATAATACAATCCCTGTCCAATAATAGTTGGAACATTTGCATATAAATTTCACACACTTAACATAGCAACAGTTATGGGACACAGGAAAATAATACAATCCCTGTCCCAAAATATTTGTTTCATTTGCATATAAATTTAACACATTAAATGTAGCAACAGTTATGAGACTGAGGTAATGTTTTTTAATATTCAGATGAAACATCATCCACTATTATCATTTTAATGATTTTGATGAATATTTTCTTTCATTTCATGGAGAGTTTATCCATTTTATGTCTTGTCTGTCGTATTTCTTCATTGCTTTAGTGTTTTTCAATAAAGGTGTCATATAACCCGGATGTGTTACAGTGTAGTTTGGGGATTTTAAAGTAAAATAACAAAATTGATTTAAAATAAAAAAGGAAATAGCAAATTCCAATATTTCATTGTAGTATTCAACAACAACAAGTAGAAAAACATTGGTAAATTTGGCTTCAATTCTCAACAATTCATTTACATATATTTGGTTTCTCTGCTTTGACTCAAATGACTCAATATTATAAGAATTTTTATTTGTCTCTAAAAAAAGACATTGGCCTCTACATGAACTCAGATAAAACTGAGTTCATATATCTTAATTAAGATGGTATCATCATAATATCTCATCTCCTGAAATTGATATCATTATATGTCTAGGTAAAACATGGATTACTATTGACTGGTTTATGACCATATGGAAATCTCATGTCTCTGATAAAATAAAATGGGAATTCTTCCAAGCTCTATTCATGTTAGTACTACTATACGGTTGCACCATTTGAAATTTAATGAAATGCCTAGAGGAAAAATTCAAGGGGAACTTAACAAAAATGCTGCATGGTGTTTTGCATAAATTCTAGAAGCATCATCAAACAAAACAGCAGCTGTATAGCCACTTACCTCCCATCTCACAAACCATTCAATTAAAGCAAGCAAGACATGCTGGTGAACAGCATATCTTGCTCATTTTACTCAGATAGTAAGGAAAAACTCATAAGTGGTGTTCTCCAGTGGACAGCACAATGTTGGCTGTTTGGAAGATAAACTGATTTAAATTTTATTTGGGATTTTCACCATTTTATTATATATTTTGGAGGAATAAAAATAGTTTTGATTTTGAAGGCTCTACCTGAGTTTGCAGACCTATTTACCACTTTTTGTTTAGGATCAATGTGCTGCATCTGTTTTCTTTTGTTAAGGAAACATACCATTAACTTTAACTTTGGGTGTTGCAAATCTTCACTTCCGAGGGATATATATCTATCCAACCCTTCAGCAACAACAGGGTGAAAAATAGGGTCATTTTTTTTTAGTCAGATTTTAATAGGTTTCAATTCAGAGTTTTCCTTCTCCAAGACGGATTGCCATACCAAGGTTAAAGAGTTCAGTCTTCCAGATTATCTATCAATAGCTAGAGGGTGAATAATTGGGTGCATACTTTCCCTAAGAGTATCAGAGCAATCTTTACTACAGGGGTAGGGTGACGAAGTCATGGAAAAGGTGAAAACCACTGGGGGAGACAATCTCCACCATTCACTATGCATCTTTACCAGCAATAAAGAAGGACCTGCATGCTGTATTCAGAAGCTCCAGTTGGGGTTACAGATTTTTTTCCCCAGCAGTAAGAATGGTTTTGTTGTAAGGAAATCTTTGTTCATGAAGTCCATTTTTTACCAGTCTGATTCATGCTGATGGACCGATTAAGCCTCTTAATTGCAGGGTTGACAGCTACGTTGAATGTGGCTTGTCACTCATATCAGTGAAGCCACTGATGAAATGCATTATCCACCACCTAACTCTGCTCACATATACTGATTGGTTGCTAAATGTTCATCATATATTGATGAATGTTAGTGGCCGCAATTTTTTTCTCATTGAGGAATTAAATGACACACCTCTGCTTTCATAATGTTAAACTAGCACTCAGCTGCTATTTGTAATTTGGCAAAAATAAAAAAATAGGTTATTGGCAAGAAGGTTCAACATCTACTGCCATGCCACCAACATCTGCTTCTGCAATGGAATAACAAAATAAAATAGTAGAATATCCTTTTGTTAATTGCTGTTGAAAATGCAGAGCCAATGACAAATTGGTAAAATATGTTTTGTCGCTGAAAAATTGCTCTATCCAATTATGCTATTGTGTTCCCTTTATCTGTTATATTTTCCATGGAAATAGCTTTGCATTCAGTGTGACCTCTTTGTGGTATTCAGGCAAATTTAAGCATTTTTCTTAACTGGTCCTTGCCGCTGGTCTTAGAATTTGGGGAGTGGAAAAGATTAAAAAAAACACTTGTCACTTAAAATAAATCATTGATTATAATGAATTAAAACACAGCAAAGAGGAGAACCTGACAAAGAAGGTGCTTGAGAAATTTGAGAAGAGCCAGGATCATTGAAAGCTTAAAAAACATAAAGTTTCAAAAAATATAAAGCTTCAAAAAATATAAAGCTTCAAAAAACATAAAGCTTCAAAAAACATAAAGCTTCAAAAAATATAAAGCTTCAAAAAACATAAAGCTTCAAAAAACATAAAGCTTCAAAAACATAAAGCTTCAAAAAATATAAAGCTTCAAAAAATAGCTCAAGAGCTTAAATTCTCAAATGATTAAAAGACAAAAATAATTTTGACGCTTTTTCTTCTAATACCAGCATCATTGTAGATGATAAATATACAAAACAAAAATTCTTTTTACTGCATACCCTCTCTCTCTCTCTCTCTGTGTCTCTCTTTCTCTCTCCCTCTCACCTCTATAGTGTTGTATAATATAATATTACATTTCTTGATCAAGCTTATTTTCAGTCCCAGAAATGTAATTGTATTATATCCTATTATAGAATGCAATAGAAATGATAATAGCTCATTTTAATATTGAACACTCTAAAAAATGCTTAAATTGAAAAACAAAGAATAAAATTATATATATATATATATATATATATATAACAGGATGGAAATAAATTTATAATCCTAATGTGACTGGTTTGGTGTTTTTTTCTTAATGAAATATATATATATATATATATATATATATATATATATATATATAACAGTCCCCTCAGGGATTACCTTCCACATGTGGCTCTGAATATCCTGTAATCATGGTATGTAGAGATCAAAACCAGTCAAGTCAAAACACTTTAATTTCTAAAAGATAATTCTCATTCAACAAATCCATATGCTATATAACTGGTTCATTTTTCTTCATGTCCCCTTTTGCTTATCAAAATTTTAAAAAGTCTTCAAGAATTTTCTCATGATGGTCACATATATATATATATATATATATATATATATATATATATATATATATATATATATATATATATATATATATATGTGTGTGTGTGTGTGTGTGTGTGTGTGTGTGAGTGTAAAGCAAATCTATGGTTTGTGTGCTTGTCCATGTACAATGATTTTGGCCATGAAGAAGTTGATAGGGTAAATCATTAACAAATAAGAAAAATGATTTTTGTATCAAAATTTTCTTCATTTTATTTGTTTATTTTTTTATGCCTTTTTGGTCATCTTCACTTTTTATTATCTTTTCACATCAACTTTAAGAAAGTAAGATTCTTTTTACAGAATGTATAGACAATACAATATCTATATATACAGATCAAATTCTGTTAAGTAATTTATCTATTTCTCAAAAATGCTCTCTTGAATTCTCTTTCATACCATTTTATATTCTTACTCTTGCACAATGATTTAATGAAATGAAATTAAAGTTTATGCACTATTTTGCCATTATTTCATTTAATATTGCCTATCCTTGCTTTTCCTATGGCCAGATCTATGTTGGTTTGGATTCCCCAAAATCTTTTCTTACTCCCATCCAATGGGAGAAACATTAATGTTGTATACCCAGAAGCCCTATCATAAAAAGGCTCTTGATGATTTGCTTTCGTTTGAGTATCAGAATATTTCTAAGGACAGGTACTTTTTCATGGGTAAATTTTGTAAATAATAGTGTTTTTTTCAACCATTTGTTATGTTTTTGTTTACTGTGTTATTATATATGAAGTTATTTTTCACTGGGCAATACCAGATATCCCTGCTAGTATATGTAAATCACTTATTTCTCATATCATTAGATTAGCTTTAAAATAAACTTTTGACAACATAAAATAGAAGATATTAAAATTTCGAATAAAAGAAAAATAAATAAACAAAACAAAACAAAACAAAAACAAAACAAAAAATAATGGACTTTTTACAGCAGTCACTTTCAAATTTTGTAAATAGAGAAACTGTTGTTATTCATAAAATGAACAAAGTGATTGTTAGAGTCAGGAAAAAAACAAACACTGTTTTACAAAAATGGTAGAGAGATTTTAAAAGGAATTTTCTTGCTCTAACATTTAAAAAAATGTACAGTTGATGCTGTAAATCAAATAAAGAAAGTGCTGTAGCAATATGAAATCAATAAAAACAAAAACAGAAACAAAAACAAAATAAAAAACAACCAAAAATAGATAAAAAAGAAAGATTGGTGAAAGATTTGCTTAGCAGTTAGTATTAAGTTTTAGAAGTAGAAAATTTAGAAGCTCAAAAGCAGAGCATAGAAAAGATTTGAATTTCAATTATTTTTTACTAAGCCTCATATTTGAAAAAAACATGTAAAAAAAAAAACTTCAATCAATCAACATCATTAACTTTTACAAAGTTCTAAAAACAAACAAGCAAAAAAAAAGCAAAAACATTAAAAACTCAACCATGAGATTGGATGTGTATGTGAATTTTCATTTTTCAGTTTTTGATGTTTTTGCTTTTTGTGTGTGTGTGTGTGTGTGTGTGTGTGTGTGTGTGTGTGTGTGTGTGTGTGTGTGTGTGTGTTTGTGTATGAGGAACCCTTGTGGGTTTAAGCAAATATATAATTTAGAGAACAGATAAGCCAAAAGTTGTTCTGTTGAAAACATATCATAGCTCTCATAATCTGTTCTTCACTTAATCTGTGATCATTCCCAGAACTAGTTAATGTTTACACACACACACACACACACACACACACAGAGGAATATATATATATATATATATATATATATATATATATATATATATTGTCATCCACAGGCAGACTGTTTTGTTCTATCAGAACTCTTCCGTGTGGCTAGACACACAGGACGCTCGAAGTCGGGATCGAAACCCATCCAACTTTACGTTAGACTAAGTTTCAAACCTCTTGGCCACCAAGCGGACCATGTTGGCTAAGGGAATTTTTAAGGTATTTATTTAGCAACAGCAGCAGCAGCCGTTTGTTTACATTTTTTTATCCCCTATCAGCTACCAGAGTGCTCAATTCTTTCGCAGAGCTTTGCATTATGCTAGCGGCGGCCGACAATTCCTTCGCCAAAGTGCTCAGTTTGATTGAATAATAAAGACACATTTTGTCTATATAATTTTCTTAGGATCCTTTCAAGTTTCCTGACAAATGCTTTGTTTTTAGGTTGGAGTTGGTTGATGAATTGATCAAAATTATCCTGGATGCTTTTGGATCTTTCATAGGCCATTGTCAGGGCTTGTTTACAAGTGTAAAGATTGTTTTTTTGAAATCATTTTTTTCAAATTGCAAAAATCATGTAAATATATAGTAGGATTAAACTGAGATGCTAATGACATTGAATGAACTTAAAACATCAATGGAAATAGAATATTTAACAATAGAAATAGAATGTTTTAAAATTTTTTATCTTTTTCCCTTTGTTAATTACTCATGCAAAAAAACCCCAAAAAACTATTGGCATTTAAAACATTGTCACTATTTTCAAATCTAATTATTTCAATTCTACGCTTTTTTGTTTTTATATGTTGGGTTTCTAGGATTTCTAGTCATGGTATATTATTTTCCTGTGTTATTATAATAATGTTTTCAATTGGAATTTTTCAATATTTGGATTTAAGGAGGGAGTGGCTTTTAAGATGTAGGGCTATAGAACTAGAATCATTAAGGTGCATAGTTAGAGGTCTTGAAAGAGTCGTAGTGTTAAGACCAACTTAAGTATTATTTTTGTTGGAGACACAGTCTCTCAAGAAACATTTAAACATACATGTGACATTTGTCCTATCAATAAGTTCAGTGGTGGAGGAAGAGTTATTGGAAATAATTAGTTTGGAATTTTAAAATTTGTTGTAGTAAATGATATCTTATTTTTTAGTTGTATGAGGGAACATTTTTTTGGATAAGGTTTTTTAATGTCTGTTAATCTATCGTATAATTATTATAAAATTGGTTTTGGTTATAAAGGTTCATTGGTTGTAAATGGTTTAGACTATTGTCTATGTTATGTTGTTCAGTTTTATCAATGAAATGTTTAATTTCTATATCAACAAAGTTGTTAGGAAACCCATTCAAAACGATTATGTAAGTGTTTGTTTGTAAGTGTTTATGTAAGTGTTTGTTTGATATTTTTAAGTTCATTAAGGAAGATAGTTTGAGAGGAAGAGATTAATTTAGCTCTGGAAATAAGTGTTTTAAGTGTTTTTATGATTTTCAGAGCTAAACTAATCTCTTCCTCATGAACAATCTTCCTTATATATATATATATATATATATATATATATATATATATATATGCATACATATACACCCACATATGTATGCACACATCTATATAGATATATTTAGACATTGATAGACACATACAGACTCACAGAGATACATACATAAATATATATATATATATATATATATATATATATATATATATATATATATATATTTCTTATATTCAAAGTTATGGATGTTTTTCAATGACTATTCCAAATATGAGGCTACATAAAAAAAATTACTGATATTAAATTTAATTTAAATTGTATTAAAAAAAACAAATATACAAAATCAGCAAAATGCCTCCCCCAAAAAAACAAACAAAAACAAAAACCGAAAACAAAGAAAATGAAAATTTTGAAGAAACATTAATAAATAAATTAGATTTAACCATACCTGTTTAACTTTTTTTGACAGTAACTCCCATTAATTTTGAGGCTAAAATAACATTTGCAGGAATTAGCTTCAGTGCATCTGCTAATCTATTCAACTCAGCTTCAAAGAGCCACTGTTTTGCGGAACCCCAAATGTAACCTTTTAAACTTATCCTTTTTTTCTTCTCTTTCAGCACTATATATGTTTTTGGTGTCTTTTTCCATACTAGTAATATTAGTAGCATCTTTTTATTTTTTAATTTGTTATCAATCATTATTACAAATAATTTTGACTTGTATTTACTTTCATTTAAAAATTTTTTTTAGTTACTTTCATATTGATACTCAGTTAGTACGTCAATCTACAGCAAAAAAGGAAATATTTGGGATTGGACAGCTCTTGGTGAAATGAAATGAAATACTCAAATTTATTAGAATAATAATGGCTGATAATGTTTCATTTAAATCATTAAATTAATATCTCGGTCCTGTAGTAATTACTATATTTGGTATATTAAATTTATATGTAAATGTAACCACTATTATGGGACAGAGATTGTATTATTTCACTACTTCTGTCCCATAATAGTTGCTACATTTAGTGTATTAAATTTATATGTAAATCAAATAACTATTATAGGACAGAGGCAGTAAATAAAAGATATATAACTGGAGTCATATAGATGGAAAGAGGGCAGAAGTAACAGTTACTTCCCCTGAGTACTTTCTTCCTGAAAAACAAGTTTGAGAACAAAGCAATTTCCAATCCAATTTGCAGTTTAAGAAACCATAGTGTAGAGTATGTGTTCACGCTTTCCCTCATCCTTTTAATTTTTCAACTGACAATGGTATGTTAATAATAATTTGCTTTCCCTTATCATTATTTCATTTACACTTTATTATAATATAAATTCTATAAATATGACCTTACTTGACATTAAGTTTAATGGCTGCTGAAGATGGCCTCTGAACAATTGATTTATAATTCCTATTTTTTAATTTTTTCGAGGGTACACTTTTATATTTTATGGCATATTATTTAAAAAAAACTTTTTCTGGACATTTTAAAGTTGTATAGAAGACTGGCAGTTGCTCATGCAGCAAGCCTCTTCTCTACACCACACTGATCTTGTCCAGTATAAGGGAAAAACCTGATATAGATTGTTTTCAGTATCATAACAGGAGCTTGCACAATAAGATTGAAGTGAACTCCAGTTGCTGTAATTACTTGTGTATAATACACACTTTTTTTCCCAAATTTTAGTGTATATTATTATACATAATGACTAAATATAACTAAAGGAAATGATGCAATTTCCTTGTCAAAAGAATCTTCGGGAAAAAATGGATCAAAATTGGCGCAAAGATCTCCAACTAATGCCCATGCAAATGTTTAAAAAATAAACAACTGAAAATGTTTTTTAGGACCAATAGGAGGTCTCTAAAATACACGCCCAAAGAATTTTCGAAAGTCAACACGTGCGCACGGGATCCACCTTGATGCTATTAAAACACACAATTTTTCAGACAACACAGTTACTCATGCCAATTTTTCAGACAACACAGTTACTCATGCCAACCCGGAGTGATACGTACTCACTGTTTTTTCAGTGGTGCTGTGTTCGTTTGATCTTCAAATAACGGTGTCATGTTACAATTTCAAGTTGGATGAAGACCTTATCCACGCTGGTACCAGAGCTGGCATTTACAGTCATGACTTGATATACAAATTGCTGTATACCCTTCTACATTTCAGCTCCCATCAAATAAATAAATTTCTTTGTTTTTGTAGCACTATTGTTAATACTGTCTTTTCATTCATTAACATTAGTACCCTACATAATCGTTTTCTTTGGCCATATGTATCACCATATTCTGGACGAAATGACCAAAAGTAGTAAGTTATATCTCTGGTCCAAACTAACTAATGTGTAACAAACACTTCCTTTTTCTATGCTACAGAGAAATAGCCACTAAAATGTCGGTTTGTTTATAATTTCTTTCTTCTGTTGTGAACTTATTTTTGTAGAAAATTCATTACATTTTGGTGTGAACATGTTCTGGCTTTTGCTGTAAATACTGTGTAAATTTTGTGTTTCAAAACACTTTATGGACAATATAAATATTTATTTCTAGTCAATACAAACTGGATAAAAAGTTGAACAAATGTTCCGATGTAGCTGCCACAAGTTTCAAAAAGTCAGTGTGTATTATATGCGAGATGATTTTTCCAGAATTTCATTGTCAAAAGGTAATGTTATGTATAATACAGTTATATTAATCATATAGACTAATTATGGTAATCTTCTTGAATTCAAAGTTATCTTTTCCTTAGACCAAGGCTAAATTGTCCTATCAGCTCTGTTGATTAATTCTATTAAAGCATTCATCTTCATAATTAGCCTCAGAATTACTTGGGAGATGACAAAAGTATCAGATATGGTTATATCAAGCTTTAGATACAAAAAAAGTGATAGAAGGAAATAAATTAAAGATTTAAAGAAAGAGAAATTGGTTAAGTTAGGGTTAAAAGAAAGCAATTATTTGAAAATACGCAGAGATGGCACAGGTTAGAATCAAGAGTAAGTAAGACAGCTAAGTGTGTATGAAATGGCCCCGTGGTGAGATCCACTGGGCCACATAATTACATCATGAAGAGCGCTTTCGCGGTAATTTTCCTTGAACCATGCCACCCCCACACGCCGGGGGGTTCCTTCTACGGCTGAGCGGGGATCATGATACTTCTCTGTGCCCCTCTGAAATGGAATAAAGCATGGTGAGGTTAAAGGTCGGTAGGATTAGGAGGTCAGAAACGTGGATCAGAGTGGACTGAGCAGGATTTTTCCTTTTTTTTTTACCTGTGGTTTTGTAATCCAAAACAAATTTGGGATCTAGAGTGATGGGCAAAGGAAGGAGAAGGTTTATATTTTAACTTGTGTATCAAGGAATCAAAAATGGGATCAGAGTAAAAGAAAATGTATCAATCTTGGTAAATGGCTGGTTGGTTAGTTTTATGCCATGTTAAGCCTTGCTGGGTCATTTGATGCCAAATTCAGTCTTTATTTTGTAAGCAATAATTTGGTTTTAAGTAACAAATAATAATCAGTTGTAAACAATTGTGTCTTTAAGAAAATATTAATTCAAATAATTTGTTTAAAGTTTCAAGTATTTCTATCAAATACTAATCCTTTTTAAACATTTATTTGATTCTAACAAGTTCTACCTCCCCAGGTCAGAATAACCCAGGTAGTAATGGCAATGAAGGGTTGTTTCTATATTTGCTAGAATTCTGGAAGTAGAGGCTCACTATTGGATGCAATTTAGTGTCATATCCAAGAGACAAGGGAGATTGGTTTAATCTTACTGTATTTAATCTGGGATCTAAAGATATGAATTAACTGAGTGACGATAATAATGTTCATTTGAGCTTGATGAGGTGAAAGAAGAGAAAACAAAAATGTGAATTAATATCTATTTCTTGCTTTTCAGATGAGAGCATATTTCAGTATGATGTCAGCTGAATTCCTTTTGGGACCCTTCAATTGAACAAGAACCAAAATTCAAGATAAGTCAAATGTTTACGTATCTGATGACCAGAAAATACATTGATCAAATGAATGAAAGGATGAATGAATTGAGGATTAAAATTTTTTTTAAAAAGAACTTGTTAAGAAATATAAAGCTGATAAAGGTGGATTAGGAAAAAAAGGATCTTCTGCTGTTTTTGAAATGGTGGTCAATTAGAAAAACAGATAGGTTTATATAAACCTTGATTCACTTTATAAATGAGATAGATTTATTCTTGAGAAATTTGGCTTATAAATCATGACAATATTGGAGCAATTTGAAGATTGAAGAAAAACGAACCTAAAACTGAAAATAATATTAGAAATTTAATTTGGTTGCACCATATGGACTCTAACAAAATCCCCTGAGAAAAAGTTTGATGGAAACAATACAAGAATGCTGTAACCAGTTTTGAACAAATCCAAGAAGCAGCACCCAACAAAACAACAGCTGTATGGCAGCTTATCTCCCATCTTACAAACCATCCAAATTAGACTTGTTGGGCATGGCTGATTAAGTAAAGACAAACTTATTAGCAATGTTCACCTATGGACTCCTTCACAGGGAAGACTGAATTTATGCCTTTCTTAATAGTGATTGTAGAAAAGTAATGTTTCTGGTCAGGATTTGAAATCAGACTTAGTTTATGAATACTTTTTTCCTTTCTTTTTTAAGCTTTCCCGAAACTTCTGACTCAAAGATTATATTTTTGATAATTTATTTTTGTTCTGGGAATTTGAAATCATTTTCTCACATTGGATTTCTTATAATTCTTTAATGTCATGGGAACGTTTGTCAGGGACACAAGAATATCATCAACCCTCAGTAACACGCTTCTTGCTCCTCCTAAAAGCTATTTCAAGCTCTCACACCTACACGTTGTTGCAATTAATAAACAATTGTAACATAATTTACAAAGCAGACTTTCTTTGAGTTCCATGAAATGACAAGAAAACAAATATAAGAAATTAAAGCCTCCTTGTTAATTCGGAAACTAAAGTGCCCTCTTTTAGCCCCTATGGAAACCACAACAGATACAACTGACAAAATAACACTTGAGTTAAAAGAAATAATTTTGGATTATCTGCCCTTCCTTAGGAGATATTTTTAACAGTCTCATAGAGGATGTTAAATCACAGCTGCTACGGAAATAAATCAAAAAAGAAAAATGCTAAAAATTATTCTCTTTTCAGCAAGCCCACAGTAAAACAAGACATCTACTGTGTCCATCTTCCTGATGTCTCTTTTCAAAGACCTTGCACACCAAGGGGCACATGATAAATGTTGTATAATGCACACTTTGTGGCTTGAGTTTTGTCACATAAAATTCTTCTGTTTCTTCCTGAAGCTGATCATTTTTGATAGTACATGACCATTTGGCAAGTAACTCTGCCATAATATTTACATGTATATTATACAATGGAAAAGAAAATGGTTGGGATGCAATAAGTTATATCAGTAAGTACTGGGCATTTTTTTGCTCACTCCTTCTGACAAGTGTAAAAATTATTTACTAAATTATCTACTAAATGAGTAGTTTTCAATGGCTTCATTTGTTTAGATAGATTGATCTTAATGGCATGTCAACTTCTCAAGGGTTATTTTTATTTCTAGAGGTCAGAGAATCATGTTCATTGTACATTCATATTTACATTTTTTGTGTAGTTGTTTCTTAAAAGTTTTTTTCGGCACACATTTCTATTAAATATGAATTATTTTAAAAAAGATCTATTTGACCCCAGAGATGAGATCCTAACAGGTACTACAACTATGGGTCAGAGTGGACTTGGGAGTAATGGAGTACTTGATGCTCACCAGAACCTCATTATCAGATACAGTTTAATATGATGCCCAGAATACTCCTATTTTGAGGGGTCTTACCCCTTTGTAAAGGATAAAGTTAGCATATTGTAAACCTCACCAATGGAACAGAGTTTCGTTTGAGAGGATTCATATATATATATATATATATATATATATATATATATATATATATATATATATATATATATAATATATATATTTTTGTTCTTGATGAAGTCAAATAATTTAGGTTATTCTTATATATTTAAACTATGATTTAGTAACATGATACTATATACTGAAGTTTATTGTCTTGGTGTTATCTTGCTAGTTTTTTGTTTCTTTTTATGATTATTTTCTTTTTTTTTAATGATTTTTTTGTTTCTTTTTATGATTTTTTTTTTGCTTTTTTAATGATTCTTTTTGTTTCTTTTTATTATTTTTTGTTTCTTGGAGAATTCAGCAGAAGATCACACTCCACTTAAATTTTGAATTTTATTTATTGTAAAGAAAGATTTTTTTTTTTGTCTTCTTCCTCTGTGTTTGCACACGTACACATATGCCATTCTTTCTTGT
Source organism: Sepioteuthis lessoniana (assembly GCA_963585895.1). Lineage (NCBI taxonomy): Eukaryota > Metazoa > Mollusca > Cephalopoda > Myopsida > Loliginidae > Sepioteuthis > Sepioteuthis lessoniana. The sequence goes on from OY757946.1 coordinate 20,257,318, forward strand.
AATTTTATTCAATTAAATTTGTTGATGTTATCAACAGTTTCTTATTGATTTTTCTTTAACTTTTAATTAATCTAACATTAGGGAACTTAAGAATTGACAACCAAAAAGTCTGAGAACATTTCCATACATTTAACAACAGTGTTGCATAGAGTAAGTTTTCAGCTATGAAACACTAATTTTTCACATAGCCATAAAAATTGGCTATACTCTCTCATCAGGAATAAATGCACATAAAAATGTTGCCCTGAAAGTAATGCCTTGTTTTTTGTTAGGTTGTCTTTTGGCATAAGCTTAATAAAATCTAATGGGGGCTTGCTGCAGAGCAGTGGTTAGCAGATTATATGTATAAGATCCTTACAAGGTTCCCCACTATCATGTCCCTATGCCAAACTAAGCTAAGCTTAATAAAACCTATTAGGGCTTGCCATAGAATTGTGGCTAGTAGTTTAGACTCATAAGACCCTTACTAGGTTCCCTACTATCATGTCCCTATGCCAGACTAAGCTAAGGTTCGATGTCAGTCTTAAATACAACACAATATCATCTTGTTATATAACAATGTTAAAATGTTCTTTAAGTATCATTTTAAAGATTGATTATGACTAAAGAGTTCTAAATCAATCTTCCTGCCTTGAGAAATGAACTCTTCACATAACTTTTTATAACTTGTTATTTTGTAATTTCAAGCCTTGTTGTCATCAAACTCAAGACAAGGGTTCTTGTCATCTCATGAAACTAAACTGCTTAACACTTTTTCCTGATTTCAATTGATATGAAACATTTATACTTTTTCTTGTAGGCATTTTCCTCTTCATATATGTATCTAGAATAAAGACCTCTTAAAAACTTGCTATGTCATCGACTGAATGGAACTTTTACAAGTTAAAGGAATAAAATAAGATCTAATTTTATAGCAATGTCCTTGGTAAAAATGATATTTATTCTTTTATTAACAAGGGAGTGGGCCATTCCTAAAGTAGATTAATTTCTACAGAAACTACAACAATAACAAGGATTGGATAGAGCAAATTTTCAGCTACTAAACTGTATTTTTTCTAATTGCCTCCATCTTTGGTAATACACTTTTGCAAGCAATGAACAAGTCCCAGCATACCACACTGGTAAGAGTGTTGTTCTAGAAGTAAAGCCACCTATTTATTTATATATAAAGTACCACAGACTCAGAAAGCGCAATACCACGGTTGGATAGAGCAAGTTTTCAGCTACTAAACTCTATTTTTCTTATAACCACTATGCCTAACTTTGTTTTTTCACTTGTAATGAATAAGAGATGGTAAGCTTTACTTTTAAGAGAGTTGCTATTGCAATAATGCCTCACATTTTATCATATTGGCCCTTTTGATGCCAGAGGTAAATCTGTATAATATACCAATAACTTATAGAATATATTGTCTTGTAACAGATAGTACCTGAGTGGCAGTCTGGAAAAATGTTGTCTGACATGAAAGTAGAGTTGTTATGTGATTGACAAGCAACATTTCGTACAACAGTTAATCCACAAAATGAAGAGTGTCTCAATCAGTAGATTTGCATGAGTTTAGCAAATCAATAGTAGACTATTGGGACAATATTTTTTAGACAATGATGCCAGATAGCTTGAAACTAATATGTTTTGAATGAATCCTGGAAGTAGCATTTGTTCAGCCACTTACGTCCCATCATACAAAACATCAGAGTAAGATCAACAAGACATGCTGACCACTGCTGGAGAAGTTGGGACAAACTCACGTCACATTCTTCTATGAACTCTTACACATGGACATACCAGTATTGGCTGAGCAGCAAAAACTTATATTAACTAGCTCTGTGCAGACACTGGATGACTTCAAAAGGACCTACCAAGAGGGATAGTAATAAAGAGTCAATGGAATCTGTGCTGTTGGCAAACTGTGATGATGATGATGAAGATGTGGATGAAATCATCTTCTCAATCATTTTATCTTCCCTGTCCACCTAAAATACTAACAAGCAATACAGTTTCCCAGGATGCTAAATGCAAGGGAACTGAGTAAAACTTTCGAAATCCAAATAGGAAATAAATTATAAAGAATAAAAACAGTCAAAATAATTTCCTGATATGAACTCAAAGTGAAAAAAGGTCACAATGAAATTTCTTAGCCATGTAAATTTCTCCTGCTTTTCTTCCTTTCACATTCTCTTTGTTGTATCTATGCAGCAATTTAGAACCTTTCCTCTACCCTTGAAGAATTGTAGCAACCAAAGTTTTAGCACTCCTCACAGTCAGGAACTTTGAATTTTAATTGCCTAATATAACCTGCAAAAATAAATTATAATGTCAGAATTGTTTTCTTTTCATCTGATAAATTTCAAAATAATTTCTTATTCCTGTTAATGATACTGTAAAATATAAATAACTATTTTACAAGATACCTAAGTTCAACTTATCTGGGACACATAGAAACCTCGAACTGGCTCAGATCCCTCACCACATTTTGCGTATTAGACACACTCAAGATATGATAGAAGATAAGAAGTTTTTAAAAGCTTTTACAAATTTTTGATAAGCTTTTCTTTGATTTTAATTTCAGTTGCCTCTTATAACAACTATTCAGACTGTCATTCTATAGCTATTAGTTGTAATATTTTGAATTTTATAAATATGAACAAAGAGAGAGGTATGAAAGAAAGGCATGAATCCACTGCCACTTGCCAAATTATCTTGTTATTGGAATGTCTGGATATTTAACAAAGAACAGAATAGTGGGTAAGTGACTGCTTTGGCCATCAACTCTCCCATAACCATGTCGAAAAACAGTTACATCTATTGTCAACCTTGACACTCTTAAAAGTCAAGAGATACAGAGATATGAACATAAGTGATTGATTAAATTAAATTGTTTAAATAACTGAGTATTCAGTTAAAAGAAAATTGAAAAGACAAAAATAAAAACAGATCTGAAAAATTTAAAAGAAAAAGAAAAGTAAAAAAAGAACCAAAAAAGAACTGGTTAAATTGGATTACTCTTTAGATTTTTAGATCTACACAGAAAAGAGTATGAAAATTTTGGACATTTTTAATATTATAAAAAACAAATATTATAAAAAACAGTAAAAGTAAATAAAAAAATGCTTTTCATATTTTAAGAGTCTTAGAAATTCATTTTTGATCCTTCTACATTCTCCTGAACAGAATAGCCCAATGATTCGGGTATTCTTCTAAGCTGTAGCTGTGTTAGTACTATTGTATGGTTGCACTACTAAAAAGAAATGCCTAGAAGAAATAAAAAAAACTAGATGGGAATTACATAAGGATGCTGCATGGTGTTTTCAACAAATTTTTGAAGTAGCTACCAACAAAACAGCAGCTGTACAACCACCTACCTCCCATCACACAAACCACCCAATAAAGGTGAGCAAAACGTGCTAGACATTAATGGAGAAGTAAAGATGAACTCATAAGCAACATTCTCTTTTTGATTCTTACACATAGATACACCAGTGCAGGCCGACCAGGAAAAAATTACATTCACCAGCTCTGTATGAGAATAAGATGCTGTCTCTAAGACTTATCAAGAGTGATGGTCAATTGGGAAGGATGGCAAGAGGAAGTCATGTGAATCTGTGCTGTGAGCACATCTTAATAATAAGCAATTTTTGCATCAGCTTGCTTCCTGTGGGTCAACCCACATTAAACTAAACTTGTAGAGGATTGATTAAATAGCAAGATCTTGGTACACTAGCAACACTAACAGATATAATATCAACTCAGTTAAAAACAAGATTGTCATAAAAACGTTCACCTCTATGAAATAAATTTCTTCTTAATGCTTTCCAGACTCCTAGAATATGGATATCAGGAGTTTTCTATGACTGCTGAGTCATGGATGTGATATAATAAAAAAGTATTGAGATTGAAGCTTTGATTTTTATAAATTTCAGAATTACAGATTTTGAGATGATATGGTTTGGTTTCTTTGTTTAATGGCATATCAACTCTTTTTAGGTTATTTCATGCCAAAGCCATTCTCCTAGAAGAACAGTAGTGGTACTATTTAACCCCTAGCTGGGAGGATAAGGGGGTTCATACCTTTCCCAAGGGTATTTGCCCGAAAGTGAATGTAATAGCGCGACTGGAGTACAAACTCGCGTACTACGATTCCGCAGTCCGTCGCTTTAACCATCACACCACGAGGACACCCCCAGATGATATGGGTACAGTTGAACAACTGATGATGTCTAGACATGAAGTTAGTCTCAATACTTTGTGAATAAAATATTTTTGGTGAAATACAGGATTGTGACAGTGCAGCATCCTCCACACTCACCACTCCTAGCTCTGTGCAACTTTTTCTTGTTTCCGACATTTAAATAATTCATTTAAAGAGTTAGATTTGAAGATGAGAAAGACATTAAAAGAAATATGAGAGCACAACTTCAGACCTTATCAAAAAAAGGTGTTTCAAATGTGATTTGAATAATTGAAAACACATTGGAATTAGTGTCTTGAATATGAAAGGGACTATTTTATAGAAAATTAATGTTTCATTCGTTGTTTATTTCTGTCTTGATAAATGCAGCTTCTGTTTTTTGTTTTAAAAAAATAGAATAAAAAATTCTTCTGTAATAAGAAGTAAACCAAAGCTTAACCAATATTTGGAATCAAATAAAAGAGTTGAAAAATGATTTAAAAAATGGATAACGTTCAGCAAAAGGAAGAAAGTGAACAATATGCGGGTAAATATGAATACATGGTTGGAAAATTTGTGGCTGAATTTCTGAGATGAGGAATCTCTGTTTATTATACACTGACATACTTAGAAATAAAGCAATCTATCAATCATGAATTAAGTAAAGGTTGTGGTTCAAATTTTTCAGCCTATGACAGATATTTTGAAAAGCCAAAGCGTACAATGGTTGAAATAGGGCTTTAATAACAATCAAGATGAGGAGAATATTCTGAGTATATCAGTGTATAATAAGGTCAGAAAAAATGAAAGGATGGTTTAAAAAGGGTAATGAGAAGGGACTGTTGAACCTTGCTTGTTTAAAATTAAAAGCAGCAGAATGGGTGGCAAAATTAGGACATTGAATCAAAGTTTAAACCTTAGAGATGTTTTTGACGCCTTGAGAACCTTTGGATAATAGCTTTGAAACCTGTAAAAAATAGCAGCAAAATTCTTAGAGACAATAAAGACTATGAAAGGAGAAGCCTTCCCTAGAATAAAGGGAGGTTGCTTATTGTTTATAGCTGCCATTGCCAAAGTGGTTTGTATATTACCACCTCTACAATGTGAAGGAAATGAAGAAGAAGTTGGTAGAGGAGTGTCAGAAAAAATCAGAACCAAGGGTGCTGGTTGATTGATTAGTTTTATGGCATGTCAACCCTAGATGGGATAATTAATTTTAAAGTCAGTCTTTTTTTTCCTTGCTAGCAATTATTTCAAGTTATTAGACTTATTCAATTATAATGATAATAATACTGATAATAATAATCGTAATAATTTGCAAACAATGGGAGTTTTATGTAACAATTCTTAATATAAATAATTTGTATACAGTTATAAGGTTTCAAGTATTTCTAACACATTCAAATAATTTCCCAGAAATTATATAGTTTCAAGTAATTATTCCTATAAATCCCTTTTTGCATTGTCAATGTTTTAAGAATCATTAATGTAGTTCAAAATCATTTTAAACATTATTGCAAACAGATATATTTGACTCATGGAGGGAATCCTAACAGGTACTATAACTCCGAGTCAAAGTGGACCTTGGGGTAATGGGTATGAAAGAGTGAATTTATATGATCCAGAGCTGCAGAACTGGAACCTCATCACCAGATTCAGTTCAGTGTCATACCAGGACACTCATTTATATGGTTTCAAGTATTCCTAACAAATACTAATAATTGATACACACTTATATGCTTTAAAGTAACCCTTCTTATTTGAAGATAATAAATATTTGTTTGTAAACAGCCATATACTATCAAGTATTCCTACCTCATACAAATAATTTGTGTACAGTTTTATTGTTTCAAGTATTCCTGTCTAATACAAATAATTTTTCAAACAGATCTATTTGACTTAGAGATTGGACTTTAACTATTTAGACTAAAAAATTGTGGAACTCTGCACTCACTTAGAGAATCCTTCCAAGAGGGTGATGAATAAATGAAATTGGGTGAGCATCACAAGGGAAATGGATCTTTGTTTTTTCTTCACGAAATCAGTTATAAACAAAAATCAAAATTAACAGAAAACATGATTTCAAATATTTGTATTTTGGTGAGGTGATATCTACCAGCTAAAACAGACAGCAGACAAACAATATTGTGAGAAGTGGCTTTCAATGCATTTTCAAATCTGCATAGGTTAAGCCTTTTGGTAAGTATAAGTATAGAATTCCTTGTGGTATAACTGTAATTGTTGTAGGAAAGGAATATTTGGGAAAGGTATGAATCCATCTATTTTCCTTCCAGCTATGGGTTAATAGTAGAGCAGACTGGGCTCTTCAACTTTGGTATGGCAACCAGGAAAGAAGGAAAACTCTGAATTCAAACCAGACCTGGAGAAGGATGGGCAACATCAGGTAATTCTTACCCAAGGTATGCTACGAGAGTAGTGCTCCATTATCAAATCACTCCATGGAATAGGTCTTTCTTTAAGTCTTGGCATGATTACAAACTTAATGCTAGACGAGTTGTTTTAAATTTGTTGTGGAACTAATGTAAGAAAGAAATGAGCATTTTTGAATGTTTAAGAATGAGTGCTAGGGATTTTGATTGGGAGACAAAGGGTCAGCAATATGAAAATAATTTGGGAACTACTGGTTAAATGTAAAATTTCAAGAGGCTAACAATGACTGTTATGAAAGGCAAATATGTTTGAAATATAAAAAAAAACTCTTTCAATATTGATTTTTTTTGGTGGTGGGGCCAAAGTCCTAAAACATGATTGGGGGTGTTCGGAAAAGGGAGGGTGAAACATAAAAATAACAATAACAAAAAGCAAAAACACACAAACAAACTAAAAATATATTCTAAAGATCTACACATGCAAATAAAACTCTTTCACTGTCAATTGAAATTCAATCCTGAAGACATTCCTCACCTCCACAATAAATGGGTCAGTTTTGCTTTTTTTTAATTAAAAAATCTTGAAGTTATTTAAATATTTTTCATCTCCGTCTAATAACATATAAATTTCATTTATAAAATATAACAATCATCATGGAGCAGAACAACTAAAATAATATTACCTTATTTTTCATGGGTACTTTGCTAATATATAAATAGAGGAAAAAATATTTAAAGGGAAGGAAATACAATTAAACACTTAAACTGTGAAAGAGTTTATACAAATAAATAAAATATTTTGAAATGAAAAAATAATTACAAAATAAAGAAAATGATTTTGAAAAAAACATACAAAATATTAAAAACAGTTACGAAAAATAAGTGCTGATATCTAAAATTTAAATAAATTTTTTTATGAAACAATAGTTCACTTGAAATAACACGTTTTAATAAAATTAATAATAATAATAATAATAATAATAATAATGATAATAATGATTATGATGATGATGATGATGTTGAATTATTTCAAATATGTAAGCCCTGGCCCAAGGTTATTTCTCATTGTCATAGGTGCTGATTCAAGACAGCCAAGTATTTCACATAACACTGGTCCTCTCCAAGAGTCAGCAATCCTTGGAAGTGCACATATTCTGAGGAAAATACTTAACATCAGAAGTCATTGATCTGTTGCTGATCAGAACAACAACAACAACAACAATAACAACAACAACAGTAGCTGAGGTCAACACTGTTCAAATAATAATAATAATAATAATGATAATAGGGTAAGTCAAAAGTTTTGCAATATTTTGGCATAATTCATCAGCTCTTGATGACTTTTGCTGAGGCTATGAAGGTGACAAACCACACTTAATCATGAGATGCCAAGATACTTGCCTGATACTCTCCGAGTACTACTTGTTAAATTTGTGTCTGTGGTTTGGAGTATGACTTCAGAATTCAGCTCAAAGTTCTTGCTACCTGGGTGAAATTACTTCGACCATCCAGTTACTGAGCTGTGATCGCCCGGCGCCTGAGGCGCCCCGAAAAGGGGAATGCCGACGGGGTCCGAGGCATTTTTGGAACTGCCTATCGCGTTGGGCTACGGCCCTGCGACAGGACCCACCTTAAAAACGGCCTTGTGCCATATTCGTACGTTGGTGGGACGTAGGATAAATACAGAGCTGTGATCAACTACACCTTCATTATTCCCCACTAAATGTTTCTGGTTGCTTCTTCAACCCAGTTTGGACTCATAGCGCATAAGTTTCCATCTATGTTGTATGTTTATCTGTGTGGCTTTCAAATCACACGCATAATGAAGTAATGCACAACGTGTCAGCACACCAACTACCAACATACTATCATCCAAAGCGGGTATCTTTCTCAGTTTGATCTGCTTCGGTCAACATATGTGCCACAAATTAGCACGTGTCAACATGTTGCAAAACTTTTGACTTACCCTAGTAATAACAATTTAAATAGCATTTGTAAAACAAACATAAAAAAATCTCAACATAAAAAAACAATGCCTGAATATTACCATACCGCAGATATATCAATTTTAAAGCTTATATGAAAGAACCCTTTTTAGAATTCATGCCAAGTAAATTATTCTTATTGTTTGTAATTTTGAAAAGAGTCATTAACATTTTTTCTTGGAACAATTTAATCTCTTCTTTGTCTCTGATATTATAATTGTAATATCATGGAAGCAATACATTAGGATAGGCTGATATACAGGTGACATTTTTCGGAGCTTGAGTTATTGACTAGTGTCGTTTTTGGTCATGTACAGAGCCAAGGGAGATTTATGAAGGGAATTGCCGTGCCTGAAAGTGGCCGATTGAAGGGCGTTTTTTTTTTTTATTGACGTTGGGAACAATAAAATGGTCATAGCCATGTTGGTTTTACTGTTCAGAAGGCAAGAAACAACGTCTCCACTGTTCAAAGAAGAGGTTTCGGTTTCTTTGCGAGTTATTTAATGCCAAAGCCTTCCTAGTACGAGAACAGCAGTGATACTATTTAGCTGCAGGGATATACCTTTTTTTGTAATAACGCGATTGGAGTTCGAACTCGTTTACTACAAAGTCGCAAGTCCAGCACATTAGTCATTACGTCATGGGAACTCCACCTCAAAGAACAGTGGCAAAAGAGAGTGAGAAAGGTATTTTGAGATTGTCATGTATTTGTCGCTGCCTCCCACCAGACACGACTTGACACAAGGTCAAAAGCCCGAAGGCCAATTAAAGTGGGGATAAAGGGGAGGGGAAGGTCGGGAACGAGCCGAGACTCGAACCCTGCTTGTCTGTGCTGCTCATCGGCTCACTCAGTGCAATGTGAGCCTGATGAGGCAAGCAGTTAACGGCTTAAACTAGACGCTTGGTCTAGTGCCGTACAAAGGGGACAAAAGTGCAGCTCGCCCACCCGAAGGTTGCCCAGCCGAAGCTGGGGGCCTATTCGGCCCCGAGTCTGCTCTTGGTTTCGAGCACCCATCCGGCACGAATGCCAGACAGCCCAGCTAAAAAGCCGGGGGCGTGCCCTTATTTTGAGATTGTCATGTGACAATCCATGAACCAATTAATACACATCCCAATTCTCATTTTTCTATTGTCTTCCAACAGTAAAATCAAGCTCCCATTAAAATGCTAAAATTTTCTATTTCGTTTTTTTTATTTTTTTATTTTTTATTTTTTTTATTGAATGAAGGTGCCTTAACAACATTGGCAAAAAGATTTAAATGTTCGATGAAATAAAAGTTTAGAATTATATTCATTTTTTATCAACTCAACTTATCAACTTATATTTCCCAACAGCGGAGGTAAAAAAAAACTAAACAAAGAGGAGGAAATGACAGGATTTATCTTGCTGCAGATCTAGAAAATCTTTTAACCTCCAGCTATCATTAGTCGGCAGCAAAATGCAGCTGCATGCAGCAAAATGATAGCCACGACTGTATATATATATATATATATATATATATATATATATATATATATATATATATAATTTTTATTCTAAAGATGTTCACAATTGTAAGAGAGATTATAATCGTCTACAAGATGCCGATATCTATATATAGATATATGAGATTGTAGACATATTTTTTATTGGTAATTATATCCTAAGATTTCAATCCAGTGTAGGATCTTTTAAGCATATCCCCACCCATGTACAATTAAAGGTAAGGGCCATGATTTCTACGCTTTTTCCAGGTAATGTTTTATTAATTTCGCTGAATAAAGGCTCATTGCTTTATTTTTGACATTTTTGTAGGTAGAAAGTAAAACTCTGATTTAATCATTAAATTTTGTATTCATTCCTGTTTAGTAAAGTTGTACGAGTCTGAAAAGATGCTCTTGTTTAGAATTGTCAGGTTGAATAATTTCATTTAAAACTAAACACTGAATAGGTCCATAAATAAATGCATTTAAGGAAATGGACTATTTTTATTGGTACCAAAACACACACACACAAAAAAAAGAAAGTAAAATACATCTGTATAACAACAAAATTTTTATTTCTATGGTATCGACCTTTTCAGTTTATTTTTGGCTTTTTTAAAATAAAAAGTTAATTTGCTACTAAACTAAAATTACCAGGATTTTATTATTTCTAGAGGAACATTATACAATTAAAACGGATATTATTAGGTATTAATATATTACCCTATTAAACAGCTTTGTGACCAAAAAATATAATTATGAGGATCATTAAATAAGTTTCCAAACTTTTTTCGTATGGGCACTTTTATTGATAGTACACACATGAAATTCTAGTCCCCTTCGAAGTAATATCCTCCGGCTGCAATGCACTTGTTGTACCGTTCCAACAACTTCTGGAAGGCCCCATGGAAGTCCTCTTGTGGGAGCGTGTCAATGACCTTCGTCACAGCCTCTTTCATCTCCTCGATTGTTTCATAACGACAGTCTCTGAGCTTATGGAATAACCAAAAGTCACAGGGAGCAAGGTCTGGACTATAGGGAGGGTGAGAAACTGTCTTGATGCCCATCTTGGTCAAATAGTCTATGACAAAGATGGAGTTGTGAACTGGTGCATTGTCCTGGTGGAAATGCCACTGAGCCGATTCCGACAGAAATGCCACTGAGCCGATTCCGACAGAATCTCTTCCTGAACTCCCTTAAAACCTCAACATAGTAACCCTAACCCTAACCCTTTGGCCAATCAACTCTGGTGTATTGACTTCCTTACTCCTCCCACAACTCTCGTAATCCCTTACTGACTCCATACCTTCCTTGAATCTCTTATGCCACTCAAAAACTGATGCTCGATTCATGCAAGATGTTTGAAAAGCAGTCTGAAGCATTCCATACGTTTCTGTGGCATTTTTTTCTAGTTTAAAACACAATTTTATTGTATATCGTTCTTCCTCATGTCTAGATTGCATTTTTGAAATATACCAGCTGTGACAATCAGGCTTCAGTAGGGCGTATTCCAATTCCTGCTTTAGGTGTTCATTTGAACCTGAAATCGTAAAAATTGGTCAGTCATCTCATGAGATGTATAGCAATAACATACTAAATTTTCAAGAGTCTGGAAACTTATTGAATGCACCACGTATGTGGTACTCTAAAAATAAGCACTTATGTATCCGTGAAGTCTTGTTTTTGGTTACAGAGGTTTTTTCAATTTCATTTTTGATCGCTGTAGAGTTTGGCATTATTACATAACAAAATCCGTTTTCAAATGAAATTATGATCCTCTGTTACCCATTTGTTTTATATTTTGAATATTGAAATGTATTTAGAAAGCGGAGTAATCTCCGAAGAAGCTTTAAAATAGAGAAATTTGCGGAATGATAAAACAAAAAAAAAACAAAACAAAAAAAATTCTGCAATGTAGAAATATAAAACAAAATATAATACAAATGAATAAAAATAAAATTGGGATAGGAAAAGGGATTCAGTAATTGTTTTTATTTTGTAATCATCATAGCTTTATGAAAATCCTCTTTTTCTTCCAGCTCAGTCGGCTGGGGGCGTAGAATACACTGACTGCATTTCTGCAGAGGGGTCAGACTCCACCTCTAATGGGTGTCCTGGATATGGTACTAAACTATTTGATGGTGAGGCTCCAGTCCTGGAGCTATAGGGAATGTGGAGTACACCTTTATTGCCATTACTCCCAGGTCCACTTTGACCTGGAGAGGTAGTACCTGTTTGGGTCCCATATATGTCCTTATCTCGGTTGTCATATTCATAACGTTTCGGTTGCTGTACCCTCCCTGAAAGTTACCAATTACGTCAAGAGACACTTGAAGGAAGCTGGAGAGTAGAGTGACCGAAATGTTGAGGACTCTAATATGATATGAGGACTATTATATCATATGAAGACAACAGTCCATGACGTATAAGAAACGTTATATATATATTCATAAAGATTCAATTTTTGTATGTTTATCATAACTCAGCAAAAGCGACACATCGTATTGAAATGTTTGCAAGTGCAATAACATGGTCAGTAGAAATCAAAGTCTTCATAAAGTTTACAAAGTTGGCAACCTAATAGATTAGTAAAATGCTAATGTAATCAAATAATCGTTTGATTAAAACCCGTAAAGAAAATCATGTCGGAATTGAAAGAGAAAAAGAAGTGAAAAGAACGTTATTTCATAAAATAAGGATAGTTTTATATTAACGATATCATTATTAATCAAATCTATTAAGTGCCAATTACAGAGTTATTTCCCTTGTTTATTTATTATCACTTAATAATGCGAAGTCTATTAAAAAGTATCGAGTTTTTAAATTTTAAAATTTAAATGAAGATGTGAGAAACCTAAATGATAAAGTGATGATATTTAGACGTCTCGATGAGTCAGTGCCAATTTAAACGAGAATTATGAAGTCACTGATGATACTTTTTGCTCGACATTTTTTTACGAAACACGAGATGGTGCAAGTGTAGTACATTACATATTTACATGATCTTCGCTTTTGTGAAACTTTTATTTTATTTCTTAAATTGAAAATCCATGTCACTATAACGATCGTGGAAGACACATCTATCTATCTATCTATCTATCTATCTATCTATCTATCTATCTATCTATCTATCTATCTATCTGTGCGTGTGTGTGTGTGTGTGTATTTGCAGAGAGAGAGAGAGAGAGAGAGAGAGAGAGAGAGAGAGAGAGAGAGAGAGAGAGAGAGAGAATTGTAAATGTATGCTTTGCTTTAACTCAAATGTGTATATTTATAAGTAAGCAAGTATAATAAATAAAATATTCGTTTTTATAAATTCTTAGAAGGGATGACTAGTGTAAAAGTTTTGATATTGTAAAAAGTTTCCTTTTAAATGAGAAAAAAGTTAATAAAGATTTTTTTTTTAAAGAAGCTTAATTCGTTCTAGAGACGCACTCGGTATAATGGTTAGTATTGAAGCAAAATAACCCCAACGCAATAAACTTCACGTTATCGTATATGTTTACAGAATAAAAGTTTAAACATTTAAGACTAACCTACTAAATAATTAGACTTCATTATGAAGGCATAAAAGATAAGTTTGTCGATAATGAAATTATAAAAAGTTCCTTTCTTACTGTTAAATTTGAAAACTGAGATCATGAACATTTCTTTTTTAAACACTTGAATGGAATGGTTAAAACATAGTATAGAATTGAGGTGAGAATGTTCATGATAGGGGTTATCATCTTAAGAAAGGAACTCAGTGAGTTAAGTCCAAATCCTGTCTGCGTTTCACTTCTCGTTCTGGATATTTAGTAGAGTAGACCTGGCCTAAGGAGGGATGGTATACTCTGAATTCAAAGCAGCTATACTCCGTTTAAAAATTGATCTTGCGTCGTATCAGTGAAAGTATTTTATGACCCTTCCAATGTGCCATACATACCGTGCTATTGCTAATAACTAAGAACTACATAAATGGACGTAAGTCGAGTTTTCATCAATTGTAATCGCAGAAGTTCTTTGTGTAAGCCAGAAATTCATTCAAAGATTTATTGATCCGTTGACCGTAAGAGGTTCTGATTCATCGACACAATGAAGACAAATATATAATAAATAAAAGGAGTGCGTAGAATATAATATTTCTCATATATATATATATATATATATATATATATATATATATATATATATAGTATTGGCAGAAATAAGTATACCATTACCAACTGTACTGTTTCATCCATTAGTTAAAACTCTGAATGCTTAAAAATTGACCTTATGTTGCCAGTGGTGGATGGCTTAGGTAAATACAAACCCATTCAATTGACACACACACACACACACACACACACACACACACACACACACACACACACACACACTGAGGAGGCGCTCGTGGCGTAACGGTTATCATTACAGGAAATGAACTCAGCGACTTGAGTTCAAATGCAGGTTGAGACTGTTTGCATTCCACATAGCGCTAATACCCTAGAGAAAGATATGAATCCAAATATTCTCTCTAACTATTGGTAAATAGTAGGGCAGACTCTTTAACTTTGTTATGGCAACCGGTCTAGGAGAAGGAAAACTCTGAATTCAAACCTGTTGTACTCGACTTGAAAATATAGTGTCGCATCCTGCTCGTGGCGGGGGTGGGTGGGTAACACACACACACACACACACACACACACACACACACACACACACACACACACACACACACACACACACACACACACACATATATATATATATATATATATAAACTTATCAACTAGAATCTGTTGTCATGATGTTGGCGGAGACGCCCAGTATCACCGCCCACGTTGCGCAGGTGACAATTGAATGAAAAGTGATGAAATAAACTGTATGGTACGCACGAAGAACTGAACTTCGCCGGTGGGAGTACATAGACATTCACCTTCTCTGTCATCCTGTGACATCTCTGTGTCTCTCTCTGTTTCTGTCTCTCTGTCTCTCTCTGCACTCATGCAACAACCATTGTGAATTAAAAATGAAAGTAGTGACCAGTTTCCTCCCCTGCCAAATTGTGCCCCCCTTACCGGTTTTCAACCTTGATTACTTTCTCAGAAGTATATCCCATCCAGACATCCGGTTACCCCGATATATACCCGTGTTTTCTATTCACAATCGAAACTAACAATATATCGAATAGCTGCGTGGAGAATATACGTCAGAGGAAAACCAATGTCTTCACCCCATTCGTTACCCTCTATTTCATCTTTCTCTCTCTCTCTCTCTCTCTCTCTCTCTCTCTCTCTCTCTCTCTCTCTCTCTCTCTCTCATTTCAGCCCAAACCTTTCAATACTGCTTCCTCTTCTTTCACCGGTGTAGTTAAGTGGGTCAACAACACGTGGCATACTCTCAGTGCTTTTATTTGTCCTAATAGGAAAGAAGGAAGGAAGGGCTTGAAGGTGGGCGAAATGTTGACAGCTGGTAGAAAATGTGGGACACTCAAACAGACGCACAAAGATTTTCGCACATGTTACCACCCCCACCACATAATACATGCGGGATATTCGCAAAGTAAGATACAAACATTTACTAATGCAACATGTTTATTACTATATAAAATAAAACATCGTGCATAAGTGATTAGCACTACTATGTTATTATTCTATGTAGTTGCCATGGAGACTGATGCACATGTCTTATCGGTGCTTAAGTGCATGAATACTTCTGTCAAAAAACATGGAATCAAATTAATCATTCTTCACTCAACTGATTTGGGACACAACGAGATGACTCTTTTCGATATTGAAACTCTTCATGAACGATTTCATGGTTCTTTAACTTCACATTTAACATTGTATTCTGTTTTTGATAGATATGCACACCAATTTGACAGCTCTATATCACGGTTAGACTGTTTAAACTCATCACACACACACACACACACACACACACACACACACACACACACACACACACACACACACACACACACACACACACATATGTAAATATTTTTGACACTAATTAATATCTGAGAGCAATCTATTCGGGAGTGAAGTTATATTTAGGCTTTGGTTAACGATTGATAATGATAGAGTCTAGAGTTATTTTATAGCAAGAGGTTAGGGAATCGCATTCATATTTCCATTTTGTGTAGTTTTTTCTAAAGTATCTATTTTTACACCCAGTACAATCGAATATGAATAATTTTTAAACAGATCTATTTGACAAGGAACCATAACTACCACGCCGGGTGTCTTGGTTAAAATTATTTATCAAAAATCATTTTTCTAACGATCATTTGACGGTCGGAGGATCGGAGTGGGGAGGTCGATGACGGTGGATACTTCCGGTCGCGGAATTAGCTTTTGTCTTTCAGGTAGCATGGTGTACCCGAGTTTCATCACTCGTTATCATGTGCTCTTGAAAGTCCCCATCAATTCTCTTGTACAGGTCAAAAATCCGAAAATATGAACCTTTGTGCTAAAACTTGTCAGTTGATTTGGGACCCGACGAGATGACACTTTCCGATATACTAATTTCCCGTCAAAGATTTCATGGAATATGTAGTTTGGAACAGCATATAAAATAAAATTCCACATGATGCTCAAACTGATTAGTAATGGACAGTTTAAGATGATGGATAAAGGTTGCGTTATTTGGTTTTACGGCATATCAACCTTTATTGGGCATTTTATACCTAAGTCGGTTTAATCATTATAGTCTCCAATTATATATAAATATGTATAACCAGATAAGCAATCAATATTTGATAGCAATATAAATATTTTAAGAGCTAATTTAAAATGCAGTTAAAAATCGTGTTCAATATTAAACCAAACAAATCCATTAGGACCCATACAAAAGACTTTCACAGGTACAACAACTCCGAGTTTGAGTAAGGGCAAAAAAAAAAAAAAAAAAAAATGGTTGAGTTCACACTTCCAGAAGTGAAATATCGCTAGTGTCATTCTTAGGATATCCATAGAGAGAAATTGAGAAATAAAAAAGGAATTAATTTAAAAGGACTGATTTGGGCTATTCGTAATTCAATTGTTAAAGTTTCTGGGGCATTTAAACAGACTTCACAGAGGTAAAGAGGATATGAGTTCGAATCTCACCGCTCCGGTTTTCATTGTAGTAGATTGATGATATGAGCGATTTGTGTTGAAACAGCAACTAATAAATAAATGCAAGTCAAGATTAATGATAATAAAATCGACCTATTGTTTGTTTGGAACTTTTTCGAGAAATATCATTAGCCAATTTCTAGCTTTTTTGACAATCACTACTGATGCGTTTCCTATCATTATATTCCAATAGAATTTTCGTTACTTCAATACGAAAAGACAAATCTTTTTAAGAAAAGTTTCCTTTCACAAAATATGGAAAATATTCCTTTGTTAATGTGATTATGATTATATACCACCGTAGTTCAACTGACCAATTCTGTTGGCAAGGTTTAGAATCTGCTGATTGTAACCACTTGCAGAAGAGTAAGACCCTTCATACCCCCCCCAAAAAAAAGAGGTGTCTTGGGTATAACACTAAACTGCTCTTGTTCTGGAGATCTGGGGAGTGTACAGCGCTTTTTCATTGCCATTACACTCAGGTCCACTCTGACCTTGAGTGGTGGTACCTGTTAGGGTACCAGATCTATGAATCAAATTGTCGTTGTCGGCGACCGCAATCGAGGGTGACCCGAAGGCTCTCTTTTCAATAGCTACTACACCAAGGTGTAAGGGAGAGCGCTACTCCTTTTCCTGGATTGCTCCACTTTACCCTTGATCCTTACATTATAACGCTGAACGTTAAGCAAGGTAACATCAAATAACGTTTTTGAGTCATTGGTATGACTCGACCTGGGATTGAACCCAGGTCTCCCAGGCCATTGGCGAACACTCTAACCATTATGCCAATGTCCAGTTGTTTTAAAAATCCTTCTTATTCAACAGAAACGGGAGGAGAAAAAACTACACAAAAAATGTAAATATGAATGTACAATGAATGCAATTCCTTAACCTCCAGGCATAAAATAATCCTAGACAGGTTGATATGACGTTCAAATCAATCAATCAATCAACCAATCAATTGAAGTTTTAGACTTTGACTGATAAGTCCATAGAAAAATAAAATAAACGAATACGCTAAAAATAAATTCTTTACGAGAAAATGAAAGTTGTTCCTTGTTTAAACTTCAAAACAACTTATTTTTGCTAAAGCTATCAAAAGACGTGTGTGTGTGTGTATGTGTGTGTGTGTGTGTGTGTGTAGAGGCACCAAGAGCCGTTGACTCTTTGTCTGTGTTATCCTAACTTATATCCCCCCCTCTCTCTCTCTCTCTATATATATATATATATATATATATATTACTTTCGGAACACTCTTATGTCAAATTCGTGAAAGAGGTAGTTCACGTTCATCGCCTGATGCTTGAGGCACCTCAAAGGTGTAATGCCGACGGAGCTTGGCTATTTTAAATCAAACCAACGTTTGAAAATAACACTTCTTGCTTTATAATCATCACGATGTAAAAGTTGGTGGTATAACACTAGATATTGAACTTTCACTTCAATAACCTATTTTTTAGATATATTTTTTTAGATAGCAGCTTAGAGGCTGTCAGACAAAATGACGTCTGGCTTGAAAGAGGTGTGTCATTGAATTCCTTTATGCAGAAAAATAGCCCCCAATGACATTTATCGACACGTGCTGAACATTTGCGAGCACCGTTAGGCGGTGGGTAATGCGTTTCAGCAGTGTCGGCAATGTTGTAAGGAATAAGCTACGTTCACCACAGCTGTCAACTCACGTAATAAAGAGTTGCATGATCAGCTCATCCGAGTAAATCGAGCTGGTGAAAGGTGGACTATAGACAAAATTTTCCCGACAACGTCATCGCTGCTGCGAAAAGAGGCTCACTTTTTTATTTACAAAAATCATATGGTGATTACGAAGCAAAAAGAGAATTTTTAAATCTAAAACCTTACTCTATCTAATTGTATTATTGTACTCTCTGTATCAATTGTAGTTTCCGTGGAAATAAATAGGTGGCATTACTTTTGGAGCGACCCTGTTACGAGCACAGTAGGTAAAATCTTGTTGATCGCAGGAACAAAATGCCTTGTCACAATGGGTGAGGCTATGTAAAGAAAAGTGTTTTTTAAAGCTGAAAACTTGCTCTATTCAACAGTGTTATCGTGATCCCTGTATATGTAATTGTTTCCGTTGAACTAAATAGAAGTCTTTACATTTGGGACATAAAAAGGGTAGAGTCACGTTCATTGCTTGATACTTGAGGCACTCCCAAAAGAGTAATGCCAACGAAGATAAGCTATTTTAGCCAACCAACTCGTATATGAGAGGATCACCGCTTTAAAAATGATTTTATATCGAGCTTGTCAGTAGTCGGAAAGCTAAGTAAATAATCTCAACTCGAATTCAAGATAAAAATTGTAAATACGTAAATATTAAAAATAAAAATAATATAAAACATTAATTATATAAAATTGACAACAGAATTCTTCAAATAGACTTACCGCCAAAGAATGCACAATTCTGTGAGAAATAGACATGGCTCTTTTAGTTTTCTAATGTAGAACAAATGAAGAAAAGCAGACGACTACGTATGAAAGACGCAAAGGTAGACGAACAAGTCCGAGTTACCATAAAGAAACCATTACTCTAGCCATAAATCAAAACCAACATTCCGAGCTCTTGCTGTGTTTTTTCGAGAGCTAAACCATAAAAATCTTCAACACAATGTTTCTTCATTTTTATTTTTTAGAAGCTTCCCTTATGTTATAACAGGTGTCATTGTCTTTGGAGTAGGACATAACATTTTGTGATCTATTAAACTGATTTAAACTCAGAATTTCATGAAACAAATATAATAAAATCTTGTGAATTTTAACATTAATAGTTGTATTTAAATATACGAAACACGAAGAATGATTAGAGTATTCAATTTGTGGTCATAGTTCTCACTGTTGGCAATGTATTTTTAACAGCGTTCATAAAAATCTGCACCAGAGTAAGAGATTTACTTTTTCTCAGTAGCGACGACTATCGAGTCCTGTAAATTCATCGTCGATAAATTCATCGTGTGTTAAATTCATTTTATTGCAAATTTATCGCAGGTAAATCATTTGTAGCTTAATTCAGAATTTAATCATTGCTTTTAAGAATTTAATAAAAACATCAAACGGTTATGGTTAGGAAAACTTTCTATCACTAGAGCGGTTATTCTGATACGAAAATTTTCCTTCGATAAATTAACTAAGCGATAAATCTAATGACGATAAATTTACCATTTACCGACAATGGATTTACGGAGAGGAATTTGCCTAGAATTGCACAGTGCTCACCTCGTTTTCATTTTGTCGTGTCCTGTCTGAGCTGATGAAGATAAACCGATAATACACTTTAATATCAGCCAGAAGTAGTTGGTAGTCGAAAAGCAAAGTTTAGCGTAGATTTGGCAAAAGTGAAAAGTATACGGAGTATCCAATGAGGATCGAACTCCCGACTAATCTATATGAGAAACCAGCTCATTAATCATTACACTACGAGTCTGTTTTCTTTAGATAATTCAAAAGTTTGATGTGAATATGAAAGATTGATAATGTTTTTCGCTGTCCTAGGTTTTGAACCGAATAGCAACACTAATGACCAATAATGCTCGAAAGTATTACAAAAATCGTATAATTTTGTCTATATTTATTTTGGCCAGAGTTTATATATATATATATATATATATATATATATATATATATATATATATATATATATCAGTAATATCTAGTCGGCGTCCGAAGACAATGGGTGTGGATTATTCGTTTATAGAATATATCAGGCATTTCATATAAATCTACGGGAGTGCCCGATGCATGGCTATTGTTTGAAATTCCTTTTCAGGTTTATATAATAAAACTCACATACAGAGCGTATTCAATGTAACTGAAAGAAAACTCAAGCGTGTAAGTCATCTGAAGAGAGGAGATTATATCTTGTAATGATAATTTAACTAGGCTGCAGTTTTCTTCCAGTTATATATATATATATATATATATATATATATATATATATGTGTGTGTGTGTGTGTGTGTGTGTGTGTGTGTGTGTGATTGTGGCATTCTGTTAGTAAAACTTAGTAGCTGTTAAGAAATTCATAGCTAATTTTCATTCTTTCTGTCTCTCTCTCTCTCTATACATACATATATATATATATATATATATATATATATATATATATATATATATATATATATATATATATAGTATCAACAAAAGAAATAGTTTAAAAAATTTATTTAAAAAAATATTTGAGATATTGACACTCACGAGGCACAATTTTATAGGAAAACACCTGAAGTTTATAATTAAAGCTTTTGGCAACACAAGGTTTTCTGTTACTAGCCAGGGTGCGAAAAACTATAGCTATTGAGAAGACATTTTGTGGGATGGAATTAAGTAACATTATTTCAGAACACATTTCGCGAAATCACCGCTGATTAGACAATCCGTCTGTGATTAGTACAATAAAAAACAAAAAAACAAAAAGAGAAGAACAGTCATAGGAGGTCATTAGTATCCCCTTAAAAAACAATTGGAATGTATTTGTACTAATTAGGCAAGCCACGAATGACCAGAAGGAAGACAGGTCCGGAGTTAGAAATTCCTTAGCAGACTGTTTTGAAAATTTTGCGGAAACAGTAGTGACTGATACTGAACAAATTGCAGATATTGCAAAATTTAAGTGATCCGGAAAAACCACAGATTTTTGATGAGGAACTCATATTCATCTTCAAAATATCAGTGGGAAGATGCGAGTGACTTGGCGGTTATTGTCATAGGATATGGACTCAATGACCAGAATTTAAATTCTGGACACACGTCTCCAGGCGTAAATAGTAAGGCAGAGACAGGTATGCAAACAAAAAAAAATAAAAAGCATTTCATGCGACTCGGGCAGGGTAACTTGCAACATTGAGCCAAATCAAAGGATCAACTCAAATCAGTGATTGTTTGTCGAAATTGCAATGATGTGAGTCAATTCGAGATGATAAGGATATCGTCTCGTAATCCTCTCATTTACCTGTGGAAGGGGAATTATTTAGCCTGGTGATATGAAGTTGTGACTTTCACAACAATTTTCGCCAATGATTTGCCTTTAAGATGCTGTATTAAATTTGATTCTCTTCAAAATTGTGTATTGTAAGTGTCAATGCGTTAAATTTATATTTTTTTCAAACTGTCTACTTTTTTGTTGATATCTTGTAGTTATACCAAACAATAGCTTCAAAATCAACTCAAGTATCAATGGCAATGGTTCGTATTGATCCAAAAGGTAGGATTGCCGTTAAAAATGAAATTAGTTATATTCAAATTCCTTGTTAAAACGCTATATTCTATTAATATTTATTTGACTATATTAAGTCGAACAAGATCGTGTATATATATATACATATATACAAACATATATATATAGAGAGAGATGTCCTTTTAGGCATGTTTCATTTACGTCAGACGAGGATTGTTTATTTAGTTATTGATTTTTTCTTCCTGGATTGTAAGATTCTGGAAACATGGATCCGATTCATATAAAAACTGTCCAACGTTGTTTTTTTAGTTGTAGTTTGAATATTTTCAACTATTGTTGGTCATCATCAAGAACATTTTGTTTTAAATCAGGAAAATAAAGCAATGTTTCAATTTTTTTAATATTCAAATGAAGATTAGTGTCAGGATGGAGTCCTCAAGGCAAAATGGCAAAAGTGTTGGACTGAAGCCTTGAAGTAAACGAGTTCAAACTCCTGCCACGCTATTTTGTTCAATTTTATACTAATACCCTTGGTAAAGGCATAAACCTTCTTTATCATCCTCTCCAGCTTTAGTTTTAATACTACCACCATTGTTTTTATACAAGGATGGTTTTAGCATTCAATAACCCATGAAGGTTTATATGCCATTAAACAAAGAAACCAAACTATTGCTATCACATGCTAATAGCCACCATGTGTAAAGGACTTCAACCTGTAATACATACATATGTATACGTATATATATATATATATATATATATATTTTTTTTTTAGTAGCGGTACAATTTAACCCATAAGTAGTGGGGATAAGAGTTTTCATACTTGGAGTAGTGGCTAACGTGCTTGACTGTTACATCTTAGTAAGCGAGTTCGAATTCCAGTCGCACTAATACGTTCACTTACGGACCAATGCCCTCGGGAAAAGTATGAAGTATATATGTATATATTTTTTTCTTTTTCTTTGAAGTGTGATAAAAATGCATTAAGACTGAATGTTTACATATTTTTCATTTTAAAAGTTAAGTTGTAAATGAAAAAATATAGACAATCGAGCAACATAAATAATAAAGGAATGATGTGAATATTACAGAACCTGATTCCATGCAACATTTTCTTGTTTTGTAAACTGAAATTTCATCACAAGATTTGAGGACATGGAGGACATTAAAGAAATATATCAACCAACTCATCAAATAAAAGAATTTTTGAACAAATCAATTTAAACTATCGAATGGAACCAGGTCAGAGTGGACACTCCTCAGATTTCTAGGACCAGAATCTTTCAATTGGATGCAGTTTAGTGTCATACCTAAGTCACCACTTTTCGGTGGAGGTCTTGATATATATATATATATATATATATATATATATATATATATATATATATACTTCTAAATGAGGCTAAGAGCAGAAGAAAACTAGTATATACTATGGCCAAAATTTTATGACTATAACAAACAAGAAAGAGCTACCAATCTGACTAAGAATATACTAATGTGATTTTGTAATTGAGTGCAATTTATATCAGCTTTTCCACTGAGTGCAAGTGTTTGGAAATTGTAATTAAGAAGTGATGTCTAATTATTTTTTATAATTAGAAAATTAGTCAATCAACAGACAAATAAATAGAAGGGAAAAGAGAGAGAGAGATAGAGAGAGAGATTAAAGAAAAGAAATGGAAAAGATAGAAATAAGAAAAAGAAAGAAGGAAAGAAGTGAAAGAAAAATGGTGGAGAAGGAGGAAGGGATGAAAGCAAGAAGTGAAAGAAAAAAGATGAAAAAGTGAGTTAAAGAAAGATGAAAGAGAAGGAAAATTGCAAATTTGATTGGAAATCTTGTAATTATCAAAGTGTATTTTAACTCTATTGCACTAACAGAAATCTTGCTACAAGGTGCTGTTTTGGCTGTTTTACACAAATGTACATAGAAAAATCAGGTTGAGATAATATGGATTATTTTATAGTTCATTGGAAGTAACTTTGATAAGTGCTTATTGATAAAAAAAAAGAGAAAAGAGTAATTATATCACTTAAGATTGAAGTTAGGTATCATTAATGATATGTGTATATATGTATATGCAAAGGCTGGAAAAAATTTTTACATACATCAGCTTTGTGTGAACACCTACAGGAAAATCTGATAGGGATGGATCTCAAGAGAGAGCCAAGAGAATTCATATTGTCAGCAATCCTTGATGAGGATAATGATGATATGTGTTTGTATGTAAATATAAGATTTTATGTTTAATACATCATTTGTATATTTGTATGTAGATCAATATTTTTATTCATGGGGACTCTATCTATCTATCAATCTCTCTATCTATCAGGGACGTTAAAAAATTGTAAGCCTCACCCAGAATGGAGAGCCATAACTGAACATTTAAATTTTTCTTGTTTTTTAAGGAGTGATAGTATGTTACCACCATAAAAATATTCATTTTTGTCTCTTCTTTCAGTACGAGGCTTAGAACTTTTTGAACGACCTTTATATATATATATATATATATATTTAATTATCATTATTAAAAATGAAATTACAAAAACATGATAATACTAAATTCAATGATACTAATCATAAACATTAAAAGAGTGATTGTATGTGTGTGTGTGTGTGTGTGTGTGTGTGTGAGAGAGAGAGAGAGAGAGAGAGAGAGAGATGGAAAGAAAGAAAGAGATGAGTCAATGATAAGAGAGAATAAAGAAAGCAAAAAAAGTGTGAGGGAGAGTGAAGAAGAATGAGAAAAATAAATTGCAATAAACAAGGAATCAAATCAAAAGACTTTTAACAATGAGACACAAAAGAATTACCTCACAGTTCCAAGTTGATTCTTTTCAATCAACACATCATTATCTGCTAATTTATTCATTACAAATTCCTTTTCTTTCATCATTAATTTTTCTTTTCCACCTTCTACATTCTTCTTAATTTTCATTTACCACAGAAGCAAAATGAAGAGCCTTAATTAATAAAACATTGCTAAATAAAACTTCTAAAATAGTTTTGCAATATTGTCATTGACAACCAGTGCCTTTTGGCATGAGTGTTCTTGAAGAGTAAAAAGGTCAAGAGCTAATAAATTTGGGCATTTATGAATATCAAAATATTACCAAAAAACAGTTTGAACTCTTCACTTGTTAATCATATACTAAAGTGAGTCAAGAGTTTTTCAATAGTTTGGTATGTACTTGTTTGTATATCACATGACCAAAGTCATTCAAACTGTAAAAGTTATCCACTTTGGTTGGTAGTATCGCATTAGCTGGTGTGCATTTCTTCACTTGGTTTGTGATTTGAAAGTTGCACAGATGAAAGTGCAATGTTGTTGTTGGTGACCAAAGTGGAGAGTGACCCGAAGGCTCCCTTTTTGATAGCTACTACACCAAGCTGTAGGGGAGGGCGCTACTCCTTTCCCTGGATTGCTCCACTTTACCCTTGATCCTTACCTTATAATACTGAGTGATAAGCAAGAAGGCATCAAGTACCATTTTTTGAGTCTTTGGTATGACTCGACCTGGGATTGAACCCAGGTCTCCCGGGCCATTGGTGAACACTTTAATCATTATGCCAATGTCCAGTATGAAAGTGCAATGTACTTGTGCTTTATGAATTTGAAATGGACCATTCGAGAAGCAACCAAAAAGGTTTGTTGTAGAAAAAGTGAAAGCAAAATTAATTATAATCTAGTTACTTGATGGTTCAAGAAATTTTGCTTGGATTGCCTAAAACTAGATAATCAGGTAAAGTCAGGTAGGCCAAAAACTATGGTTTCAAGTTATGTAAATCTGGCAAGTAGCACTGGAAGAGTATCAGGCGAGTTTGGTATCTCACAGTCTAGTGTGATTCATCACCTTCACAATCTTGACAGATGCATCTGGAACTGCCAAATTGTGCTTCTTAGGCAAAACATTTGG
This sequence comes from Sepioteuthis lessoniana, assembly GCA_963585895.1. Lineage (NCBI taxonomy): Eukaryota > Metazoa > Mollusca > Cephalopoda > Myopsida > Loliginidae > Sepioteuthis > Sepioteuthis lessoniana. Next base: position 20,283,518 of record OY757946.1, read on the forward strand.
CATACCAATGTATATAATGGGAAGATAGTTAACCCCAAATTGGTTCTCACTCTCTTGTTAGTAGGACAGATAATATAACCTCCTGCATAAGGTTAAGAATTCCTCTCAAAAACAGAGATGTCCTGGATATGACACAAAGTGGTGAGGCTCCAGTTCTAGAGTTCTGGGGAGAGTGAAGTACTCCTTTAGTACCATTACTCCCCACTCCACTCTTACTTGGAGAGATAGTACCTGTGAGGGTTCCAATTATATGTCAAATAGATCTGTTTGAAAATTGGAATCCTTGAAACCATATACAACTTCGATATTACAGGTAGGATGTGAAACAAGGTCAATTTTTCAGCAAAGTACTGCTGGTTAGAATTAAGAGTTTTCTTTCTTTGAGACTGTTTAAAGAACCCAGTCTGCCCTACAATTTACCAATACCAAGGGGAATATTGATGGATTTCTGCTTTTCCCAAGGACCTTAGTGACACACAAAAAATATTTGTGTACAAATAATTATCATTATTAACAACTTGAAACCATTTAATTGATTAGAAAATAAAAAAGACTGACATCATTATTAAATAACCCAAACAAGGTTGATGTGCCATAAAACTCACCACCAACCAACCAACCAACCAACTTACCTCAATAGTTCTCATAATTTACTTAAAGTTGAAAGATGACTATATATGAAGAAATATAGTTGAATTTCAAGGAACAAATGTTTTTACACTATCAAATTATGATATATACAAGGTGCATTTTAAAAGTAATTCAAATATAACATGACACTTCATATATACATACACATATGGAAATATATCGATATATATATATATATATATATATATAAATTAGGGTAGAATAGACCAAGAGTCAACAGCATTTTGGTAACTGTTAGTTGTTTGCTTATGTGATCAAGTGATCTGATGATTGCATAGAAACTGACAGTCACCATGAACCATTGACGATTAGTCTTAACTATCCTAGCTTAGATATTTAAAGTGCTACTACTTTTATTTATGATATAGCAAATGAGATAAATATCTCTCCCTTTCACTCTCTCTCCCTCTTTCTCTCTTTATATACTCACATACATATATACATGTATATGCAGACACACACACACAAACATATATATATATATATATACATAGACATACATGCATATTCAAGCATGAATACATATATATATATATATATATATATGCACAAACATACATGCATATTTAAGCACACACACACACACACACACACACACATACACACACACACACACACACACACACACACACACACACACACACACACACACATATTCCTGAAAATAGCCACACTGAAGAGTTGAGATACAACAAAACAGTGTATCTGTGGATGACAATATATATATATATATATATATATATATATATTCATGGCTCAATATGTATATATATGTGTGTGAGTGTGTGTGCGTGTATATATATATATATATGTGTGTGTGTGTGTGTGTGTGTGTGAGTGTTTCCTAACATGCATGTATACATATCTATATCTATATCCATATGTATATTTCAAAATACATATGTATGTGTTCATATAATAAATCATCCTTTACATAAATAAGTATGTGAATGAGTGTTTTCACATTTAATTCATTTTTTGTATGCATGTATACACATTTGTCTGTAATTTGTCTTTAAAGAAAAAAAGAATCGAATAAAAAACATAAAAACAGAAGATTTTGAATTTAAAAAGATGTTTGAAAAAGAATAAAATGAAATTTTCAATTCATTCACCCAGATAGCACCTAACCCCACCAAACATCATAACTCCCACCCCCCAACTTGTTATGAAGGTTGTATAAGTTTATGGCAATAGCACAAGGAGACCATTAAGTAGGCTAATATAACATACAAGTATTTAACCACTCTTATGTTGGTAATCAGTCAGAAGTGAATACTTATGTCATTTTAGATAATTACAGGTGATTCCACATATACACACACACACACACACACACACACATATATATATATATATATATGCAAAATTTATCACTTCCTCAGTAATATATATATATATATATATATATATATATATATGATTGATTCATCTCTTTCTATGGCATATTTATAAGTATTCAGCCCACAATCTTACAAAATCGTGGTGTTGTGCACAAGATCATATGGCTGCCTCTCCACCATACGGATATTGTCCAAGGAAACAGCAAGGGGTTTAAAACTTAGCGTCAGTGCTAACAAGCAAGTGGCTAGAATGAGTTCAAAAGCAATACTGAACTACTTTTGGGATTCTAATAACTGTTTTTAAATTCCAAGATGCCTTTCTCCTAGACTGGTGGCCCACCAAGACCAGAGGACCAAGTCTACCCTATTTATGGTATAATTTCTTGTGGTAAATAATGAATTAATAAAATCCTACTTGCTTTTTTTAAACATTCTATGAAAAAAAGTATATACAAATAATCATAATTACATATTAAGTATATATATATATATATATATATGAGGATCATTAAATAAGTTTCCAGACTTTTTTCGTGTGGGCACTTTTATTAATTGTACATACATGAAACTCTAGTCCCCTTTGAAGTAATATCCTCCGGCTGCAATGCACTTGTTGTACCGTTCCAACAACTTCTGGAAGGCCCCATGGAAGTCCTCTTGTGGGAGCATTTCACTGACCTTTTTCACAGCCTCTTTCATCTCCTCAATTGTCTCATAATGACAGCCTCTAAGCTTAGGGAATAACCAAAAGTTACAGGGAGCAAGGTCTGGACTATAGGGAGGGTGAGAAACTGTCTTGATTCCCATCTTGGTTGAATAGTCTGTGACAAGGATGGAGTTGTAGACTGGTGCATTGTCCTGGTAGAAATGCCACTGAGCCGATTTGAAGAGTGCTGGCCTCTTCCGACGGAATCTCTTACAGAACTCCCTTAAAACCTCAACATAGTAACCCTAACTCTTTGGCCAATCAACTCTGGTGTATTGACTTCCTTACTCCTCCCACACCACATGTTTGAAAAGTAGTCTGAAGCATTCCATATGATTCTGTGGCATTTTTTCCAAGTTTAAAGCAGAATTTTATTGCATATCGTTCTTCTACAGTGTGAGATTGCATTTTTGAAATTTACCAGCTGTGACAATCAGGCTTTAGTGGGGTATATTCCAATTGCTGCTGTAGCTGTTCATTTGACCTGAAATCATAAAAACTGGTCAGTCATCTCATAAGATGTATAGCAATAACATAAAGAATTTTCAAGAGTCTATGACAATTTTAAATGCCTGTACAAAAAAGTCTGTAAACTTATTGAATGCACCATGTATATATATATATATATATATATATATATATATATATATATATAATCATAATTATATATTAAGTATATATACATTTTTAAACATCCATTGTTGATTTAACATCACTAATATCATCCCTCATAATCCGGATGATGGTTCACTAGAATTGAAATGCTATAGTATCGACTTTGCTTCTCAATAAATCTCTCCCTCTACTTGGATTACCTTGTTATCAATTTTTTCTTCATATATATATACATATATATATATATATATAAAGTAAAAAAGTTGGCGACCTTAGTCGAGGGTAACCTGAATGCTCCCTTTTCAATTGCTACCACACTGATGTGTAGGGGAGGGTGCTACTCCCTCCCCTGGATTGCTCCTCTTTACCCTTGATCTGTACCTTATAATGCTGAGTGTTAAGCAAAGCGACATCAAGTACCATTTTTTGAGTCTTTGGTATGACTCAACCAGGGATTGAACCCCAATCTCCAGACCATACTAATAATGAACCGGCTTTACTAGCTCTTTTATTCTGAGTTTCACTTCACAGCACAATCATCAATTTTGCCAACATATGAAACTGTGATTGAGCATAATTTCATAGTTTCAGTTTTAAACTTGTTCAGTTTGCACTGAGTAATTTTTATATTCTTTTCTTGATTTATTCTTATCAATTATTATATATAACACAATTTTAAAATAAAAACATCTCAGTCACAGCTGTCAGTTTCATGATTTTATAATCATCAAGCCATAATGAAAAAGAAAAGCTTTTATAATTGCTCAATGATTGAGAAAATGTTCAACTAACATTTGTGATTGATACATTTGCACTTTAAAATTTTAATATACAAAAACTTCTATGTTGGATATTGAGCACTGTTACAAGATTGCCAGCAATAGAAATTTGTCTTTTATTTTTTTCAGTATTATATATATATATATATATATATATATATATTTGGAGAGAGAGAGAGAAAAAATTGTTTGTTGGTGTCAAAAATAGCATAAATGTTGAACAAAAATTTACATGAAGGAACTGGAAAGCCAACACAGTCTGGTGGTATTATTGGTAACTGCTGGGTTAGTTGTAATTATGATCTTCAGTTTTGAAACTATGCCTGACTCTAACCTGAATAAAAGCTTATCAATGCAGCTATATGTGTATGAAATATATATATATAATATTCAGAGGTTCAGTGTCTCATCAATTGAGACAGACATCAACGCACAACTAGCAAAGGCATGGACAGCTATCAATAGGCTATCAGACATATGAAAGTCAGACCTGACCGATAAAATAAAACACAAATTTTTACAAGCAGCGGTTGGGTCGATACTGCTATATGGACGCACTACATGGATGCTAATTAAATGTGTGGAGGAAAAGCTTAACGGCAATTACACAAGAATGCTGCGAGCAATATTTAACAAGTCCTGGAGGCAGCACCCAACAAAGCAGCAGCTGTACAGCCACTTACCACCCATCACAAAAACTATCAAAGTTAGACAAATCAGACATGCGGGACACTGCTGGAGAAGTAAGGATGAACTCATAAGCAACATACTCCTGTGGACCCCTTCACATCGATGAGCAAAGGTAGGACGACCAGCTAGAACCTATATACAACAGCTCTGTGCCGATATGGGATGTAGCCTTGAAGACCTACTGGAAGCGATGGACGATAGAGAAGGTTAGCGGGAGAGGGTCAGAGAGATCTGTGCTGGCAGCATGACAGGATGATGATGCATGGCTAAACCCAAAACACATGAAGAGCAAAAAAAACAAACCTAACTTAATTAATGGATATTCCTTATTACTGGTGATTTCGTTGATTTGTTTTTTTTATTGTTTAATGGCATATTAACATTCAATGGTTAATTAATGCCAAAGTCATCCTTGTAAAAGGACAGTAGTTTTACAATTCAATCCATAGCTTGGGAGGGATGAGGAGGTTCATACCTTTTCTAAGGGCATTAGTTTATATATGTTCATATCATAATTGATATATATAGTATTATAATGGGAAATGGCGGATGTTTCTTTTATTCTACGTTTGGTTTTATCATTAATGAATGTGATATTGTTTGAATGTTGGAAGTTAAATGTGTAATTAGTTGAGATATTATGAATAACTAAATCACAGGAAAAGTTGGCTGATTTAAAGTCTCTTCTGTGTTCATTAATTTGTTTCAGTAAATTTCTACTTGTTTCTCCTATATAAAACCTTGGGCAGTCCTAGCAGCAACTTCTATATATACCTGTGTGAGAATAAGATTTTGTTTTTCTGTTACTATTGAGTTTTAACAATTGTTTGATTGTTTTGGAAGTTTGTGTGATTGTTTTTAAACTTAAATGGTTTAAATTGTTTTCAATAATAGAGATTGTGGGATTCTGATTTTACCAACCACCATACATCCAATCACACATGACCCAGAAGATATATTACAGCCCTTACAAACTTAGTCAAAGACAATGATATTACCATTACAGCTCCGGACAAAGGAAGTGGAGTCGCCATTTTGAATAAAACAGATTATCTCAACAAACTTAGGGAGAACAGCACCTAAACTCCTACATTTTTAAACAACATCAACAAAAACTTGACAAATCCTACAAAAAAATAATTTCTAATGAAGTTCTGATCTACACTAACATATATATATATATATATATATATAAATATATGTAATGATAAATAAATATACATTAGTTTTTATATATATTTAATAGCATAGATGCTTATCTGCGACTACTAGTTTCATGCCGTCTTATTATATCAATCATCTGGCTGAGAAAGAAAGATATTGGAGAAATCGAAAAAATCAAGAAATACTGTCAAAAAAATGTTTACATTAGGATTGCGTATAATTCTTTGTGTGTGTGTTGATTATATTTGCGTTTTATTGTGTGTGGTTGTATATGTGATTGTTAATATGTTTGTGTATGATAATACATGTGCTATGTAGTTGATTTGAGGTTGTCTCCTGAATATATGTGTCGCGATGTGTTGCAGAAGTCACGAGACAGACAGAGTTTGGGCCGAATAAAGAGTTTTCTTTTTGTGTGAAGTGATGATTTTAACTTAAGAACAAATTATCATTATTATTGCATTATACAGGAAAACGTAAGTATAGTAGGTGAGGTGGGAATATCGTGGTGTAAGAGACATGTTATATCATAACATACTATGGAGTACTATGCAATATAAGTATTTATATTTTGGAATATGTTCAGTGTTAAATTGCAATAATAATTTGTATTAGCTGTCTATGTTGTGCTAATGTTTTATTACATATACGTTACTGTAATCTATGATGATATGTACGTAAGGAATACGGTAAGCATACTGTATTAAGACTTATTTCTAACAATCATGAAATCATGACTGACATTATATCAACAGGTGGTGAGGGTGTTTGGAGATGGATATAAAGGTTCAATGGAGGAAAATGGTACTTATGGTGTGGCGGGTGTGTTGTGGGATTATTCATGAAGAAGTGTGGAGGTTTTTAGTGATGGAGGTGGTATTGGTATGGCGGATGGTGGTGGTGGGGAAGGATTATGTGCATGTGTCAAAATGTGAGAGTAGATGTTTGTTCTCATGTCGACACGAGTTATATGCAGTCCTAACATAAACATTCTTTTGACTGTATTTTTTGATTTCTCCAATATCTTTCTTTCCCTGCCTGATGATTGTCGTCAAAAGATGGCATGAAACCAGTAGTCACAGATAAGTATCCACACACATATGAATATATATAAAAGCTAATATATATTTATTTATTATTATATCACAGCTCTATTGAAGATATTGAGCACTCTCCAAATTATACCACATTTGGTCTATCACAAACCCACCAAGTGAGATAGTGAGAAATGTTGTAATATATATATATATATATATATATAATACAAATATATTACATATATATATTACATATATATATCATATATATATTACTGAAAATGAAAAATATTTGATGTTTAGTTTTTTATTCACCCTTTCCTTGCTGGCAAAGAAGATGCCGCAAATGTGGTTATTGGTAGTTTTTAAACTGTGTACAACCATATTTACAATGTCTTTTTTGCCAACATGAGATGCTGAATAAAAACCTAAACACCAAATCCATGTCTGTCATTTTTAATAAAATGCGCTTACAAGAAAATCTACTGCCTATATACACATTGTATATATGTATATATATACATATATATATATGTTTGATGTAAACCCTTACGTATTAAGATTTCTTTTAGAATGGGATTTGGTCGAGGGTAAGTTTTCCAAAATTAGAGATTTACTTGTCAGGGGTAAAGTTGATTAAAGCAAGATTTTGTAGTGGGTGTGGATGCTTCAGTCATGTGAACAGGTGATTAGTACATTTATTACAGGTGAGTTAGGGGTTGAAGGATTATAGAGTGTCTTAAGCGGAGAGTTGTTTTTTTCTTTAGAACAGGTTTGTATATGCAGGCATTTATAGGTGGGTCAGTACAGTAAAGCAAATAGAATGCACACACACACACACACACACACACACACACACACACACACACACACACACACACACACTCACTTGCACACACACACACACACACACATGCACACACACATACACACACACATATACATTCAAACATACACACACACACATCCACACTTACATCTGTCCACACTTATACACACATCTATCCATCCATCCACACACACACACACACACACACACACACACACACACACACACACACACACACATATACACTCACACATGCATATATATATATATATATATATATATATATATATATATATATATATATACATCTATATATATATGCATACATATACATATATATTCATCCATATATACACACATATATATATATATATATACACATACACATATACATTCATACATACATACATCCATACATACTTACATACACATATATACATATACACATACACCAAAATATCTATCATAATTTGGCCAAAATTATACACCCTAGGCCTAGAGTGTTTGCCAATGTCTCTGGAGACCAAGGTTGAGTCATACCAAAGACTCAAAGAATGGTACTTGATGCCACTTTGCTTAACACTCAGCATTATAAAATATGTATCAAGTGTAAAGTGGAGCAACCCAAAGAAAGAATTAGTCTTGGTGTAGAAGCTATTGAAAAGGGAGCCTTCAGGTTGCCCTTGACTATGGTCATCAACTTTACTAATATATATATATATATATATATATATATATATATATATATATATATATATATATTGTTAGATATTTATATGGTTTGCCATATAACATATATTCATGCACATACATATTCATACATATATTCACTTACACACATATATATGCATTCACACACACACACACACACACACACACACACACACACACACACACACACACACACACACACACACACACACACACACACACACACACACACACATGTCCTTCAGTCTGAGGAGATGGACGTTCAATATTCATAACCAGTAGATAAAGTCTCTTACTTTCATCAATATCTGTTTGTTTATAAGTTACAGATTACTTGACCATGAAAGAGGAAAAATTAATCTGTCCAGTCAAACAGAATGGTCATGGCATTTATGGGTGATGAATTATGGGCACAATAATCATATGCAGGTGTTTCATTAAGGACACCCAAAAGATTGAAAGAGTAGAATTTACCTGTAAGTAAATTTCTTGTAACAGTATAAGTAATGTGGTAACATTGTACTTTGTCCTTCACAACAGTAGAGATTGCTAACTGCATTTGAGCATCCATTCCTTTGTAATTGTAATTTACAAAGCTTTTTGCTTAGATGTGGCATGAAGCCACATAAATGGAGCACCCAATGAAACTCAAACTCTCTCATGAAGGTTTGCTTGCATAGCTTGCTGACCATTTCACCATCCAAGGTGCTCAGTAATTTACTAAGCATTTTGCTCCAATGTGGCACAAGGCCGTATGAAGCGGGCACTCAATGAGACTCAAACTCATGCATGAAGGTTTGCTATTCTAGCTGGCTAACTATTAAATTACCTGAGGTACATCCATTCCTTTGTAATGTGTCAGCTGCCTAAAGTAATTAGGCTGGATGTATTTCATACATATAAATCATACAAATATATGAGAGACAAATTTGATATAAAATTTTCCGCTTTTTAATGAGTCAAATCATGCTGAAAGTACAAATTCCTGTTAGATAAATGAAGTTAAGCAGCTTCAATACTTAGATGGATGACCATCTTAAGAAACTGCAGGTATTGTAAGCAACCTGAGGTCTGTGAATGATTATCTAAGCAAAGCTTAGTAAATAACGAGTTGATAATATTGTGTTGATAAATTTTGCTAAATTTGGATAGTACAGACTTAAATGGGCTCAGCTTGACCATCTTTGTTAAATGCAGAAATTCTCAGTGATGTGTCTGAATACATTGCAAACCTACAAAGTATTTTAAAATACAATCTTTACGTATTAGGTTGTTACAATGACCATTTTCTGGGCAATGAAAGTTAAAATAGTTTATGTACAAGTTCTTAAAAAATGGTATATCAAAAAGATATTGAAACTGAAACAGTATCTACAAAAAAAGAAATTAAAATTGAATAAAACATTATTTTCTTCAAAATAGTCCCCTTGGAATTCAACATGTTTATTCCAACAACTTTTTCATTTGTTGAACCACTTTTGATAAAACTGCAAAGTGGCACCCAAATATTTCTTTTAATGTCCTCCACATTGTCAATTTTTGACTGGAGATTAAATTTTAGTTTAAGAAACAAGAAAAAGTAGCATTGGTGATTATGGAAGGTGCTACACTTGAAGAATCCTGTATTTCATCAAAGAATGTTTTTGCAAAAATACAAAAATACAAAGACTCACTTTGTAATTAATTGTTCAGCTTTCCTCATATTTTATTCAAATTTTAAATCTTAAAATTGAAAAAATTTAAAGCATCAGTCTTGAAACTTTTTGATCACTCCTTGTATATATACACACATATATTAGAGAGAGAGAGAGATAGAGATAGATAGATAGATAGATAGATAGAGAGAGAGAGAGAGAGAGAGAGAGAGTGGGAATGGGGAAAAGAGAAACATTGAAAGAAAGAAGATATAAAAACTTGTCTGGTATATTTCCATGGTGGAAAAGCAGCAGTGCAATTTCAGCGGAAATCTTTACTGCACAACTGCGGACTATGCAGTAGTAACAGCAGCGGTGCATACAGAAAACAATACAGAAAAAGAACCAATATCTACATCTACCCGACTACTGTCTCAGCTGTCTACTTCCTACCTATTGTCTCCCTTGCTCTTCACGCTATGTTACCATTCAGGGGCAATGGATTTTTTGGGGGTGTGGGTGAAGGAACCAAGTCCCCTCTGCGTATACACCGAATTCAGGCATAGTAGTGGACACAAAGAAGGAACAGATCTGGAAACTTTCCATGAAAAAAAATTACGGCTGCTCTGGGTTTGTAAAGTAAAGTTTGTGGCATGAGTCACTGGACTTGGAAGCGACGTTTTCTACAAATATTATCAGTCCGTCAGTCATGGAATCGGTCAGACGTCTGGAGAGAAAGGAAAAAAATGTTTTTTGCCTGAGAACTGTGGGGTGGTATTTTTATTCTTTTATCTCTGTGGGTTGCTTTTCTTAGCTTATCGCTGACATGTTTCTGCCGCATATATATATATATATATATATATATATATATATATATATGTGCATGTGTGTGTGTATATGTGTATGTGTGTGTGTGTGTATATGTGTGTGTGTGTGTGTGTGTGTGTGTGCGTGTGTTATGGGTGTTATGTGTGTGTGTGTGTACATTTGTATGTAAGTATATATAAGTAAAAAGAGTGTTTTCAAAAGGATGCAACTGTCTTTTGGACAGTGAGCATTGAAACTATTATAACTTTCTTTAGAATAAATCTACATCACTTGGGTCATATCTATCTATCTATCTATCTATTAGTTCATATCTCCCTATCTATTTATTAGTTCATATCTATCTATCTATCTATCTATCTATGGACTGACATGAAATAAAATTGCAATATACATAAGAATAACCTCTGTATGGGGTTTGACTAGTCTTCATACAATCCTTATTTTAGAACCTGTGCTTGTATTGATTGTTATATTGTTTTTTTTTTTTTCGGTAATCCAGCAATTCTTGAGTAAAGTGAAATTAATTCTGGGTGATACCATTTTATTTTATATCACTACCCCCATATATATATATACACACACACACACACACACACACACACACACACACACACACACACACACACACACACACACACACACACACACACATATTTATAATATATATATATATATATATATATATCATATTAGAAGAAAAACATTTAAGAATTACTCATATATTTTGTAATAATATTTATTTCAGCATAAAAAAAAAACTTTAAAAATTACTCATATTTTACATATTATATATATATATAAATATATATATATATATATATATATATATATATATATATATATAAATCTTCAGAGTGGCTAGACACGTAGGATGCTTGAAATGTAGATGACTATATATATATATATATATATATATATATATATATATATATATATATATATATAATTTGTATTTAGACATCAGTCTTTGAATAATACAAGTTTGATTAAAGATAATAGACAAAGAATTTATTTTTTGGTCAATATAAGCACTTTAAAACCTAGTCTACACTCTCACCTAACAGAAATTATAGATAGATGAACAAAGAAAGAAAAACAAACAGAAAATTCCACTCTTCAGTAAATACACAAACACCACCCATATATATATATATATATATATATATATATATATATATATATATATATATATATACAATTATGTGTATAAACTGCACATGTGTGTATGTAAACAAATCTCTGTATAATACAGTCTTAAGTACACTTGACCATTATATTGACCATACATGCGCACACATATGTGTGTGTGTGTGTGTGTGTGTGTGTGTGTGCAAATGTCAGTGTGCACACATGGATATGCATATATATACAATTATCTACCTACATATACACACATATATATGTGCCCATGTATAGATACTCCCCCCATATATATATATAATATATACATGTACATATGCATATGCAGAAATATATGCACACACATATTATACTATTCATACAAATAATATATCAATTTGTCTTTTAGAATACTGAACAATTAATTAAATTCAATTCTTTTAGTTATTAGTTGTGGATTATATATATATATATATATATATATATATATATATATATATATATGTGTGTGTGTGTGTGTGTGTGTGTGTGTGTGTGTGTGTGTTTGTGTGTGTGGAGAGAGCGAGAGAGAGAGTGGGGGGGTAAGAATTGAGAAGCTGTCTAATAGTGAGCTTTGTTTTGTTATGAACTCCTCTATATCCTTGGTTGTTGCATAGCTGGTAATTTGTCGGAGTCAGGGTTCTGGTGGATGAGGATGGGGGGGGGGTAGATGCACAGTGCAGACTATTGATTTCTGAGGACAGACTGCTGCACTTTTACAGCACTATAGAATCAGTAATTCAGTGTAATCTCTACTGACAGTAGATGCAATGATGTTGACAGACCTTATTGTTGTAGCCTTCTGATAGAGAAAAGCAATGGCACGATTTTTCGTGACAATTTTTGCTTCTTCATTCTTATTCCATTGAGTCACTTCTATTGGGAAGGCATTGCAGAGAGATAAAATCTTCATCTGTTATGTTCTTCTTTTATTTTCTCTGCTGTTGAACTGCTAAGCCTATCACAGTTGGTTATGAATTTTGTCTTTCTCCTATAATGGTTACCTAACAAGGCTAGAGAGCCAATTCCATCCTACTATTTTACTTATAGTTTCCAATAGTCATTTGCATGCAGTGAAATGCAAACATCTTTAGCATGGATTTGAACTCAGCTTGTTGAGTTCTTACAATGCCTCCTGAAGATCTTTACTACTGTGTATATATATATATATATATATATATATATATATATATATATATATATATATATATATATATATATATATATGCTATAATTGTAATATATTATTATTTGTGTATAACATGCACCCATAACTTTAGACAATGAAATTCTGGGGAGGTTCTCATGTATAAAATGGACTGACTTATAAGAATTTATAGCAACGAGATTTAACCTAAATTTTAAAAACTTTTATCAGTTACAACTGACTATATATAAAAATTGACATTGTTTACATTATGTCTTAAAATATAAAATTTACTCAGTATTTACAGCCAATACAGGACAAATACATGCAACAAACTAACAGTGAAAGTAAGGTTCACATTTGAGAAACAAATTTTTAAAGACAAACATTCCAATAAATATTTCTCTATAACAGCATAAAACACATTATTTTGGACTGTTGATATAACTTACTTTAATTCAACCTTTTCTAAATATGGTCAGGCATGTGACCAGAAAATAAAGTAAATTATACAGTTCTCATGTACAATATGCATCCCAAACTTTTGGGCTAAAAAATCTGGGAAAATATGCTCAAATTATGAGAATATATATAAAGCATTTTGTAAAATGTTGCACTGTAATTTGAATTTGAGACAATAAAAGTGAAGTATGTATTTACCAACTCCTCTGCACGAGTTGGACATGACACAAGGTTTGTTATTTTTAAGCAGGCATGAATTCAAAGTTTTCTTCTTTCTAAGCTGGTTGCCTGATCAAGGCTAAAGAAATCAGTCTACCCTACTATTTACCTATAATTGGAGGGAGAATAATTGGATTCATGCCTTTCCTAAAGGTATTAGTGCTATGTAAAATGCAGTCAGCTTCAGCCAGGATTTGAGCTTGAGTTGCTGTATCCATTTCCTTGGATGATAACCATGAAACCATGGAAACCTCCTTAATAAAATTAAGTACATGTTTTCCTGTAATCTGAAACTCGAGAGAGAGACTTACTCTGTAAACTGACTTGATCATGAAGGTGCTCCTCATGTAGTGTATCTTAAGTAGAAATAGTCTGGCAGAACCCATCCCTATCCAGGTTTGGTTTGAATTGTTTCCTTCTCTTAGACTGGTTGCTATACCAAAGTTCAAGTGCACAGTCTGCGTTACAGTTTATCTATAGTTGGAGGGAAAATAGATTCATACGTTTCCCAAGGGTATCAGCTCTATGTGAAATACAAACAGCTTTGTTCAGGATTTGAACTCAAGTAGCTGTGTCCACTTCCTATGATGATCACCATGAATGCCTCTTAATCTGAAACTTATGTGTTCTAAGAAAAAATTTCATAAGCCAAAATGATGCAAATAAGAAATTACCCTTAAGAAATAAACTTGCATGAAATTTCCTCTATTGCATACAGTACTACAATGACTGGGGAAAATTGAAGCTTTAAAAGTGAACTGAAGTTTTTTTAGATGTTTTCAATGCCTACAAAGAACCTAAGCAATCAAGTATCCTACTATATTTTCAACTGGTATATTAGCCGATGATAAACCTCAACCTTTGACTCTTGAAAATTCAGTATGTTATTGCTATACATCTTATGAGATGACTGACCAGTTTTTATGATTTCAGGTTCAAATGAACAGCTACAGCAGCAATTGGAATACACCCTACTAAAGCCTGATTGTCACTGCTGGTGAATTTCAAAAATGCAATCTGACATTTTAGAAGAACGATATGCAATAAAATTGTGTTTTAAACTTGGAAAAAATGCCACAGAAACGTATGGAATGCTTCAGACTGCTTTTCGACCATCTTGCATGAATCGAGCATCAGTTTTTGAGTGGCATAAGAGATTCAAGGAAGGCAGAGAGTCTGAGAAGGATGATGAGAGTTGTGGGAGGAATAAGGAAGTCAATACACCAGAGTTGATTGGCCAAAGGGTTTGGGTTAGGGTTAGGGTTACTATGTTGAGGTTTTATGGGAGTTCAGGAAGAGATTCCGTCGGAAGAGGCCAGCACTCTTCAAATTGGATCAGTGGCATTTCCAGTTCACAACTCCATCCTTGTCACAGACTATTAAACCAAGATGGGCATCAAGACAGTTCCTCAGCCTCCCTATAGTCCAGACCTTGCTCTCTGTGACTTTTGGTTATTCCCTAAGTTCAGAGGCTGTTGTTATGAAACAATTGAGGAGATGAAAGAAGCTGTGATGAAAGTCATTGACAAGCTTCCATGGGGCCTTCCAGAAGTTGTTGGAATGGTACAACAAGTGCATTGCAGCTGGAGGAGATTACTCGAAGGGGACTAGAGTTTCATGTGTATACTATCAATAAAAGTGCCCATATGAAAAAAGTCTGGAAACTTATCGTATGCACCTTGTAAATATATATATATATATATATATATTCTATTGAACATTTTCATTTAAAAACCACGTCATCAACCCAATACAATTCCTCTACCCATTATATTTTTTTTGTCTTGTTCATCCCACCCAGTAGGAAGATGGTGATTTCATGGCTTTTACATAATTTTTGGGACTGTTCATTGGATTCGAACTGATAGATTTGTTTCTAATCTTTTAATTTTGCTAGTTAAATACAGAACATTATGTAGAATCAAAACTCTTATTGGAATCTCTTATTAATTCACCAAATTCACGATTTGCCTGAATAGCAAAGAAACCTCCATTTTGGACTCAGTTTCAACTAATCTATCTGTAATTGTAAGGGTCATCCCTGAGAAAGTTTTAAATCATGTTCAGAGATTCAGCTTGGGTTGCTTTTAAATCATGATCTCTCTCACAGAGCCTATGTTTTACTATGCCCTTTGTTGTCAAAGTTTGTTAGAGATGACACTCATCCATTTTCACCATGATTGTTACTGGAAGCAAATGAGTCTCTCTCTGTTAGAACTAATTCTTAATGAACAGTAAATAAAATTATTAGTTGTACATTCCTATTTGTTATGATTGGGATTATTTCATTCTCTATAAATCCTGGTGACACAAGCAGGAGAGGAAGAGAAGAAAAAGAAAGACAGCCCAACTGGATTACAGAAGTTCCATCTTAGACCAAGTAGGGGACCAAAATGTCAGAAGCGAAATGCTGGACACCATCTTGATCTTTTTCACCTGACCAACAAGGAAAACAGACATGACACTTCACACAGCCCACACATTCCATGTATCTGGACCCTTGGCAGTCAGGTGTCAAGTGGTTAATGCAACTTTCATTCTTTTTTATTTTCTTTCTCACTCTTTTTTCTTCCTTCCTTCTCTTTTATTCTCTCTCTTTTTTCTTTTCCCTTTCCTTCCTTTTCTTTTATCTTTCTTCCTCTTCT
Source organism: Sepioteuthis lessoniana (assembly GCA_963585895.1). Lineage (NCBI taxonomy): Eukaryota > Metazoa > Mollusca > Cephalopoda > Myopsida > Loliginidae > Sepioteuthis > Sepioteuthis lessoniana. The sequence goes on from OY757946.1 coordinate 20,300,136, forward strand.
TTCTTTCTTTTCCACCTTTCTTCTTTATTTTCTACTTTTTTCTTTTTTTCTATTTTCCTTCTTTCTTTTTCATATTTCTTACACACTTCTCTTTTATCTTTTTTTCCCTTCTTTCTTTTCTCCTTTCTTTCTTTCTTGTTCCTCTTTTATTTATACTTAAGTTTTATCGTTAATGATTCTGAAGTTCAAGAACAACTGATATAATCAATTACTTACTTCTTTTTATCTATAAGCACAATACAAAGCTACTTACAATAAACAATTAGTCAGTTTGTATTTTCATCATCTGATTTTTTTCTATACTTATAGTAAGGCAGCAAAATCAGCACATCTAGCTAAATGTTTATTAGTACAATACCATTAAAGGACTTTGATAAAATATAGTAGTTTTCAGACAAAATTTCAACTACTTCAACAATAGTGGAAGGTCATCTTTGATGTCTTAATTTTTGCAGGATTGTAGTTCTGATCAAGGGAAATAACTCCAGGTATTTTTTCAATTCAATATTTTGATTTTAGGCAAAAATAAAATCTTCTAATAGTTTTTGGAAGTTAACAACTCCTAATATCTTAAAATTGAATTTTAAAGTTGAAGTTTAAAGACTTGAAGATAAGAGCATAATATGATCCCTATGGGATTAAATGATTACGTAATAAAAATCTGAAATGAAAATCAAGTCAAAAGTGGAAATGTAATAAAAAGATTACTGATAACTTCATAAAATAATGACACCTTTCTTAATGGTATCATTGTTTCCCCAGATATCATCATTTTCTTTTTCTTTTTCTCTTGCATTTTAATTTTTCTCAGCTTTGAAATGAGATGTCAGGACAAAATGTTTAAATATAAAATACATTGTTGAACATTCATCATACACTTACTTTCTAGGTAAAAGAATGATTGCTATATACAAACTTTCAAGGTAAAAGAATGATCATTATACACACTTTAAAATTCAAGAGTCTATTCAAATCTTCTTTATTTCTAAAAGTTCATTTATATTGAACTGATCATTTTTAGAAATTAAAAAGAAATGCTTGTTCTATTGTTATTGCAATTTTGTTAATTTTTGAATAATTATGAACCAATTTATGTAATTAGAAAGTGATCTGACATCAAACTTAATGACCACTTTTTATTCAAGTTTTGATGTTGTAATGTTTGGTAATAAATAATACCCAATAATGTCCGTTATTTTTTTTTATTAGAAATAATAAAATCCAGGTAACTTTGCTTTAGAAGAAAATTAGCTTTTTATGAAAAAAAAATGTTAAGGGTGTACTTATTTATAGGTGATACTGTAAATAATACCTAATAATATCCATTTTGATTGTATAATGTTCTACTAGGAATAATAAAATCCTGTATCTTAAGATTTTGGTTTTCTTCTAGAAAACCAATATTTTATTAAAAAACTAGTAAAGGAATGTAGTTATTTATGAGCAAGACTGTATCATATATTTTGCGGCTTTTTTTCTGATATATTGTATATCTGCTAATACTTCTTAGTTAACTCATGGTTGTTGGGGGTGAATTGAATCACAAAATCTAAGATAATGTTTTTCATTTTGATAAAGTATAGGTTTATTTCAAGAAAATGAATGAAAAAAAAAATAAAAAAGTGTAAAAGCATGTCGGCACTTGGATAGGTCAAAGTTTCCATCAAGAGATGCATTAAGTGCCATGTGCGGGATAAAAAAATGTAGAAACTTATGACTGAAGAGGTTTCTTGGCAGAAGTCCACCTTCTTGGGTGAGCTTCATGACACGTGCAAACATGGATTTCTGAATGTTTCCCACCACCTTTGTAACAATCCCTACCCACATCACTCTAACTTCTTGTTCAGTGATTAAAGTGGTGTTGTTGCACTATGTCCTACATACATCTTTGTTTATTTTCTTGTTCCCACTTCACTTAGATGAATGATCCTTGTTAAGATAAAAGTAAACAAAAAATATCAAAAAAAGGAGAGGGTTATTTTAACTGATATGGTTAAAGGTTCCTTCTTTTTATTTCTTTCTTCTCACTCATTAACATTGACAGTTTAAAAAGGTTATATTTGCTCCCCTTGACATTATCAAGTAAGGTTTTGGCACAAGAAACTATTCTAATTTTATGATAACTTTTGTAAATCTCAGTTAATTTGAATAAAATTGATGTCACCTTGAATGTATTTACTCAACCCTTCCATCAAGGGCAGAATGTGATTTAAGGTCAGTTTTTCAACAGAGTAAAACTGGTTTGAGTTTTCCTTCTCCAAGATTGGTTGCCTAATTGAAGTTAACACCCCAATCTGTCTTACCATTTACTCATATCTGGAGGGGACACACATTTCAAGGGCATTTGTGCAAAATGAAATGCAAACAGCCTTGATCAGGATTTGAACTCAGATTAACTGAGTTCAAAACCTGATCAAGGCTGTTTGATTCCATTTCTTTTGATAATAACTGCAGCTTATTTTATTTAAAGGAACTTTTTTCATTCAGTGTTCCTGGCTTGTTTATATATATATATATATATATATATATATATATATATATATATATATATATATATATATATATATATATATATATATATATTCTTTTGATAAGTGTTTCAAGATCTGACTAATTACACAGAATTTAAACTTTTAACTTCAAAAGTGTCCATAAGATTAAAAAAATATATCATGATATTTTTGATTGAACAATATTTGCTGATTGGTTGGTTGGGTGGGTTTTTATGGCATATCAACCTTTGTAAGTTATTTAATGCCAAATTCTGCGAACAATATTAACTGCACATGATGATCAGAGCCAGACTTTCACCTGTTGAGGCTCAAAGATATACAAAATTTGAGTCCTCTCTTAAAAAACATATGAGTAAAAAATGATAAGTTGGTTTATTGGTTGTTTTGTTTTATGGTGTATCAATACTTTTCGGGTCAGTTAACACTGAATTAAGTCATTTTGATAAAAGTTTCAATTCACTTTAGTATAAGTATAGTTTTTTTGTTTACACAGAATTAAATATCAAAATAGTTCCACCTCAAACAATTCAGTTTATCATAAGTACAGAAAAATTGATAAAGAAAAAATAATCTATCTATCTATCTATCTATGTATATATATATATATATATATATATTTTGTTATATATATAAATTGTTGGTTCATGCAAATTTAAAAAGACAAATACCTAGGGATATATGCAAAAATAGGAGATTTACAATATGAAGAAATTTTATCAAAATCTCAAGGGCCCTTTCATCTGAGATTTGTCAAGCAACAGCCTTCAGAAGTTGTTTAAAACAATGTAAATAAGATTAAGTAAAAGGGGTGGGGTGAAAATGAAGAATGATAGCAAGACAAAGGGGGGAGAGGAAAAAAAATTAAAACCACCCTAAGTCAAGCACAGAATATCTCCTAATAAATTAAAAGAGTGTTTAGGATTTTGGTTGCATAGAGAAGGCCAATTAAATAAAATATAAATGGCCTCTAGGACAATAAGATGTTGTTTAGTTCTAGCTCTATGCAAGACCACAAAACACTCATCACTGTAATTAACCCCACAACTATTTAAGGCATTCATAGTTATGAATATCTCCTGGAACATGCTGTTTAACTCTAACCTCAAAAGTGTTACATGCTGTTATACTGTGGCTACGGTTCAAACCATCCTTACTACTCAAGATGCATTTTGCTCTATTCATCAGGATGTGCACACTATCTTTCAACAAAGCAATTTGATTTATAAATTCCTATGTCACTGTAATGTGACATATATAGGATGCACTTCCCTATGCTTTGAGGTTAGAGTTAAACAGGATGTTCCAAGAGATATTTGTAACCACACAACATCCGGGCATTCAAAATTGCTCGATTCTGCCTTCTGTGAGCATTTGAATGTCTTAAATAGTTGTGTGGTTAATTACAGCGATGAATGTTTTGTGGTCTTGGATAGAGCTTGGACTAAACTACAACTTATTGTCCTAGAGGCCATCTATATTTTATTCAATAGGCCTTCTCTATGCAACCAAAATCCTAAACACTTTGAATTTATTAGGAGATATCCCGTGCTTGACTTAGGGTGGTTTTGATTTTTTTTCTCTCCCCCTTTTTTCTTGCTATCATTTTTCATTTTCAACCCCCTTTTACATAATCTTATTTACTTTGTTTTAAATGCCTTCTAAAGGCCGTCACTTGACAAATCTCAGATGAAAGGGCCTTTGTGATTTCAATAAAATTTCTTCATATTGCAAATCTCCTATTTTTGCACTCATCTCTCTCTCTCTCTCTCTCTCTGTATATATATATATAAATATATATGTATATTTTGGCAGCATTTCTTTGTTAATATTCTTCCCAAATACGATAAAAGTAATACGGGAATTCGAATGGATCCAGAAGAAAATATGTAGACATAAAATGTCTATTATGTTTAATGAAATTTGTATATATATATATATATATATATATATATATATATATATATATATATATGATTTTTCATGAATTAATGTTAAATAATGAAAAGTAATGATAAAATAAAAATAAAAAAAATGAGGTACTTGAGGATGATCTTAAGTTTATTTAGCTGATGATAGTATGAAAACAATTATTAGTAATTCTTTTTTCAGTTATGTGAATTTATCTTTTATGGCAAAAGTTTAGAATAGATTTTTAATTGATTACAAAGATTGTAAAATAACCAGTGTTCAAAGTCTTGATCTCTTGCCCAATGTAGACAGATACTTCAACTAGTTACATTAATATTTTATCTCCTTTAAGTGTTGCATGTTTATGTTTTTTTCTACCTACACATAAATTCTTTGTAGAAGTACTTATTTATCAGCTTTTAAAGATAATAAAAACATCTTGACATTTTTTCAAAAAAATTCTTTTGCTCAATCTGCTGAAAGTGTTGGTTCTCTTGCAGGTTTTTCTATGTAAACCTTTCTGTAACCCCCACCAACCTACTTTCAATCCCAGGTCGAGTCATACCAAAGACTTTAAAAATGGAACTTGATACCACCTTGCTTAACACTCAGCATTATAAGGTACGGTTCAAGGGTAAAGTGGAGCAATCCAGGGAATGGAGTAGCGCCCTCCCCTACACCTTGGTGTAGTAGCTATCGAAAAGGGAGCCTTCGGGTCACCCTCGACTATGGTCGCTAACTAACTTACTCAATATGAGAAAACAGATTCTACACTTTGATCCTAAATAAGATATAGCAAATGGGACCTCAAACTTGGATAGATCTTTCAAAGTAAAAAATATTTTGTTTTCACAACAATAATTGTCAAAATTTTAGGTAAAATTTCATTCAATTAACTTTTTAATCAATGGGAAATTTGAGCTTGGTGGCAGGTACAGATTTATATATATCAAGATATATCAAATTTTATTAACAAATTTGAGGAAAAAAAAAAGGCAAATGTCATATTTTTATTTATCTTTAATTCAAATTTCCTGACACATTAGATTATCACAACACACCAGTTGAAAAACATTGGCGTAAACAGTGCTGAGATTACCAAAATGTTTACCTCTTCTAAACCTCCTTCACAGAAAAGTCTTTTAATCCAACCCTAGATTCTAAGGAATGAATTGTATCATCTTGATCAGAAGATATAATACCACTTAACCTCTGTGGTCTTCCTTTTTTACTTTTTGATTATTTATCAATCTTATAGACTGATAGATTGTTAGAGGATCAATTGAGCACAGAACTTAATATTCTAGTCTGCAAGTTGAGCTTGTTAACCATCTCATTACAATAGTTACTCTGGCACAAACCAACTCTACTAGAGTGCTCAGTCAGAATGAATTGGCTTGATTGTATTTTTGTAAAGTTTTATTAAATTCATTATTTTGTTGAATTTCAATAGATTTTTCAAATCAAGTGTATAGTCAACACTAAAAATTTTCATATTCATTTTCTTTTGCTTTTTTTTTAAAAGATATAAACAGTAATTTCAAAAACAAATAACTCCATTTCTACCCGGGAAAATTCCATGTTTGAAGAGAATAGCACCCCCATTCAAATTTTCATTAATTTTATTTAAATTTATCAAAAAAAAAAAAAATTCATACAAGTGTTATACTTACATCCACAAACAAGATAAAATCAATATTCAGTTATTTGTTTCATTTTTTTACTAACAGTAAAGATCTAAAATGACATATTTCTTATGTTTTTCTCTTTCTTAACCACAAAGAAATTTATAGCTGATTTATAATTTAGTGACTTAATCATGACTGTACAATTAAATAAAAAAAAGAAGCAAATGATTGAAAATTAGTTTTATCTATAGATGTATGTACTTCTTAGGTCACAGTGTCAGTTCCTTTGTTTAATGGCATATCACCCTTCATGAATTATTTAAAGCCAAAGCCATTCTTGTAAAAGAACAGTGATGGTACTATTTAACTCATGGCGGCAGAGATAAAGGAGTTCATAACTTTCCAAAGAAAATTAGTCTGAAAGTGAACGCACTAGTGTGACTGAAGTTTGAATTCATTTACAATGATGTCACTGTCCAGCACATTAACCCCTTTGGCATGAAGACTCTCCTTACTTTTTGGGTAATTTTGAATAAAATCAATGTAAATTTTAATGGGAGAGTGGGACAATTCTGTACAAGCACTGATAAATTTAATAGATGTATTTATCCGATCCCACCAGTCCTGGCACAATGTGACACAAGATCAATTTTAATAAATGTATTCACCCTCTCCCAGCACTCCAGGCACAATATGAAACAAGATCAAATTTTAAGAAATGTATTTTCCCAATCCCACAATTCTTGGCACAATGTGATATAAGATTAAATTTTAATAAATGTATTTATCTAATCCCACCAGTCCTGGCACAATGTGAGACAAGATCAAATTTTTAGGCAGAGGATGAAAATTGTTGTTGATATTCCCTCCCATTGGATGGTGATTCATCAACTCGTGATCAACCTTATCCTTGCTCTTGTAGACATGGGGTTGTTGCTGCCTGGCAAGACAGACCCCTGAAACAAATTTCTTCAATATATAGACAGATTGGAAACTAATTTCTGAATAGCTTGCAATATAACTTGAGAAATGTAGTGATTTATTCTAAATAGTGTTAGCTGATATTTATACTTTGCTCTGAAAATTGGTAATAAAAGAGAAAATAGGTTGTCAGAAAAAGTAACATTGAAAAGCAATAGGTTCTAGGGTAAGTCAAAAGTTTTGCAATATTTCAAGCTACCAGATAGAGTCCAAAATTTTTTTCAGATTTTCACAGATGATTTTTTACAACTTGTATCTCTATATCAAATCAATTGATTTGATACAACTTGTCCAATTGTGGCAAAATTGTTCATTCTTTACTTTCATATATAAAATATAAACATTAATTATTTATTAATTTTTTTACATCTTTGATAATGAACTGTGGAAAAATTGCCGTTATGCTACATGTGGAAAAAAGAACTGAATACAGAAAAAAAAGAAATGAATAATGTCGAGGGCTCAGGAACTGTTTATAAACATGTGAAACCAAACTAGTTCAGATGTTTCAAGGAAGGTAACACCAGTCTCAAAGACAAATCAATGTAAGAAAAACCTTCTGTTATGGAAGATGAAGCTTTGCTTGAAATAACTGAACAACAGTCAAACACAAGTACTCATACATTGTTGGCAGATCTTGTTCTTTCAAAAGGCACCATCAACTAACATCTCCATAAATTGGCTCTTGTTAACAGATATGGAAAAACTTGAAATATTGCCAAACTTTTGCTTCACCCAAGTATTTTATTATTCATTTTTAGTTAACTTTTTTAATTACATTTTTAATGAATGATTATTTTCTTGATAGTTTTATTATTATTTTCTGCTGTAATAATATTGTTATCAACGTTGATCTTCTTGTGATTTGACAACTTTAACCTTATTGGAAATCAAACCATGAAAACTATTACCCACTCATCTAAAAATTTCATGAAATAATTTTCTTCAAAAATAAGATTTACCTAAATTTACCAACAAAAATGAGTAACTTTACAAAAATAAATCTTCAATTTTTACATTTCTGATTTTTTTCCTCCTTTTTTATTGTCATATTTCATTTATTTGAATTGTGGTTAATCCACCAAATTTTAAAATAGAAATCAACTATTTTCATAATTTATACAGTTCTTATGTATGTATTTTATGGAATTTCCGCGGCTACAACTGGTTTATTATACTAACTATTTCTGCACCATAATAGTTGTTATATTTACATATATTTCTGCTATTTATAGGTAAAACTTATTAAAGGTTATGTTAATATGCAAGGCTATTGAGAAACAGATTTATAAGACCATGCATGAGATTATTTTAGGGCTTCTTATCACTAATCATGAAAACTAAAAATTGCATAATTTTAATAAGTTATTTATTTCCAAAGATGGAAAAAGATATGCTAATAAAACTTTTCAAAAATCTTCACATGAAAAACATTTAGATTTTAAAATCTATCATTATTTTTTTTTCTTTCTTTGTGTAGGGATTAGCTTAAAAAATAAAAAAATCTTTTATAAAAAATATCTTTTTATTCTTTAGTTTTTTTCTGTGAAAGTAATATTATTTCAAGTTATGTTTTTTTATATAAGATATAAAAAACATAACTTGAAATAATGATTGAAACTAAGGTGTGATTTGAACTCTCAAGTGATGCAAGTTCAAATCTCAGAGAAATTTCATTCTTTATTTCAATGTCATGCTGTTTATTCAATGGCTGTAAGATATGAGAACGTCATGAAAAAAAACAAAACAAATAAAATAGAATGAAAGAAAAATTCAACAAAAATTATTGTCATTATTTCATGTATCAATTTGGGCATGCATCAATGTAAAGTTGGGAGAAAATATATTCAAAATTAATAAAAAGGAAAATATTTCACCAACTAAATTCAAGGAGCTTAAAACTATCAAATTTAAATTTTTACTTAGGTGTAAAAGCTGCAAAAATAAGATGTAGTAGAAAAAAACAAAAACGCATAAGACTGACTTGGTTGTTGTTATGAAAATTAAATAGTAAACAAACAAGATGATTGAACTTACCATTTTAGATGCAGACAAATGAAATGTTTAAGGAGTTATGAGTGATTTTAAAAATTCGACAATTACTTATAGGGATTGTATAGAAGGGGCAAAGATTACTGATAAGTATCTTTTTATTACCCAATTTTATGGATAGCAAGATAACATACATAAATAAACATTCACACACACACACACACACACACACACACACACACACACACACACACACACACACACACGCATATAAACATATGCATGCATATATATATATACATTTATATATACATTTACCCTCACATGCACACACACACACACACACATACACACACATAGATATATAAACATATGCATGCACATACATATATATATATATATATATATATATATATATATATATATATACATTTACATGCACACATATGTATATATATATTTATATGATGGACTCAACATATGAGAGATGAACAGTTATTACCTATTATAAGAAACACTTGAAACTTCTAAGCAATATTTGCCTTTGAAAATCTATATCTCTGATATACAAAATTTAATTTGTAGTAATCTCTTTTTCCACAATAAAATGATATGACTCTTCCTGACTTGGGTAATAACTACAGTAATAAAGTACATGGAACATTCAGCTCCTGAAGATTTGGTGAAAGGGAAAATGACCAGTATGCCTGACCCTTGGGTCATCATCTGATGAAGGCTTTATTGGTGGTACTGCTGCTATTATCTTTGTTGTAGTAGTTGTATGAATTTATATATATATATATATATATATATATATATATATATATATATATATATATATATATATATATATATATAGTCATCCAGAGATAGACTGTTTCATTGTATCATTACTCTTAAGTTGGATATCTTATACCAAAGCTATCACCCTCTCAACATAAGTGAAGGAATTTCTAACATATACATTAATTTATATGAATGCTATATATATATATATATATATATATATATATATATATATATATATATATATATATGTATGTATACACAGGTACACACACAAACACACTACTGATTAAAGAACGAAATTAAAGCAAAAATCTGACCAATACACACACACACACACACACACACACACACACACACACACACACACACATACACACACACACACGTGTGTATATATATAGATGAAATAGAAGAGAAGCTCTTGTATCAATATTGTATGACCACAATAAATGTTTTTACATATATAAAAAATATATGATTTGTAAACACCTCTTTTACATACAGACAGTTAAATGATCAAACAATTCTTTTTCTAACAATTTAATTTAACATAAGTTAACAAAATTAAATGGTTCCAAGTATTGCTATATATCACTAACAATTCAATTTAGCATAAATCATTTGATTGGACTCAGTTTTAATATCAAGCAGTTCTATTTGACTCATAGATGGGACCCTATCAGGTGTTACCACTCTGGGTTAGAGTGGAGCTGGAAGTAATGGCAATGAAAGGGTACTCCACATAATCCAAAGTTCCAGCATTACTGGAACCTCAGCATCAGATTGTTTAGTTTCATATCCAGGACACTCGTTGGGAGTTGTCTAATTCCTCTGCAGAAATGCAGTCAGTGTATTCTACAACCCCAGCCAACTGGATTAGCTTGAGGAGAAAATTCTCAACAATTTTTATATAAAATTGAAGCCAAACCTAAGAAATCTTGCCAGATCAGAAAACTTAAAAAAAAAATCAATAAAAACTGTTAAAAAGAATATATTTTATGGTTTTTAATGAAACATAATTAAGTGAGGAGGTATCAAGTACCATTTTTAAAGTCTTTGGTATGATGTGACCTGGGATTGAACCCAGATCTCCTGAACACTCTATACACTAGACCAATGAGCCGGTAGTACCCTCAAATATTAAGAATAACTGAATAATCCCTAAAAAAAGGTCAAATAAAAAGATACACTTGGATTTTTAAAAGAAATTACAGGAAGCAACAAATCTTAGACAATAAAACAAACCTCAGAAAACCATAAAATTTTGCCAACCAATAAAAAGGAGAAAATGGAGGCACTTGTGGTTTAAGGAATACCATCAAAGGAAATAGATATGGTGACTCAAGTTCAAATCCTGTACAAGGCTGTTTACATTTCACATAGTGCTCATCCTTTTGGAAAAGGCATGAATCCAACTATCTTCCCTTCGGCTATGGGTAGGGCAGACTGGATTCTTTAACCTTGGTTTGAATTCAAACTGGCTAAACTCTGACCTTATGTTGCATCTGCCTGGGTAGAGGGGTCGGGTAAATTTATATAATTTCCAAAAATTGATTCTTCTGAAAACACATCAAATATGCTTATTCATTTACTATTTCTTTTATTAATAAGACTTTTAAAATCAGCCATGAATCAAACTGGAATTGCAAAAACATTGTTTCGAATGCACACATCATTCAAAATAAGAATTTTACACCAACTACAGACATAGAATAAAATCACTAAACTATGATAAATATGATAAATTACTCTTGGTGGAACATTTTCATCTGTGACTTTCATTGAGATGTGATCTTGCTATATCACATGTTATCTTGCAATATCACGTGATATCTTGCAATACCACATGAATATTAGAAAACCATAAAAATGGATATGATTAGAGTACCTAACCCCAAAATGATATAAGAACAAAATAAACAATAAACACAAATGTCAACATTTAAAAATATTCTAACTTTTTAGAGTGTTTTTTCTTATTAAAGATGACAAACTCAGAATTTTCCAATTTGTATGTCTGGAATCTTTAGAATGTCAATTTCTTAAAATGTTTCATTCAGTTATTTCTTCCCAATTCCTTATTTGGTTTGGCTAACAAAACATTAAGTAATATCTTGTAAATAGAAAATGTTTGGAAAAGTGCTGGCCAAGCTACTTTGTCAGAAATAAAACAAAAGTCTCAAATGTTTATGTCAATTTGGGTAATTGAACAAGATGAGACAAGAAAGACCCTGTTTTGTGGGGAGAGGTACTTGACTAAGTCTTAAGGTCAATTAGAACTGATAAAACTTGATTTTCCCACACTGATTCAATGAAATAATTCTTCTTATACAACAGTCAATTGTCAACATATTTATGCATTTTTAATCATTGTGGTGAACTTATATTCATCTGTCTACACAATTCTTAGTATTTTACTTTGCCACAAGTGAAAATTGAACTCACTTACTCAATAATAACAACTTGTATAACAAGCTTGTAATCTATAATATCATAGAACTTTACATGTTACAATACAACTGTATATTAAAGAATATCTACCACTGTATATAAAAAAAAGACCAAATAAACATAGATATTTTTGTAATTCTAAGCTTTTTAGTATATCAGAACTGATTTTATCACGCATATCTTTATCAAGTTTATTTTTAAGACTTCTCAGATCTTCTTTAATATAAATTCTATCCTATTTCATATTTTTCCATGTACTGGACTCTTGTAACACAAGTAAAATTTTCAGAATGTTGTACTATCTGATGACTGAAATCTTAAAATTATTAGTTGCAATATATGGGCTTTTATATTATTTCAGTCTTTAAATATAGTAATGATATTTTTATATATTGCAATCTTTAAATATGGTAATGATATTTTTATATATTGCAATCTTTAAATATGGTAATGATATTTTTATATATTGCAATCTTTAAATATGGTTATGATATTTTTATATATTGCAATCTTTAAATATGGTAATGATATTTTTATATATCGCAATCTTTAAATATGGTAATGATATTTTTATATATTGCAATCTTTAAATATGGTAATGATATTTTTATATATTGCAATCTTTAAATATGGTAATGATATGCATAAGTGGGGTGTATTACTAAGAAGCATGGTACAAATTGCTTACATAACAAAAATTTTTCTGTACAAAAGGAAAAATATCTTTATTTATTAAGTTTAATATATTATCTATTTTATATACCGTCCCTATGAACTTTAATGGGTATGTTCCAATCCTTATAAATACATTGGATACTATTCTAACAGGGAGTAATATACAGACTAAATAGTACACCACTAGCAGCAGCTGCCTTCTTCACGCCACTGGCAGGTATTGTATTTTGTTAATGTTATAAAGATTTCTATTTCATTTCCAACCTCTGTTTTGGCTATTTCTCATTGAGTAAACTTTTTGTCCAGTTACAACAATTTATTTTACTTGTATCAAACAAAATCTAAGAAAGACTCTCAGAATTTATAGCTATTATAATCAACACTTGAAAATTGTAGGCAGACATTCACTTTGAAAATACATATCTTTGATAGACAAAATTCAATTTTCAATTATTGCTTTCCTCAATGAAATGATATGACACTTCCTGAGGAAATATGGAGTAAATTTTAGAAAGACTATAGTTAGGGAGTATGCACAGTGTTCAGAATCAGAAGCAGCTGCTAATTTAATGAAAAAGAAAGCTGGCCAATATGTAGAACATTTGTTGCCAGAGATAAATTTATATATTTTTATTCTGTTTCAATTGAATTCATTAATATTCAAATAGAAAAGATTATAATTCAATAGTATATACTTATTGGAATTTGTTTTCAAAGTTACACGCAAAGATTAATCAAGTGTAAACACAGAAACATGAAGAAAAAATTTAATTGACATTTTAGAGGCAATGCTATGCAATTAATTTAATCTTTAATTACTGTTGATTATCTTTAATTCCCCTTGAAAGATGATAACAGTATTATTTGCTTACCCCAGTATATTTTTTAGGACATTCTATTGTGTGTGTGTGTGTGTATGTGTGTGTGTATATATATATACGCATAAGTAAAGTTGGTAACTATAGTCAAGGGCAACCCAAAGGCTCTCTTTTCAATAGCTACTACAGGTGTAGTGGAGGGTGCTTCTCCTTTACCCTTGATTCATACCTTACAATGCTGAGAGTTAAACAAGGAGGTATCACATACCATTTTTTGAGTCTTTGGTATGACTCAGCCTGGGATTGAATTCCAGTCTCCTAGACCATTGGCAAACACTCTACCCACTAGGCCAATGGTATGTAAGACCTGCTGGTGAAGTAAGAATGAATTCATTAGCAACGTGCTCTCATGGACCCACCATCAAAAACTTCCATTCATCAGCTCTGTGTGGACATAGTATGTTATATAGAGGACTTTGCAAGATCAATGGCAAATAGGGAGAGATGGTGAGCAAGAGCCAATGAAATCCATGCTATCAGCATGCCACAATAGTGATTATGAAATATGAACCGCCCCATGAACCATTTGATTTTGGGTCACTGATTTTGTTTTCCTTAGAAATACTTATTATGCCATTTTTATGTCAAATTGATTAATAATTTTAGTTATTTTCTAAATTTCTTGCTTGTAAAGAATTCAGGTTGCATTTGTAAGTTTTTCCTTAAACCAGTCTTATTTTAGTCATTTCACAGTTATTTTTACAAATTAATCATGTCAAAGTTTTAATGCACTCCATCAATTACATAAAACTGCAAATACTAAATTCATACACTGAAAATCAACAGAAATTTTCTAAATATGAATATACTTGCAGAATAAATAAATACATTGCTAATGATTTTACTATAGAATTTGATGGTGAATGATTTTACAATAAAATTGCATTGTAAATGATTTTACAAACTCTACAGCAGTGAAAATTTGTAACAATAAATATGAATATGCGGTAGTTAACATCCTATATATACTTTTACTGGGCCATTGGCCTAATGAGTAGAGTGTTCGCCAATGGTCTGGGAGACCTGGGTTCAATCCCAGATTGAGTCATACCAAAGACTCAAAAAATGCCACTTAATGCCACTTTGCTTAAGACTCAGCATTATAAGGTGAAGATCAAGGGTAAAGAGGAGCAATCCAAGGAAAGGAGTAGCACCCTCCCCTACACCTCAGTGCTGTAGCTATTGAAAAGGGAGCCTTTGGGTCACCCTTGTCTAAGGTCGCTAAAAACAACTTATATCCTTATGCAATTCTATTTTTGATTAGGAAAGTGTTATTCTTATTATTAAAAAACATACAGGGAAAAATCTCAAACATTTTTTATCATTGCCTCAAAATGTAATGAAACTTCAGTGGTTTAGATACACATAGGAAATGATTATTTTCCTTGGTTATTGTTACCATGTTCCCTTAGTTGTAAGTGAAAAGTCGTTATTTTCTAAAAAGAAAATCCTCAAAAATACCCCCAACCCAAAATAGTAAATTTGTTAGAATTTTCTTTTCCTTGATTTGATATCTTAATCTGTGATTAGTCCTTTGCTAATATCTTGTAAGTTGTTTTCTGGGTTTGAAAAAGGTCAAATTGAGGCATAAAATAATTGGTGGAAATTGCAAATAAATTGAATTGCCGTCATTGATTAATTGATGTTTTCCAAAAGATTATTAGAAGACTGGAAATTATCTTTAAAAAGAAGGTTGTAGCTGCATGAAAAAAAAAGCCCTTCTATATCTTAAGATAAAAAATTGTTCGAGCAGCAAAGTGGCTGTACATTGCAATATCACGACAACTCAAAGATAAGTTGAAATTCATTAGATCTTTTATGTTAGGTATTTGTTTTTTGTTCAATAATATATATATATATATATATATATATATATATATATATATTAGGTATATATAAAATTTAATTCATGGAATATTCCATGAATTAAATATATATACCAAATATATATTTATTTATCATTATTATATAATAGCTCTATCCTAGATATTGAGCACTCTCCATATTATATTGCACTTGGTTCGACACTTACCCACAAAGTGATTTCGTGACAACCAACACTCTTATAATATATATATACATATATATATATATATATATGTGTGTGTGTGTGTGTGTGTGTGTGTGTGTGTGTGTGCGTGCGGAGAGAGAGAGAGAGAGAGAGAGAGAGAGAGAGAGAGAGAGAGAGCAAGGAAGACAAACACTAAATAAGCAAATAAACAGGTCTTTGTTGTTTTGCTATAATAGGATTCCTCATGAAAAACAAATTGTTCTCATCAATTGTCTTTTTCTTTCATCAGAAACAAACAAGAAAGAAACAATCACCCCTTTCCCCTGTTCTGAACTCTTTTTTCCCCTGCCAAACCTTTTTGTTCTTTCAATTTAACTGTGCACTTGACACCCGGACTGTTTCCACCCCCGCTATACACCACATTTCCTTTGTTCTTCAACGGACTGACTTACTCAACCTGCACTTGTTTGACCATCCACAGAAAAAAAAAAACACTTTCCAGATCCTGTAAACACCTCTGCTATCAACTGACACCATCAACATTACCAACACTAGGACATCATTATGTAGAAAACGAAGAAGTTAAGTACAAACGGATAGATAGATAGATAGATAGATAGATAGAGAGAGAGAGAACGTCCTCAACATGAAGCACACTGCTATTAGAGAAAAAGAAAGAGTTCCACTTTTTATGATTCTTCTTGCCACTATTACTTTTTCTATTACAGCGGCCAAGACTTCATTATTTATCAGATGGTCAAAGTAAAGACAATGAAAAATGACTTCGCCAGTAGACAGTGAAAGCCAATTTACTACCTGAGAGAAAAGCTAAATAGTTATAAACAAACTGAAAGTGCTCATAATAAAGAAACCTGACACTTAAATTCGCCTTCGACTCTTCATAATTCCCTTACCTTCACTGCTTGTTCTTGTGTTTTATCTATATAAAAGATCACGCTAAATCCAATGTTAGATATGTATTGTTACCCATACCCAAGCTTGACCCAGTCTTGGATATCTACGGTTATTCAGCTGAATATTAAGTTTGACCTAATCATAGGGATGTATGGTTAGCCATACTCAAACCTCATCCAATCTTGGGTATGTTTTGTTACCCATACCCAGAATTAAGCTTGATCAAATATCATCATCTATATCCAGGATCAAGCTTGACCAACTCCTTTGTAGGTATTGTTTCATATAACCATGATAAGATTAAATCCAATTTTGTGTACATTTCTTTCCGGGGTGATTTTTGATTTTGTCTTGCACATGTATTGCACCCACGATAAGCCTTGATCCAATCTTATTTAATTGTTTCACATACAAACGATAAGCCGTGATTCAATCTTGTTTCACGTACCAGCGATTAGCCTTATTCCAATCATGTTTCACGTATCCACGATAAGCCTTGATTCAATTTTGTTTCACGTACCTGCGATAAGCCTTGGTCTAATCTTGTTTCACGTACCCGCGATAAACCTTGATCCAATCTTGTTTCACGTACCCATGATAAGCCTGGATCCAATTTTGTTTCACATACCTACAATAAGCCTTGATTCAACCTTGTTTGCGTACCCACGATAAGCTTTGATCTGATCTTGTTTCACGTAGTCAGGATGAAGTTCAATCCAATGTTGGTTACATATGGTTTCACATCATATTGGTTTGGTGGTGACATTGTATAATGGCATAAAGACCATCATGGGTTATCAAATGCCACGTCCATCCATGTAGAATAACAGTAATTTTACTATTTATTTCGTAGCTGGAGAATAATGGGGTTAATACCTTTCCTAAAGTTGTTAGTCCGAAAGTAAACGTTAAAACGCGACTGGAGTTCGAACTCGCTTACTATGATGTTGCAGTCCTGCATATTAGCTACTACGTCACGGAGACCCCTCCATCAAATTGGATATCACCCCCATACTCAGTTAGACAAACCCTGTGGAGTCACAAAAATAATGAGTAAGGGGTTATAAAATGCTGACTAAATAAGAGAAGGCGGGGTTTCCTAGTGGTGACAGACACCCTAATTATTTGGTTTAAGCAAGAAAATTTAGATTGTCTAGTCAAAAAGGGATATTTCCCGCCCGATACAGCACTTAGCCAGTTTAAATAAAAGTAGAAGGTCAGGTGTATTGCCAAAATCCTGAGATGCTCCGCAAAAAAGAATGGTCGACACAATTTCTGGACAATTTCTCACACTATCCTCCTGTTCATTGACCTCAAGTCATATCTGAGCATTGCAGACGCTTGTAAATATACAAATGCTCAGCAAATCTTTTTTGACAGATTAGATCTGAGTTTTTAGGAATACAGCAGTTGCGACGAAGATTCGAACGTATACGGGAGAGACATTTCTTGGATTCAATTAAAAAAAAAAAAAAAGAAAACAAAAAGAAAAGGAAATAAACTGAAGAAATAAAAATAGACTTAGTAGAGCAAACAAATCTGTTGGGATAAATTTCTTATTTCCAGATTAGATATTATACTGCGTTAGGCTGTTCCAGTGATCTTATTGGCGTGAAACTGACTCTATATCTACGCTTTACTAAGTTGAATATATTTTCTCTATCACCGATATTATACTGCGTTAGGCTGTTCCAGTGATCTTATTGGCGTGAAACTGACTCTATATCTACGCTTTACTAAGTTGAATATATTTTCTCTATCACCGATATTGAGCACATTCTCTTTCTGAATTATATATATATATGTAGAACTGTAATATATTCATTATCTATATAAGAGTAAATTTCTGTAATCCTTTTAATTTTTTGACTTATCAATAACAATTAAATCATAAAATTAAAAAGTTGCTACCGGGCATAACTCAACACCTTTTGAGTAATTAGGAGAGAGAAAGAATAAAGAAATATGGCCGATGGCTCAATTGTTGCTAGCTGAAGACGTAACTTTGCTCATTATTGATATATTAAAACGAAATTAACGTAAATTTTCATGAGTGGGCTTTCCTTAAAGACTACTTTTACTAGTATAGGACTTGGTCGATCACAGCTCATCACAGCTTCCTTTGTCAGTAAACTGTGAATTACCGTGATTGTTCATGGGAGATATAGTGAAGTTGTTCTCCCGGGTTTTCTCTTCAGTTTGAATTCAAGGATGTCCTTCTCCTTAATTGGTTTTCCCCTAAAATAATTTGTGAGATTAATCAACTCTGATATTTTTCAGTTACTTTCATAATATACATAGGTTCCGGTGGAATGATCTCCAGATTTAAAATTCATCTAGAGAGAGGTAAATGTTTGAGTAGCAGTAGCCATTTCAGTTGCCATCCAAACTCAAGAGATCGTTTTACCGGATTTTCTATAAAAACTGGTTATATTCCGGGGGAAATAGGTCTGGTTACAAGTGATGTAGTGGTGGTATCGAAAATGTTCAAAGGGTAGAAGAATTGTTGAAAGTCTCGAACAGAAAAGTTGTCATTTGATCCTCGAGGACGAAAGAACAATGGACACATTTTCACTCTCCCTTTTTATTTCAATGTTGCAATTAAAGAATTGTAACATTGAAAAAAAAGTGTGTGGGTGTTTTTGTTTTTTTAAAAAAACTTCAAAAAGTTGAACGGCTTTCTAGGAGGAACAGGTAAAGTGCTTTTGATAAGACGATTGAGGAAAAGAGTCACAAGTTCATTTATGAGCCATCACCCATCCTAATGAGGTTGCCTATCTCTCAAAGAAATTTATGAATCTAAATCTCTCAAAATCACGCGTCTCTGTAGTTTGTCAATTAAATAGTGGCCCTGCAATTCTTCACCTAAATCAGGCTTACTTCAACAGCGATTGAATTTTTGGCCCGTCAACCATGTCTCCTATAGCTGAGTGTTGTGAGTGTTGGGAGGGCGTTAGATAACAATGTTTCTATGTCATATTATTTCTGTTGTATTTTTGTGCTGTCATCCAAATATTTCCGATAAAATGTTGCACGCTGTTTTGTCGACATGCAAAAAAGTCCAACGTTTATTTATTGCCGTTTCTTTTGGGCTAATTTTTACACATATTTGTTGGCAATCCATAAATAGTTAGGCTAAATATTGTGAGTCGGTTAAAACATAATTATTAAACACGAAAAAAAAAAAAAAAGGATAGTCTGAAAAATCACTAAGTTATACAAAACATTCTTGTTTATCTCATACTAAATATTATTAATATCAAATGGGAGTGTCAAGGTTAAGTTATTCTAGGAACGAACGTAAATGATAAGAAGTTGAGAAAAACATGATTCCTTACGAGGAAGAGACAGGCATTAGTTCTATCTTACGCATGCGATAAAAGAACATGAAGATCACTGGGATTGTCTGGGGAGTGGTGTCCTAAAAAATTAGCCATTGACTCAAACCTAACCGAATTTTACACAAGGGCATCATTTTTTGAATATTTTGACCAATATTTATCATATTGCTGACTGAAGTACCCAGTAAAGTACCGCTAAAAGTTTCAGTTCCTGCTAGATCATCAAAGTTAAGCAGTAATAACCTTGTTCAGTACTTAGCTACTGTAAGCTAGTGTGCCTAAGCTTAGTAAATTACAAGAAGAAAGGAAGAAGCGAAACAACGATGAGTCTGATTAGATATGGGTGACCATTTTGCAACAACAAGTACTGTAACCAACCGAGACCAGTGGGTCTAACTTACAAAAGCTTAGTAAATAACAAGAAGTTAAGCAGCAATGAGCCTGTTCACTTTTTAGTGGGGCGACCACTCAAGCAACAGCAGATTCTGTAAGCAACCTGTGTGCCATATCTAACCAAAACTTTGTAAATAACAAGAAAAAAGCAACAAGTTAAGCAACTAAGAGCCTAATCAATACTTAGAAGGGTTACCACTTTGTAACAACAGGTACTGTACGCAAACTGAGACCTGTAAGTCAGTCTAAGCAAAGCTTAGTAAATAAGAGTTGTAAGTAAAGTTGGCGACCGTACTCGAGGGTGACCCTAAGGTTCGCTTTTCGATAGCTACAACACCAAGGTGTAGGGGAGGGCGCTACTCCTTTCCCAGGATTGACCTACTTTACCTTTGATCCGTAGCTTATATTGCTTAGTGTTAAGCAAGGAGACATCAAGTACCATTTTTTGTGTCTTTGGTATGACTCGACCTGGGATTGAACACAGGTCTCCTGGGCCATTAGACTAATGTTTGGTTGAAATAAGTACATAGGAAAACAAGAATAATTATTGGATTCGGCCTAAGGAGATGCCTTTCTCCAACAAATGCACAAAAAAATGGAGGGTCAGTATTAATGTCTGAGTTGAAACTATTTTTGGCACCATTCACCCATACAAGGAAGTGTTTTCACTATAAAGCTAACTTTGTGAAATATCCTGCTCTCTCGGTTGATGGGTTGTAAGGCGGGGTGTTGAATGGGGTGTGTGGTGGTATGCATATCACTGAGCGGCTTATAAGAACATTGATGACATTCCTGTCGTATCACGTAAAAATGTATAGTTAATGTTATTGACCCAATTACTCATGCACAAACTCACTTGAATGGATGTGGGAGAAATGTGAAAAAAAGAAAAAAGAAAAAACGAACAAATAAAGAAAGAAAAAAGAAAAAGAGAAAAGTTAAGGCTTCTATGTCATATCTACAATTATATGATTTCTTGTGCCAACAGTCTAGGGTACACCGTCCCAGGTTAACAAGCGTCTTACAGATTAATCACAATATAGTTATGGGTTCAATCCTCATCGGGTGCTCTATACATGCAGTTTTGAAATAAAGTAATGTTTATTTTTCGGGCACTTTTCGTGATGTTAGCGAACTAGTCTTGCATTGTAAATGAGTTCGACTCTCACTGGGGGCTCCATACATCTGGCTCTTAGCCAAACTTTCATCTTGACCATAACGGTGCCCCAGAAATTCTTAATATAATGACTGAACTGTCTACTTGTTTAAAGAGAAAGTCCCGAGTGGAATTTGTGATATACATGCCGACATTGCATAGTCATCAAAACCAACGTCGCCTTAGCTTTGGTTTTCATTCCTGATAAGTCAATAGCAGCCCTTATTCAGTTTATTCAAAAGTTTATTCAATCTATAATGACCATACATTATGACCAATGGGCAGCTTTTAATAACATTCTGACCAATGAGCGGATTTTAAAAACATTATGACCAATGGGCAGCTTTTAATAATATTATGACCAATGGTTAGCCTTTAACAACATAATGACCAATGGGCGGCTTTTAATAACATTACTCATGTTCCTGTTGCTCCACATTACGTAAATGTAACTCGGAAAATGTGTATGAAAGAACAGAAAAAAGTTTCAAGGTTGTGAATTCATTTGTTACCATCACAGATAAATTGTTGTCGGAAATGGCAGTCATACATACTGCACATTTCTCTATTTTAACCTTCAATATTGTTTGGAATTTATTGTGACAACTTCAATTGTTTTCTATTTTGAATTCATGTAAAATAGATCATATCAAAATTACATATATCAGTATATTAAATGTGGGACTTTCTCTTTAGACAAGTACTGCAAATCAATTTAAATATATATATATATATATATATATATATATATATATATATATATATATATATATATATATATATATATGTGTGTATATATATATGTGTGTGTGTGTGTGTGTGTGTGTGTGTGTGTGTGTGTGTGTGTGAATAAAATAAATCAAAAACTTGTCAATGCAAAAAGACGAAATAAAAGCTTTGTCTTTTTTTGTTTATTTTTTACTCTTAAACTACTATTTTGTGATATAACCAACTGGATGAAGGTGTAAGCAAAGTTATGGCGAGTCAACTTACTTTCACATAACAGAATATCGTAAAACAAGATAAATATAAATGAGAAGGGTCATGAATTCTTAGGAAGGGGCAGGAGAGTTTTCAGTGAAAAATATGAGCTGTTGAAGAAGCAGTATCATGAATAGAGCTATAAATAAAAAGAGAAGACACGTGTGATTCATGTGAGTCGTAGAATTCTTTAGTGAAACACGTATCACAGAATCATTGTAATAAGAATATTCTTTTAAAGATTATATTATAAAAAAGTAAAGTTAGGGATTTTCAATAGCTACTACACCGAGGTGTAGAGGAGGGCACTATTTCTTCCCCTGAAAGTTGGCAACCTTAGTTGAGGGTAAACTGAAGGGTCCCTTTTCAATAGCTACCACACCGAGGTTTAGGGGAGGGCGCTACTCCATTCCCTTGATTGCTCCACTTTACCTTTGATCCATACCTTATAATGCTGTGTGTCAAGCAAGGCGGCATCAAGTACCATTTTTTGAGTCTTTGGTACGACTCGACATGAGATTGAACTTCGTCTCCCGGATCATTGACGAACACTCTACTCATTAGGCCAATGGTCTGATTTAAAAAAATATATTATAAATAACTTTAAATTTTAAAATTACAAATATCAACCCCCACTAAAACGGATTTAATTGACCAATTTGACATAGAGTTAAGTCAACGTCGCTTGGTGCATCTCAGTTTCTCACCAATGGAATCATCGGTCAAAGCTACCCTTATTTTGGGCTCACCTAAGCCAAAAAACTAACAGTCACCAAACGTCATTAGATTTTTATATATGCTATCCAAGCTTAGATCTACATACACTCGATCACTGATATTAATCAGTCTTTGTTTATAAACATAACAAAAACTATATGATTAGCGATGTCAACAAACGCTTAGGAAAGACATGGAAACCTAATCTCACTGATAAGATAAAATGGTAATTCTTCGAGGCTGTAGACGTAATACTGTATTGCTGCACAATCTGGTATTTAACAAAGCGCTTGGAGAATTTTGAACAAATCCTAAGGCCCTGTTAAATTCAAAAGACCCACTCCAACTAAAGGGTCCCAAATATCGCAAAATGTTTCAAATTAGTTCAAAAGAGACCCATTAAATCTGAATATAAACAAACCTCTTCAGTTTTTACATACTTATTTTTCAAAAAGTTTTATTAGGGGCAAAAGACTAAAGAGTACCAAAGGGCCTTTTTAATCTGGGGTCCCCTGGGCTGCAGCTCATATGTAAATCCGACACTGGTCGGAGTACAAATTGAATCTACATAGTGAGTGAGTGAGTGTGTGTGTGTGTGTGTATGTGTGTGTGTGTGTGTGTGTGTGAGAGAGAGAGAGAGAGAGAGAGAGAGAGAGAGAGAGAGAGAGAGAGAGAGAGCAATTTGTGATGAAAAAATTTTATAACTTTTATATGAATTTATTTTATTGAATAAATCCTGATTTGTATGAAAAATGGCTGGAGAAAATTCTGATGTAACGTTTGTTTCCAAATTTATATTTACTTTATCCAATGACAAGTATCGAAACTTTTGCCGTTTGACCTCTGGGGTCAGTAATAGCAGTACAGCTATAAATAAGTCAACCCCAAACAATATTTTATAAAAATAAGTTTGTTTTTTCAACCAAAGACAGCAAGATTTTATTATTTCTTAGGGAACATTATACAATGAAAACTGATATTAGACCACATTTTATTTGTGAAACTTTATTGATCTTAACGGTATCGTCAACCAGTCTGGAATTATTCTGCGTTAAGATGTTAGGGAATCGTGTACATTTAAAGTAATATTTTTGTGTAGTTATTTGCGGACGGCTATATGATATCAAGTATTCCTATCTCATCCAAATAGTTAGCAAACAGATCTATTTGACCCTGAGACGAGACTCTAACAGTCAGAGTGGACCAAGGGTTATATTATATCAAGTATTCCTATCTAATCCAAATAATTAGTAATAAAGAGATACGTCATATTTCCAGATTTATAGAATTCAAGCTTTACTATTTGATGCAGTTATTTGTCATAGCCAGGACACCTATCTTTTGCTTGGTGGGGTCCTCTGTAGGGGAATAAATCAGCATATTCTAAGCCCTCCCTCTATCGATGCAGAAATTTTACAGTACTGAAAAATAAAATAATATACACTACATATATAATTATATACATGTGTGTGTGTGTGTGTGTGTGTGTGTGTGTGTGTGTGTGTGTGTGTGTGTGTGTTGGGGGTGTATTCTTAAGTATGTGTATAGGCATTGAAAGAACTGTTGTACAACTGTTGAAATTAATCGAAAATATATTTATTTGTTTACTAATAAAAATTGTAAAGGGAATCCATGTTTAAAGATAATTTCGAAAAGTCAAACGTCAGGAAAAAGACTTTCCTGGTTTGAATGTAAAATAATGATAGAAAAAAAGAAAAGAAAACAAAAATAAAAACAAAACAAAAAACAACAACAACACAAACTTAGGAACAAATTTATGAAAATCATGAGTGCATTAGGTAGAAAAAAATGGGATTTTAAAAATGAATTCTTGATTTCTCAAAGGTTTGAAGAAGAAGAAGAAGAAGAAGAAGAAGAAGAAGAAGAAGAAGAAGAAGAAGAAGAAGAAGAAGAAGAAGAAGAAGATCAAA